>JBBGZY010000194.1:1647500-2077500 GCA_037952925.1 Lithobates clamitans | reverse complement strand
TTGAAGGGCCATTTTTATGTTACTTTTTCAAATGACAAAATTTTTTTTTTTTTTTTTTTTTTTGCATTTAAGTCCAAATATGAGATCTGAGGACTTTTTGACCCCAGATCTCATATTTAAGAGGTCCTGTCATGCTTTTTTCTACTACAAGGGATGTTTACAGTCCTTGTAATAGGAATAAAAGTGATCCACATTTTTATTTATTTTTTTTTTAAAAACAGTGAAAACATAAATAAGAAAAAGAATTTTTGTTTTTAAAGCGACCTGTCCCGACGAGCTCGCGCGCAGAAGCGAACGCATACGTGAGTAGCGCCCGCATATGAAAATGGTGGTCAAACCACAGATGTGAGGTATCGCAGCAATCGTTAGAGCGAGAACAATAATTCTAGCCCTAGACCTCCTCTGTAACTCAAAACATGCAACCTGTAGAATGTTTTAAACGTTGCCTCTGAAGATTTTTAAGGGTAAAAGTTTGACGCCATTCCACGAGCGGGAGCAATTTTGTAGCGTGACATGTTGGGTATCATTTACTTGGCGTAACAACATCTTTCGCAATATAAAAAAATTGTGTTGTCTTATTTTTTTTATTCAAAAAAGTGAATTTTTTTCAAAAAAAGTGCGCTTGTAAGACCGCTGCGCAAATACAGTGCGAAAAAAAGTATTGCAATGACGGCCATTTTATTCTCTAGGGTGCTAGAAAAAAAAACAATATATAATGTTTTGGGAGTTATAAGTAATTTTCTAGCAAAAAAAAACTGTTTGAAACTTGTAAACACCCAAATATCAAAACGAGGCTAGTCCTTAAGTGGTTAACTGAAGGCATAGCCACACTTGGCATTCCATTTTGGTCAGATTACTGCTTTAAACGCATTAGAGATTGTCAGTGATTTTGTTTTATAGTATCTTGGGTGTCACAATTTTTTTTTTTTTTTTTTTTTTTTTTTTTTAAATAAGCCTGGTAGTTTTGTGAATTTACTCAAACTCCAATGTTCACACTGTACAAGGCAGTGAACATTTCTCGTACTCCCCTCCTGATGTTAAACGTGAATCAAAGCACGAATGCTAAAATAAGCCTATGGTATTAGTCATCCTGATGGCAAAGATTCATAGAAGGTACTTGTCTGCTGGGGAAAAAAGGCAGATCAATGTACTAATAGATGTTGCATTCATAGTTACATAGTAGGTGAGGTTGAAAAAAGAAACAAGTCCATCAAGTCTAACCTATGTGTGTGATTATATGTCAGTATTACATTGTATATCCCTGTATGTTGCGGTCGTTCAGGTGCTTATCTAATCGTTTTTAAACTATCGATGCTCCCCGCTGAGACCACCGCCTGTGGAAGGGAATTCCTCATCCTTGCCGCTCTTAAAGTAAAGAACCCTCTACGCAGTTTATGCTTAAACCTCTTTTCTTCATACTTTAGTGAGTGGACACGTGTCTTATTAAACTCCCTTCCGCGAATAAGTTGTATCCCTATTGTGGGGTCACCAGTATAGTATTTGTAAACGGAAATCATATCCCCTCTCAAGCGCCAGAGAGAATAAGTTCAGTGCTTGCAACCTTTCTTCATAACCAATATACTCCAAAACCTTTATTATCGTTGTTGCCCTTCCTTGTACTCACTCCATTTCCAGTACATCCTTCCTGAGGACTGGTGCCCAGAGCTGGACAGCATACTCCAGGTAAGGCTGGACCAAAGTCTTGTAGAGTGGGAGACTTATCGCTTTATCCCTGGAGTTGTTCCCCTTTTTAATGCATGCCAATATTCTGTTTGCTTTGCATGCACTGCTGCAGCTATCATCTACTAGGACCCCCAGGTCCTTTTCAATCCTAGATTCCCCCAGAGGTTCTCCCCCCAGTGTATAGATTGCATTCATATTTTTGCCACCAAAATGCATTGTTTTACATTTTTCTACATTGAACCTCATTTTCCATGTAGTTGCCACCCCATTAATTTTGTTCAGATCTTCTTGCAAGGTTTCCACATCGTGCAGAGAAGTTATTGCTCTGCTTAGCTTAGTTTCGCCCACAAATACAGAGATTGAGCCATTTACCCCATCCTCCAGGTCGTTTATGAACAAATTAAATAGAATTGGTCCCAGCACAGAATCCTGGGGGACCCCACTACCCACCCCTGACCATTCCGAGTATTCCCCATTTATCACCACCCTCTGAACGCGCTCTTGTAGCCAGTTTTCAATCCATGTATTCGCTCTATGGTCCATGCCAACGGACCTTATTTTGTACAGTAAATGTTTATGGGGAACTGTGTCAAATGCTTTTGCAAAATCCAGATACACCACGTCTACGTGCCTTGCTTTATCTAGTTGGCAGCTCACCTCCTTGTAGAAGGTTAATAGATTGGTTTGGCAAGAACGATTCTTCATGAATCCATGCTGATTACTGCTAATGATACCGTTTTCATTACTAAAATCTTGTATACAGTCTATTATCATCCCCTCCAAGAGCTTGCATACTATTGATGTTAGGCTAACTGGTCTGTAATTCCCAGGGAGGTATTTTGGCCCTTTTGACCCTCGGGTGCAAGCCATCCAGTCCCTGTGATTTATTAATGTTAAGTTTCCCAAGTCTATTTCTAATTTTGTCCTCTGTTAGCCATGAGGGTGCTTCCTGTGATGTGTCATGAGGACAAACACTGCAGTTTTGGTTACTGAGGCCCCCCTGATTCCTTCGTGAAGACTGAGGAGAAAAATAAATTCATTACCTTCACCATGTCCCCATCCTTTTGTAACCAGATGTCCCTCCTCATTCTTTATGCGGCCAATATGGTCTGTCCTCCTTTTTTACTGTTTACAGTATATACTTAAAGAATTTCTTGGGATTTTTTTTGTTCTCCTGCGCTATGTGTCTTTCATGTTCTATCTTAACCCCCCTTATTGCACCCTTACATATCTTGTTGCATTCTTTGTAATGTCTGAATGCTGATGATGATCCCTCGGCCTTGTATTTTTTGAAGGACTTCTCCTTTGCTTTTTGTATGCATTTTTACATTGGAGTTAAGCCATCCAGGACTTTTGTTCACCTTTTAAATGTATTTCCCAATGGGATGCACTGGCTAATATATTTAATATGCTCTTAAAGCAAACCCATCTCTCCTCTGTGTTCTTTGTTTATAAAATTTTATCCCAATTTATATCTTCTAGTAAGGTTCATAGTTTAGGGAAGTTGGCTCTTTTGAAAGTCAGTGTCTTTGTGTTCCCCTTGTGTTTCCTATTTGTGTGATTTTATACTGAACCCAATTGACCTGTGATCGCTGTTTCCTAAATTGGCCCGTATTTCCACATCCCTGATCTGTTTGGTTGGTAATCAGTAGATCTAGTAACCAAAAGAAAAAATATGCATCGCTTATAATGGAACAATAGAGAATGTGTAAATAAATCTAGACCATTTCTTTCTCGTACATCACGGGACATAGAGCCTCAGTAATTACTGATGGGTTATATAGGGTATCACTAGGTGATTGGACGCTGGCACACCCTAAACAGGAAGTTCAACCCCCTATATAATCCCTCCCCTTACAGGGATACCCCAGATTTTCGCCAGTGTCTTAGGTGTTGGATGTGTAAAGATGTCCTGTGCTGAGCTCCACAGGGAATATCCTATACTGGGGCAAGCCAGGCAAACCGGATCCATTTCAAAGTGTCCTTTCTAGGCCGAATTGGATGGTACCCGGGCCTCGTGTCCGAAGAAATGAGGTTTTGCCTGTAACGCTTCTCTTTTTAGAGAGCTGGACCCTGCATTTCAGAATTAGTTTTTTCTAGCCTTATTTTTGGCCGGGTGCTTTACAGGCCCAGAACTGCGGATCCCCCTATCTGTAGGGGGCCCCAGTCTCTGAAGGTTTTCAAACGGAGCCCACCGTGAGAGGTGAAGATTGGGTCTGTATAACAGAACCCAGCAGCTGGATAAGGTAAGGGAGATTCCACAGAATTTTTTAATTCTAGTAGGTTTCTCCTTTAAGTAAATGTATGCTATGTCTATTGACGCCACCGGGGGCTGCCAAGAGCACATACCTTCACATGCTTGATTGTCTGTCTCAGTGTTCATGCTGCACAGCTCCTCCAGCTGAGCTCCAAGTAGGATGGGATGGGGGGCTTTTACTCAGGGATATTCCCCCCAAGATTAGGGGGGGCCGCGGTGGTCTGAGAGGCGGTAGTATACCGCACTATCGCCGCCGCCATTACTATTTGGCAGACCCCATCTGCCGGCCTCTCTCCTTCCTCCTCCACCCCAGCCTCCCCTCCACGCTTGTCTTGGAGGGTCGGCCTGCGCGGGAAAGCGCACGTTTTTTGAAAAAACGAGAGGGGGGCGGGGGGGGGTCGTCAGAGGAGGGGGGCGGGGCGTTAACGCGACGTCCGGTGTGCTTAGACGCCCACATCGCCGGCTGCACAGGCTATAAAAAGCGCACTTTTTCAGGTGCACACAGCCTATGGAGGGACACAGAGCTGACAGTCGCATGTAAGGTGGGACACAGGCATTCTAGGCAGCATTTACTTAGAAACATTTGACTGGGCATTGGTAGCAGCGGCAGTTGCTGTACTATATGGCTCAGCAGTCAGTGTTTTATTTGTGTGATACCTCCACCTTGTTTGCTTTGCACTATGGGTAGAAGAGGTACAAATACCCCAAAAACCAGAGGCTCTAGGGGATCTCCCTCAGGCTCTGAGGACCCTCCTTCTGCAGTGCCTTCCCCCCCTGAAGGACCTGGGATGGCCAGCCAGGGAGAGCCGTTGGGGGTCGGGGGCTGCATCTGCTTCTGGCACTTCAGCCCCTGTATATATTACGCAGGAATTTTTTTCCTCTACCATTAATGGACTAGAGTAAAGATTAATGGCCTTAATCGCATCTTCACTCAGTGGAAGAAAACACACTAGGTCTTCCTCTGTTACCCAGGACCCTCAGGCAGAGGAACTCTGGGGAAAAAGGAGAAGAATCCCTTTCAGAGGATCGGGATGGGACTGATTCCTCCTCCACTTGAGGAATCAAGTGGAGAAGGGCCCTCTTCAGCTTCTCAAGATGAGATGGTCTTAGTACAGATCCTTGCTGGATTGGTCCGCTCCACATTTAAATTACCCGTATCTGAGTCGGTTAAAGAACTCTCTTCTTCTTTGGGGTCACTGAAGCCTCCTCAAACACATGCTTTTCCTGTTCATAATTTACTAGAAAAGCTCATTTATTCTGAGTGGGATCACCCAGATAAACGTTTTTTTCCGCCTAAAAAGTTTTCAACACTTTATCCTATGGAAGAAAAGTTTATAAAAATGTGGGGGATACCGGCCGTTGACGCCGCCATTTCCTCCGTAAATAAAAGTCTGACTTGTCCTTGTCCTGTAGACAATGCTCAGATGCTCAGGGATCCTGTTGATAAAAAAATGGAATCCCTGTTGAAAGATATTTTCTCCTTAGCAGGTTCAGTAGCTCAACCTGCGGTGGCAGCGATCAGAGTCTGTCAATACTTAAGAGACCATGTTAAGCAGGTCCTCAAAGTTCTACCTGAACAGCAGGCCCAGGGGTTGGCTAACCTTCCAGCGGCCTTATGTTTTGCTGTTGACTCCATCAGAGATTCTATCATCCAAACCTCTCGTCTGTCACTTGGGTTGGTGCATATACGTAGAATCTTATGGTTGAAAAATTGGTCAGCCGAAGCACCATGTAAGAAGCTTCTGGCTGGATTTCCATTTCGTGGTGCAAGGCTGTTTGGAGAGGATTTGGACAATTATATCCAAAAGATCTCTAGTGGGAAAAGCACTCTCTTACCTGTTAAAAAAAAGGAGTAAGCGTCCCTCTTTCAAACGGGCTCTTTCCCCAGTGCCAGGAGCATCAGCCTCCAGGCAGTCATGATGGCCTCCTCCGTCAGGGTCTAGAAATAAATTTCAGAGTCGACCCCAGGGACAAAAGAAGTCCTGGGGGAAGAAGCCTACTAGACAAGATGCTAAAGTCTCTTTATGAAGGAGCGCCCCCACTCGCTCGTGTGGGGGGGAGACTGCTACAGTTCTCAAAGCTCTGGCAGGAGGATTTCCAGGACAGATGGGTAATCTCCACGGTAACTCTAGGTAACAAACTGGAGTTCAAAGAATTCCCCTCTCCTCGTTTCCTCAGATCAAGTGTCCCCAGAGATCCAGAGAAAAAGCAGTCGCTCCTTCTAGCATTAGAGCGACTATTGTCGCAAAAAGTCATCATGGTGGTTTCCACGAAAGATCAGGATTGGGATTTTATTGCAACCTTTTTACGGTTCAAAAACCAAATGGAGATGTCAGACCCATCCTGGATCTAAAGGATCTAAATCGATTCCTAAGGATTCGATCCTTTCGCATGGAATCAATCCGGTCAGTAGTCTCCATCCTACAGGGAGGAGAATTTCTGGCATCAATAGACATCAGAGATGCGTATCTGCATGTACCCATTTTTCCTGCTCGTCAAAAGTACTTGCGCTTCGAAATAGGACGCCATTTTCGGTTTGTGGCCCTGCCTTTCTGGCTAGCCACTGCACCTCGATTGTCTACAAAGAGCTTGGATCCTCCTATGGCCAGGTTAAGAGCTCAGGGTATAACTGTCATAGCATACCTAGACGACCTGCTCTTGATAGACTGGTCGGTAGCCTGTTTGAGCGGGAACTTGATGACCACAGTCAACTACCTGGGACACCTAGGTTGGATTCTCAACCTAGAAAAGTCTTTCTTAAAACCAGTAAGAAGACTAGAGTATTTGGGCCTGGTCATAGACACAAGCCAAGAGAAGGTATTTTTACCTCAGGCAAAGATCACTGCCTTAAGAGAGCTGATTCTGGTAGTCAGGACCAAAAAGGGTCCTTCTGTCCGTCTTTGTATGAGGCTGCTGGGAAAGATGGTGGCTTCATTCGAAGCAGTTCCCTATGCTCAGTTTCGTTCAAGACTGCTGCAACACATTATCCTGTCTGCTTGGAACAAGAAGGTTCAGGCATTAGATTTTCCGATGCACCTGTCTCGTGCAGTGCGTCAGAGCCTCAGTTGGTGGTTAATGCACGAAAGCCTGCAGAAAGGGAAATCCTTTTTACCGGTTACCTGGACGGTGGTAACAACGGATGCCAGTCTTTCAGGTTGGGGAGCAGTTCTGGAACAGTCTGCGGTCCAAGGGAAATGGTCCAAAATCGAGAGGACCTTACCCATCAACATTCTGAAGATCCGTGCGGCATATCTAACCCTAAAGGCCTGGACTCTCGGGCTACAGGGTTGCCCTGTCAGGATCCAGTCCGACAATGCCACAGCAGTGGCTTATATCAATCATCAAGGAGGCAACAGGAGTTGGGCAGCTCATAGAGAAGTGAACCAGATTTTAGTCTGGGCAGAAAAGCATGTGCCATGCATATCGGCAGTTCATTCCAGGGATAGAGAACTGGCAGGCGGACTATTTGAGTCGCCAGCGGTTAGTCCCAGGGGAATGGTCTCTTCACCCCAATGTCTTTTGGGCCATATTCCAAAGATGGGGGGTTCCAGATGTGGGTCTCTTTGCATCCAGATTCAACAAAAAAATCGACAAGTTTGTGGCAAGAACAAAGGATCATCTTGCATACGGGACAGATGCGTTGGTGATTCCGTGGCATCGATTCTCACTGATTTATGCATTCCCTCCTATTCTGCTACTACCACGACTCCTTCGCAGAATCAGGCAGGAAAAGAAGTTGGTACTTCTAGTGGCCCCAGCTTGGCCCAGGAAAGCTTGGTATGCAGAAATAGTAAGGATGACAGTAGGTTCCCCGTGGACCCTACCGTCACGTCCAGACCTGTTATCTCAAGGTCCAGTGTTCCATCCTGCCTTACAAATGCTAAATTTGACAGTTTGGCTATTGAAACCCACGTTCTGAAGAGTCGTGGGCTTTCAGGTCCTGTAATCTCTACCTTAATCAATGCAAGGAAGCCAGCTTCCAGAGTGGTTTATCATAGAGTCTGGAAAGCTTATGTATCCTGGTGTGAATCCAGGAGTTGGCATCCCAGAAAATATGTAATAGGTAGAATTCTTGACTTTCTACAAATGGGATTAGAAATGAAGCTGGCCTTGAGTACCATCAAGGGCCAGATCTCGGCCTTATCAGTATTATTTCAACGGCCACTTGCTTCACATTCTTTGGTCCGAAACTTTTATGCAGGGGGTGATGCGTCTTAATCCTCCGGTTAAGGCGCCCCTAAACCCCTGGGACTTGAATTTGGTTCTGTCAGTTTTACAGAAACCGCCTTTTGAACCAATACGTCAAATTCCCTTGGTCTTGTTGACAAGAAAGTTAATTTTTCTGGTAGCCATTTCTTCTGCTAGAAGAGTATCAGAATTGGCAGCTCTTTCCTGTAAAGAGCCTTATTTAATCATACACAAGGATAGAGTGGTATTGCACTCTCATCCTAGCTTTCTACCGAAAGTGGTTTCAGATTTTCATCTAAACCAAGATATTGTTCTACCTTCCTTTTTTCCAGATCCCTGTTCTACGGAAGAAAGGTCACTACATTCTTTGGATGTAGTAAGAGCAGTCAAGGCCTATCTGGAAGCAACTGTTCAGATTCGCAAAACGGATGTTTTATTCATACTGCCAGAAGGTCCCAATAGAGGACAGGCAGCGTCAAAGTCTACCATTTCAAAATGGATTCGACAAATTATTATTCAAGCTTACGGTTTGAAACAGAAAATTCCACCTTTTCAAATCAAGGCACACTCCACAAGGGCTATTAGTGCTTCTTGGGCGGTGCATCACCAGGCCTCTATGGCTCAAATCTGCAAGGCCGCAACCTGGTCTTCAGTCCATACATTCACCAAATTTTATCAGGTGGATGTGGGAAGGCATGAAGATATCGCCTTTGGGCGTAGTGTGCTGCACGCAGCAGTACGAGATCCTCAGGTCTGATTACACCCTACGTTGTGTGGTCCCCTGCCCTCAAATAGCATTGCTCTGGGACGTCCCATCAGTAATTACTGAGGCTCTGTGTCCCGTGATGTACGAGAAAGAAAATAGGATTTTTTTATAACAGCTTACCTGTAAAATCCTTTTCTTTTGATGTACATCACGGGACATAGAGGTCCCGCCCCTCTTCTAATACACTTATATTGCTTTGCTACAAAACTGAGGTATCCCTGTAAGGGGAGGGATTATATAGGGGGTTGAACTTCCTGTTTACGGTGTGCCAGTGTCCAATCACCTAGTGATACCCTATATAACCCATCGGTAATTACTGAGGCTCTGTGTCCCGTGATGTACATCAAAAGAAAAGGATTTTACAGGTAAGCTGTTATAAAAAATCCTATTTTTGTGATAATGTCCACCACGTGAATAACTAACTGACAGAAATAAACCGAAAAAGTCTGGTGAAAATGGACAATGTCCATAGGTTAATATTTTGAAAGCATCAGTAGGATAGTAGACATCAATGAGGGTCAACAGGTAAGGGGATCTTGTGAGGAGACTTCCACCAATTATCTAAAGGCTTACCGGAAAGGTTGGACTTGGAGGGGTATATACCTCTCAAGTCAAACAGGCTTGTGGTGACAAACACCAATGGTGATGTGGAACCAGTGACAATGCAGATGGCTTCAGTCACACTACACTTGATATGGTATAGGTCACTAGTATGTGTTCAAACAGACATCAGAGTATGGTGCAGCCAATGGGGAGGACGCCCAAGGAGGTTAAAGTCAGCTCACACGATAAAACCAAAGTGACAGAAAAGGTTCCACATAGTGTGATAACGTTTCAGAACTTTTAATTAAAATATGTGGAACCTTTCCTGTCATTTTGGTTTTATCGTTTTATTTCTGTCAGTTATTCACGTGGTGGACATTATCACAAAATTGTCTTGATTTATTTACACATTTTCTTTTGTTCCATTATAAGCGCTGCATATTTTTTCTTTTGCTTTATTGCTGTTTGTCTCGGTATATATACATGACACATTTTTAAGTAGATCAAGTAACGCCTTGTTTTTAGTTGGTGCGTCTACCATCTGGCCCATGAAATTGCCCTGCAAGACATTTAGGAACTGGCGAGCCTTAGACAAATACGTGGTTCCCTCCGCCCAGTCTGTCTGGATAATTAAAATCCTCCATTATGATAACACTTCCCATCCTTGCTGCTAATCCAAATTGTGATAAGGAGGTCAGTCTCCCCCTCCTCCCTCAGGTTAGGGGGCCTATAGCATACTCCCAGTATTTTCCCCTTCGCTTCATCCCTTTGGAGCTCTACCCATAAGGATTCCACCTCCTCCCTAGCTCCCTTATTGATGTCATTTCTCACATTCACTTGTACATTCTTGATAAATAGGCATACCCCTCCCCCTTTTTTACTCTCTCTATCCCTGCGATAAAGGGAATACCCTTGAATGGTTGCCAGCCAATCATGAGAGCTGTTAAACCAGGTCTCTAAAATTCCCACAAAATCTAAATCCTCCTCGTTCAACAGTATCTCTAGTTCACCCATCTTGTCCGCCAGGCTCCTGGCATTGGTGAACATGCCACATAGTTTAGACCGGTCGCATACTATCTCCTTATTGGGTGTTCCGAGATTGCCACTAGGACTTGTTACTATACTTACCTTCGGGTTTATGTGCTTTAGTCAACCTACCACTAAGGCCCCTAATACTACCCTCTGGAATATATTAATTGCTGACCATCTCTACCTCTGGACCCCCCCCCCCCCCCCCGGTCACCTAGTTTAAAAACCCTTCTAACTTTTTGGCCATCTTCACTCCCAGCAGATCTGCACCCCCTCATTTAGGTTCAGTCCGTCCCTTTTATAGAACTGGTGACCGACTGAGAAATCTGCCCAGTTCTCCAGGAACCCAAACCCCTCCTTAATACACCAGCTCCTCAGCTACTTATTAACTTCCCTAATCTCCCTCTGCCTTTCTGGTGTGACTCGAGGTACTGGTAGTATTCCAGAGAATACTACCTTGGAGGTCCTTTTTCCTCAATTTAGCTCCTAAGTCCCTAAAATCGTTCAAGACACTCCATCTGCCTCTGACTTTGTCATTGGTGATCTTCACAGTAATCTGTCCACCAGATCCGTGCTGGCGAGATATCTGAAGGCGTGAACAGTTGGTTATCTGATCTTGGCTAAAAACAAGGTTCAATGTTTAAATTGTTAGGCATTCTGTTTCTTTTATTCATCGCCCCCCCCCCCCCCAAGCTGTATTGATCAGGTTTGTTTCATATGTTCATATATGTGCACTTTAAATGGGCATTCAAGCTTTAGAAAATGTAAACTGCTGCAAGTATGATGTGCAAGCCGTGAGTTTTACATACCTACTCCTGGCTCCAAAGCCTCGCTGTTGTGTGTGAGTTCTTCTGACGAGCGTTGGAGCTTCCTGATGGTATTGAAGCTCTCCTTCTTGCCTCCAGCACATTTTTTTTGGCCAGTAAGGCCTTATACACACAGGCGTTTTTACAGCGGAGTTTTTGAGCTTTTTTTGCAGCTTAAAAATGCCACTCCATGTTCTCCAATAGCCTTATACACTCAGTGTTAATTTTGGCAGCAAATTTCGATTTAGTTTTAGTCTTAGTCTTAGGACTAAAATGGCATTTTAGTTTTAGTCCCGTTTTAGTCGTATTTAGTCGATTAAATCTCCAGTACGTTTTAGTCGACTAAATCTCATTTTAGTCGTCTAAAATCGAATGGGTGTAATTAAATTGTAATGCATTAGTTAACATTTCTCTACAATTTCCAAACTCATTTATATACTGCTGGAGTGAAAAATCTCATATGTTATTATTATTTTTGGGTTAGAGATATGAACATGCACTACAGACCAATGTTAATTTTGAAGTCAAATTTCAATTTAGTCTTAGTCTTTTGACTAAAATGCCATTTTAGTTTTAGTCGTATTTTAGTCATCTCGGTTATTTTAGTCGACTAAAATGTTTTAGTCGTTTTTAGTTGACTAAATTAACACTGCATACACACCATGGCGTTTTTGAGCTGTAACGGGCTTTGGCATTTTCAAGCTCCAAAAAAATACCTAGGACCAGCACATTCTGAGGCTCCAGCGCTAGAGCTGTAAAAGCGCCAGACGCCGGTAAAAGGTGTTAAATGCAGTTTAACGAGGCTTAACACTGTATACACAGCGTTAAGCCCCTTCCGGCATTTCTCTGCCTCTATTCAAAATCAATGGTCCTCTATGTGAGCCCATTGATTTGAATAGAAGTTGCACCAGAAGTCGGATCAAGATGATCTGACTTGCGGTACGACTTGTGTGCTGAGACTCTTGACGGGGAACCCCGCCAAAATGTTAAAAAAAAATGTTGCGTGAGGTTTTCCCCCAAGGCGATGCCAGACCACTCGGTCTGGTATGGATCTTAAGGGGGAACCCCCACGCCCAAAAAGGGGGGAACCCCCCCACAATACCCATACCAGACCCTTATCTGAGCGCCCCCTACATGGGGGATGGGTGCTTTGGGGCAGGGGAGGCTCTGCGCCCCCCCCCGACCCCAGAACACCTTGTCCACATGTTGATGAGGACAAGGGCCTCTTCCCGACAACCCTTGCCTGGTGGTTGTCGGGGTCTGCGGGCCGGGGCTTATTGGAATCTGGAAGCTTCCTTTAACAAGGGGGCCCCCAGATACTGGCCCTAGGGTGGCTGGTGTCTGCCTCCTCGTGTATAGCTGCCTTTGTCTGTGGGGACAGGCGCTGCGGCCATTTTTTCGTTCATTTTTGGTCTCGGGACATTCGACCTCTACTTACGGAAGCGCGGCCGGCGGCTATTTTCTCATAGCCGCGGTGGCCATTTTCCCGTGGTCTCAGGGCATTCGGGCTCTATCTGCGGCCATTTTCTTGTAGCCTCTTGGGGAGTCTTCGGCTGGTCCTCTAGCGCTAGTCTCTGCATTTGAAGCCAGGCAAGAGCGCGGATCTCCTCGTGATTGTCCCATCTGCGGAGGACGGACAGTACAGCACTACTCCTTGTAGGTCAAGGTGGTGAGTCCTGCTGGGGGTCACCCAGTCTGTGGCAGCTAGGGAGGTGGGTGGTCTACCTTTCTCTCTCCTTAATGGGTGTTCGGTCCCTGGTAGTGTCCGGTCGAGCGTGGGATGCCATGGCGTCTGAGGCAGGTGCCCCCCAGAAACCCCTGTGACAGCAGCTGGCCCCTCTGGGTGTGCGGTGCCCCTGGACGCCTTGTCAGCAGTCCTGGAATCCTTCCTCTCCCGGGTTGAGGTGCCATGCGTGTGTAAGGCGGGTAAAAAAATGTCCCCTTTCATCTTCTGGAGACGACTCTGACCCGGACTCGGGCTCCGCCGTGGCAGGCGGCCCTTGCCTGGATGGGTCAGATGATGCGGCACCTGATCTTTCAGACAGTGAAGAAGAATCCTCTGCGTCCGATGCGGCGCATGAGAAAGCGCTGGTGGGTGCACTCATAGCGGTGGTGCCCGATACTTTGAAAATTGAGGATCTGGCAGGGGCGTCTGCAGAAGTGTCGGTGCCTTTTGGGTCGCACAAGCCGGTCCGCACCGCTAAGGTGTTTCCTTACCTGTCCAATTTTTTGATAAGCTTATCTACAAGGATTGGGAACGCCCGCAATGGTCCTTTTCAGTTCCGAGGCGTTTTTCGGTGCGTTACTCCTTCGAGGAGAGTCTGTTGAATAAATAGGCTTATCCTCCAGTGTCCAGGTTAAATAAGGCGACCATGATTCCGGTGGTGGGGTCCCCTTCTTTCAAGGATCCTGCTGACAGAAACGCTGAGGTGGTGGCACGCTCTATGTTTACAATAGCGGGGTCTGCTCTTCGTCCGGTGCTAGCCACGGCTCTGGTGTAGCAGACACTTACTGAATGGGCTAAGCTATTACACCGTGAATTGGGTAATGAGCGTCCCCAGTCTGTGTGGAACTGGCAGACCAGTTAGTGCAGGGACTTAAGTATGTCTGTGATGCGGCCCTGGACGCGGCCCCCATTACTTTCTAAGGTCTCCGTGTTGGCCGTGGTTCTTCACCAGCTGCTTTTGGCTCAAGTGCTGGTCGGCGGACCAGACGTGTAAGAAGGCTTTGGCGGATTTGCCTTTTCAGGGCGGGAGGCTATTTGGAGCCTCTCTGGACGACATTATTAAGGACATTACTGGGGGGAAAAGTACTTTCCTCCCACAATCCAAAAAAGGCAAGGGACCCCGTTATAGGCAAGGTCCCTCCTTTTCCGCTCACAAGCGTCTTTTTCGTCCACCCGGTTCTGTGGGCAAGCGTTCTCAGCCCACCAAGGCTCCCACGGATGGGCAAAAGCGTCCTTGGCATCACAAGCCGAACAAGCCCGTGGACAAGTCCTCTTCCGCATGAAGGTTTACTTACTTACAGGTGGGGAGTCGCCTTTGGTGATTTGCAGACCGGTGGACTTATCTTCTTTCCGACCAGTGGGTCTGCAAACTAATTTTGTCTGGTTACAAAATAGTTTCTTTCTTGTCCGCCAGACAGGTTTTTTCCCTCCAAACTTCATCCACTCCCATCTCGTCAGCAGGCCTTGTTTGGGGCGGTGCAGGACTTGCTTCTTCGGGTGGGGGGGGGGGTGTAATAGTTCCTGTACCAGCTTCAGAAAGATTTTGGGGCTTCTACTCCAATCTGTTCATAGTTCCAAAGAAGGAAGGGGTTCGTCCGATCCTGGACCTTAAGGCCCTCAATTGTTTTGGGAGGTTCGGAATGAAATCAGTTCATTCAGTGGTGGCCGCGCTTCATCAGGGGGATTTCCTGGCCTCCCTGGACATCAAGGACACGTACTTGCGTGTCCCCATCTGCGTCAGACACCAGCGCTTCCTGCGCTTTGCAGTCTGGGATGCGCACTATCAATTTGTGGCACTTCCTTTTGGACTCGCGTCAGCACCACGGGTCTTCACCAAGGTGCTGGCACCGGTTCTGGCGTTACTGAGACAGCGGGTGGTAGTGAGTTACCTGGACGATCTCCTCCTGAGAATGGCGTCAGCCTCAGAACTGAACGACGATGTGGCGATCACCATTCAAACCTTACAGGAGTTTGGCTGGGTTTTGAATCTCCAGAAGTCTGTGTTGCTCCCGACCCAACGCCTGGAGTACTTGGGGTTGATTCTGGACTCTGCACGAGCGAAGGTTTTTCTTCCACCGATCAAACTGCAGACCCTTCACTCCGCGGTTTGGCCGCTGCTGTCCCGCAAGTGGTCTTCACTGCGTGTTTTCATGCGGGCTCTGGGACTCATGGTATCCACCTTTTGAGGTGGTTTCGTATGCGCACTTACACACTCGGGGCTTGCAGAAGGAGATCTTATTCAAATGGGACAAGTCCCCGGCATCTCTGGATTGTCAGATCCGGGTGGGCCATCTGGCTAGGGCCTCGCTCCTTTGGTGGCTACAGTCGCAGGCTCTACGGTCCGGGAAGTCGTTTCTTCCTCTCCATTGGACGGTGATCACAACCGGAGGAATCCTGCCTATCGATCAACGTGCTGGGTTTGCGTGCGATTAGGTTATCCCTCTCCATATGGTTGCAGCAGCTGCGCAGTCGTCCGGTCAGGATCCAGTCGGACAATGCCACGGCTGTGGCTTACGCCATCCACCAGGGTGGGACAAGGAGCTCAGCAGCGGCGCCGAATTTGTCTCACGCTCTGCAGTGGGCAGAGCTTCACGTGCCGGCTCTGGCAGCCGTTTACATTCCGGGCGTAGAAGACTGGCGGATTACCTCAGCCGTCAGTTGCTGGATCAGGGGGAGTGGTCGCTGCATACGGAAGTTTTTCGTCTCATTTGCCTGCGGTGGGGCACGCCGGATGTGGATCTTCTGGCCTCTCGTCTCAATCGGAAGGTGCAGAGATTTGTGGCCAGAACAAGGGAATCCCTTGGCAGATGCGCTGGTCGTGCCATGGGGGCATTATCAGCTCATTTATGCCTTCCCTCCTCTCAATCCCCTTCCTCGTCTGCTGCGCAGGGTAGAGGCCGAAGGAATTCCGGTAATTCTAATTGCTCCGGATTTGCCTCGGCGTCCGTGGTACGCCGACTTGGTATGGATGGTGGCGGACGTTCCCTGGCGGCTACTGGTGTAGGAGGGCTTGTCCCAGGGTCCAATATTCCACCCTGCTTTAAAGCAGAGCTCCGCCGAAATTTTTTTTTTTAAAAGTCAGCAGCTACAAATACTGCAGCTGCTGACTTTTAAAACATGGACACTTACCTGTCCATGGCGCCTGCGATGTCGGCACCTGAGGCCGAACCGTCTCTCGGTCCTCGGGTGCTGCCGCCTTCATCTTCGGTAAGGGAATCAGGAAGTGAAGCCGTGTGGCTTCACTTCCCGGTTCCCTACTGCGCATGCGCGAGTCGCGCAGCGCAATACGGCTGGTCCCTGCTGTCTCTGGGACCCGTGTGTTTCCCAGCAGACAGCGGGGGGGGGGGGGGGGGGACAGGAAGTGGCGTAAATAACTGCAGATTCTGCGGCTATCTATGCCGGAAGTTGGTACAGATACCTGTAATATACAGGTATCTGCACCCCCCCTCCCCCCTGAAAGGTGCCAACTGTGACACTGGAGGGGGGGAGAAATGTGATGGGTGGAACTCCACTTTAACGTCTCTGGCTTTAACGACCTGGCTATTGACAGCCAGGTGCTGAGATACCGGGGATTGTCAGCTTCTGTGGTTTCCACTATGTTGAGGGCACGTAAATCCACTTCTCTGAAGACTTATCATCGCACCTGGAAGGCTTACATCTTGTTGTGTGAGGCTATGGGGTGGCATCCACGTTCCTATTTGGTGTCTAGGATCCTTGTGTTTCTGCAGCGTGGAATTGATCAGAAGCTTGCTTTGAGCACTATCAAGGGACAAATCGGCTCTAGCTATCTTTTTTCCGCGACCATTGGCCGCCCACTCGTTGGTGCGTACTTTTATTCAGGGGGTTCGATGTGTGGCTCCCCCGGTACACCCACCGCTATCTAAACCTGGTGCTCTCAGCACTTCAAAAGCTGCCGTTTTGAGGAAATTAGGGAGATCCCTTTACTCATGCTCTCTCAGAAGCTTGTCTTTCTAGTGGCTATCACGTCCGCCCAGCAAGTTTCTGAGCTTGCGGCCTTGTCGTGTAAGTCTCCTTATTTGGTTCTTCACAAGGATAAGGCAGTGCTGTGTTTGCATCCCTCATTTCTCCCTAAGGTGGTATCTGCCTTTCATCTAAATGTGGACATTGTGCTTCCCTCCTTGTGTCCTTGACTGTCTCTCACCTCAAGGAGGTCACTTTGCACTCTTTGGATGTAGTTCGGGCTCTCTGTGTATATCTGTCGGTTAGGGCTCCTTTTCGTAAGTCGGATTCACTGTTTGTAACTGTGGATGGTCCGAGGAAGGGCCTGGCGGCTTTTTCGGCCACTATTTCTCAGTGGATCAGACAGATTATTGTCCAGGCGTATGCCATTAGTTGGCAGGAGCCCCCTTTCCCGTCAGGGCACATTCTACCAGGGCGGTTAGTGCTTCCTGGGCCTTCTGGCATCGAGCATCCGTTTCTCAAGTGTGTAAGGCAGCTACCTGGTTGTCGGTGCACACTTTCACCAAGTTTAACAAGGTGGATGTTGGCGCATCTTCTGATGCGTGTTTCGGCCGCAAAGTTTTGCAGGCGGCCGTCTGAGGTTTTGGCTCCCTTTTACGAAGGGCTCTGTTTGGGTGGGGGTTACTTTTTTCTTATTCCCCTTTTTGTTTTGTGTTCCCACCCCTCATGGCACTGCTTTGGGACTTCCCTAAGGTCAAGATTAGAAGTGCTGTGTTTGTCCAATGAACGAAAGAGAAAAACTGGATTTTTTTTTTTCTACTCACCGTAAAATCCCTTTCTCTGAGTTCATTGATGGACACAGTACCCACCCCTCCTGTTTGGGTTTGTGCTGCTTGTAACGAACTGAGCTGCCTGTAGCAGAGTGGGGGGTTACCACCAGTAGGGACCACCCCTAGGCGATGCTGTGCTTGTTTTGTTATTTCTGCCTTGTCCTACTCCTGAAGGTGGTGATATAACCCTAAGGTCAAGATTAGAAGTACTGTGTCCGTCAATGAACTCAGAGAAAGGGATTTTACGGCGAGTAGAAAAAAATCCTGTTTTTTACAATATTACCCTTTAAAAATTTAATCTTGCCAACGCAAGACAAAATAAACTGTCGAAGGCACTTTAGAGCAACCTAATGAGAAAAGCTTTGGTTGACTTCGGTCCTTTACCTATACAGTGACATGGAAATTACGTACACAATGAATTGCTCTCCATATTCATATATGTGAGAAGTGCAAGTCAGTATGGATTTGTTTTGTCAGTACGTATAAGCTAATGCTACAGTCCCGGTCTTTGTGCACTGAAACAGTTCCGACCTCTTGTAGGGTTCAGTCCAATTATTCTTATTATTATTTGTATTTTTTTGCAGGTCTAGTTAAGGCTTGAAGCATAATGTAGAGGGGTGTTTAAAGCGGAGTTCATCCCATAAAATTTACTTTGCAGTAATCAGCAGTAATAAACCTAGCAATAAACCTTGTTTACTTACTCTTTCCTGGCTGTTGCTAAGGGGTGCCTTGTAATCTGCCTTTTCCTCTCCCTGTCGCCTGACATAATTTGCCTCGGTGCCCGTGCTCGCTAGTGCTCCTGGGAGATGTGTGTCATCATTTCCCAGGAGTCAGTGGGCAGCGCCGAGGGTTGTAATTGCATTGCTTCAAAACCGGAAGTGATCTGGGAAAAGGCGCATTTCATTATATCTGTTAAGTTTATCTTTGTTGCCATCACAACGGGGTGACACCCGTTGTGATGGCAACGTCAGAAGTGTACGGTGCTGTGAGCTGTACATACTGCGCATGTGCATACGTGAGAACAGGCGGTGCATGCTGGTCGCTCAGCTGCACAGTGTCCTAGAAGATAGTGCTTGTAGGCTTCACATGCCCACAAGCAATATGGAAAATGTCACCAAAGAAGAATATAAGTTATCTTACGATATGCAATCGACAATTGAGCAGCGATACATCCCTAAAACGTGAGTGATATAAAATAAGGGTATTAAACGATATTCATGCAAAAAAAAAAAAAAACTTTAAACAGTTGAAACTCCGCTTTAATCCTTTTGACTTTGCAATACTTATAAAATAACCGCGCACTTGTGCACCCCAATGTACAGCAACAATGTTAATCCTTATAGCTGTAAACACTTAAAGAAGGTATCCTTCCCAGTGAATATAGTAAAATAATAAAGTTTTGCGCTATAAAAAATAAAAGAACAGTAAAAAAATAACACTGTGTATAGAGCATACATTACATAAATTCAAAATACAGGATGACTGTAAAGCGATGAATAAATCGTATAGTGTACTCATAATTGATAATAAGTGAGATAAAGTCCATAAACAGTCCGCTAAAAAAAAGATCCAGTTAAATCGTAAAAGTGTTCCTCAGTGGATTCCACTGCAGAGGTGTCACCAACATTCACCATCACCCAAAGTAGTAGGAGTATCTGCTTACCAAATTACCATGACCCACTTATTACAAGAAAAGCCATGCAAAGCAGGTGTAATCACTCAAAGTTGCCAATACGCTTCCCAGACCACTCTCTCAGCTCCTAGGGTATCACTAATGGGCAAGCATACCAGGGTTCCAGCAGAGGATATTCGTGTGAATAGAACAGTCATGCCTCTCCACAGTGCAATAAAAACTCTAACGTGTTTATTAACTATAAAGGTGCACTTACAAACATCTAAAACAAAAGGGCATTGATAGTAAAATCACCAATGGATCAACCGTTCTGGGATGAATGCATGGATCAACTGTTCTGGGAGCGTGATGTCGGCATGAGGCTCCACGTGACGTGTTTCGTAATGAAGACGTCTTCTGGGGCTAGGGCTATTTTACTATGAAATCCATATGTTCGTGTGAGACACCAAACTACAACATGTACAATTGTTCTTGTTAATTAAAAACTGAGCAAATCTGCACTAGAGAGGGTCCAATCGTTACTTCCAGCTTGGTATCTTTGGAAAAATAATTGATCTTCAAATATGTTTCTACAACCAAGATTAGTTACAGCTTCCCCAGGTCAGCACAAGGGAAGACAACACTGGGATCCTTGATGTCCAACGTTTCTCATTTCATTTCATTTTTTTTTACTAGGAGACTCTTTTGATCTGAGATTTCTGTGTAGAATATCTTACTGTATATATGTGGCCCCATACTTTTACTCATATTGGTGCTACATTACAATACTGAATCCTTTGTGCAAGTTGATTGTAGCACAAGACAAGCTCCATTCTTATCTGATGAAGCTCCTGTGATTTTAAATAGTTGTGCCCACGGACATAAGTGGACATTCTTCCAATTTAGCCCTTTTCAGCTGGATCAGCTGATTTTGTATATGAGCCAAGTACTTATGCTGACAGCTGAAGTTTTTTTGAGTTAAAAAATGAATCGTATACAGTAGGTGCAAAAACCTTATGCCTATTTTAAAAAAAAAAAAAGTTAATTCCAGGGGTGCTTGCCATACACTTTGTCTGATGGTGGCTGCCATAACTGTTACTGGCTCATGCCTGCACAAATGAGTTACTGGCCTTCTTCTTTTTTTTTCTAATGAATGGGTTCCCCCCAAACTTCATAGCTGCAGCAGTTCAAGTCTTTATGTTGTAGGAATATATACGGTCCTTAGGCAGCTCCCTTTTTTTTTTTTTTTTTTTTTTTTTAAACCTGTATTACTTATTGCTTTAATAACATGGTGTGGGTGGATTTCTGCCAGCCACAGACTGTCGCGCGCCTTCCCTGCATCTTGGAATAAGAGGGGGGTGAAGCTTCACCAATCAAAATGTAATATCCCACCACCATTGTGTTTAGCTGGTTAGTTGACATGGAGAAGGGGAGTGGGCTGTCATTTACCACTGTGTATATGCCCACATGTGTGACTCTATAGTCAGATGGGCTGCTGGGATGTTATGGGGAGGAAATACTCAGCAGAATCCACTAGGTTTATTTTGCAGAATACAGAAAACGTATCTTCTAGTGACTGAGTATAAACGGCATGTAATACAGCATTTGATAGTTTTTTTTTTTGTTTTTTTTAATGATGTGAGTTCAGTGACATTTTAACCACTTGCCGACTGTGCTATAGCCAAATGACTGTGCCACCTCATCAGTGAAAGAGAAACATTACCTGTTTGCAAAATTTTATAATAAACTATGAAAGTGGTTTCACTTTTTTTTTTTTTAGTCCCACCAAAAACCCCACTTGAAAAAATCATATGGCATCCTTGTTTGCCCTGTCATTTTAGTCCACAAAATTACTTGCTTGTGCTGTGCAATTTTATTACCACCCGCACAACTCACATACATGTCATCCTGTTGGTTTCATCAGTAGGAACGAACTGGGGTAAGAAGTATCGGAAGAGATCCAGAAAAAGAGCCAGAAATGTTGCAGATGAGCACGGGACTTCTGGTGCCCCAAAGAAAAGGAACTGCAGACAACCTTTATCTTCTTCACAGGTAAGCAATTCAGTTAAGTGTTTTTTCCTTGGTAGCATAGCTATACAGAGTATAAGAAAAACTGCTGGCTTGATTTTAAAACTCTTTTGGACCTGTTCTTTTGCTATACTTTACGTGTGTACATTTTCTCTTCATCTTCCCTTTTCTCTCTCATACCTGTGTTCCATCAGATATCGGGTAACGGAAGTGACGTTCCGGCACGGCCATCCTTGGTACACCCCGCATTTGGCCGCAGTAAGGATACTGTGTGAGAAGGCGGCATGCGGACATCTTTTTACGGAGTCTTGCATTTCACACTTATTTTTACCAGTAAACACAGCTTATTTAGTGAAATACAGTATTTTAAAATCCGGCTCACTGTTTTGATGTTGAATTTTAAAAGCAGTGGTGTTCTGTCAGATTAGCAAACCTGTCAGATGAGCAGGCTTTCCGCTGCTTTTAAAATTCATCATCAAAACAGTGTCACGGATTTCTAAATACTGTATTTCATTATATAAACTTAGTTTACTGGTAAAAATAAGTGTGAAATGCAAAACTCCGGTGGGTTTAAAAAAGATGTCCGCGTGCCACCTTCTAACTGTAGGCTTAATGCAGCTGAGTGCGGGGTGTACCGAGAAGGATGTGACAAAATGTCACTTCCGTTACTAGATCTGATGGGTCCCCTAATTTGACGGAACACCTACATATGTTTCCAGAACCGCAGTGACTCCTGTGCTTTGCTCCGTTTCCTCTCCCTTTCAAGTTTGTGGTCCTACTATTCGACCTATCTTCTGCACCTAAGTTGTTTATCAAGGTGCTGGCCCCAGTACTAGCCTGGGTCTTATCGTCTCTTATCCTTGGACATAGTGATTTATCTGGCATCAAAGAACTGATTCCTGATTTCTGGAAGATCCACAGGAAGGATGCCAGCCTCTTAGGCTGCAACAGAAATATGGAGCACTCCACTAATTGCCAACAGCCCATATAATACTAGCAACAAAATATATTTTTCCCCTTGGAGACTTTTAAGGCCATATACAGCAGACATTCCCATGTGTCAACTCCCAAAGAAATGGCAGAGGGACCATTTCTTTGGGAGTTGACACATGAGTGCCTGCTGTTATGAAGTGAGTGGTCTCAGTGGAAGTGTACTTGTCTCCTGGGGGGGAGGCCCAGCTTGTCTCCCAGTTGATGGAGGGAAATATGGCTACGCTCACTATTCATGGTTTTTGATATGCGGCTGGTCCAGGTTGCTGTCTGTACAACATTTAATATACTGTATACCCTTCGCTCCCTGTCCTCACCCTAAATTACTTTTCCTTGAACCCGTTGAGGGACACAGACTTAGTTGGCATGCACTATAGTTTCCTTTTTATGTTGATTACAGGTCCACTATCTTAGCCATTTTGTATAATATCGACTTTGATTAAAAAAAAAAAAAAAAAAGTGTGTCCTTTGGCTAAGACAGAGGTTCAGGGATATAGGGACAATTCTGTTGTGTGATGGATAGTACATTAGCTTATTTTGGGCTACTGTAATTGAACTTATTAATGTACATTATTATTTGAAAAAAAAAAAAGCTATTTTGTGTACCATTTTAATTGTGTATGTAGGAACAAACAGTTTTAGCTATTTTCATAAAGACCCTTCTTCCTGCTTGGTAATACAAAAAAGCGATTGTGTTTGAGGCAGTGTTTGGTGTTGCATATTTTCTTACTAAATCTGTTTTCAAATGTGTTTTTATGGCAGCATGAACCCACCAAAGAGAAAGCCAAGCCTGGTCACAGTAATAAAACGGGGAGTGAACCTGCTGATAAGAGCACTAAACTCTCAAATGGAGATGGAGAAGATGGAGAATTATCAGGAATGGCTACCCAGGTTAACATAAAAACCGAACCTATTGAAGAATCAAGTGGCAGCACTGCGCCCCCAGCAAAACCAGGTGAAGATCATTCTTGAATTTTCAGATGAAGGTTGAGGGCTGATTTGGGTGCACATGCCAGTACAGCATGCATAAACAGTTTATGCGTCTGTAGCAGTGTGAAGCCACATGCAGGCATCCTTTTGTAGGTCAGTGAAGACTCGCTGTCTGCATTCTAGTCTGTGCACCCGTCAAACTTGGATGTGCAGGCGATTTTGTACATCCACTGTGTCTCCATTGTCTAACATAGGTTGCCTGCACACAGCTCTGTGCTGCTTCAGATCCCTAAATAAGCCCATCTTGCATGCTCTGTGGGCATCTCTGCCCATGTGAATGAGCCCCTAATCTTTCCAAGCCCTCTCAGGAACATACTTTTTCAGTAATGAGCATTATTTTAAAGACTCACATGATTTTGTTATTCGAGTCTGTGTATTGTGCGTTGGCAGTGCAGCCACTTCCAGGACTTTAACTATTACATTAAAGCTCAATTTCAAGTATGACTATTTTTGCATAGCTGTATTGGTGCAGCTTGGACCAGTTTAACTATGCATGTTTCATACCTGTTTGGTCCCCATGGAAGCTTGAAATGACTGTAATAGGCATTGCTACTACAGTGATTGCCACTGGATTTCGAGTCATGTGCCGAGTGGCTGCCCTGCTGTTCAGCAAGTACAGTAAGTTGCTTGCTCGGCATGGGCACCTTTTTAGAGAACACTTCATTTTTCTAAGTGAATGCAAAGCATTCTGATTAGGCAGAGTGGAGAGATGGCACAACAATGTCTCAATCTTCACCTCATCCAGAGTATGCTTTGCATTCTTTGAGAGAAATGGTGTCCCCCGAACTGTGCCTGCTTTGAGCAAGGGACCCTCACGTTTACTAAGCAACAATGCAGTCACTCGGCTTGGGACACGGAAGTCAATGGTAATTGCTGTAGTAACGGTGCCTACTACAGGGATTTCCAGCTTTCACGTGGATCGGTCAGGTATGACACATGCATAGGGATGTAGATCCAAGCTGGACCAATGTAAAAATAGCCATACATGGAATTCAGCTTTTAAGCATGGAAAATCATTTGGATAGAGTGTGTGTATAAATAAATTTTTTTTTTTTTTTGAGAAGTTCACCTAGTTCTCCTGTACCAGTGTTAGCAACCCAGATGGCAATAAAACACAGAGTAGGCATTTTTTTGTGCTTTCTGCTGTGGGACCAGATGTTTGCATACATGTAAAATAGAGCACAGGGTAAGGGAGAGTAGACATAATTAAAGTGGTTGTAAAGCCACATCTTTTACTGTAATTACATTGATCCTCTCTGTTTTAGGTCCATATTTAGTACTGCGTGTGTGTTCTTAAAATTATAATGCTAAATACCTTCTTTGCACAGTGCTGCTGCAGCACTGTGCAAAGAAGGCATGCAGCATTATAATTTTAAGAAAACACACACACTGTACTAAACATGGATCTAAAGCCGGATCAAAGTAATTTAATAGATGTACAAGCACTGGAGCAGCTACAGAGAATTGTATTGCTCAAGGCAGGAGGGGGAGGGGCAGGCAGGAGATCAGCTTACAGACTATAGGAATAGATGGTGGGGGAGATGCATAGACACTGAGAAGAGGACAAGACAGAGGCATGTAAACTGACCTTGCTATCATGGATCAGCAGCCACGATAAGGTTGACCAGTGCACACAGGGGAACATAGGAACAGGCAGGATCAACCAGGTATTGTACAACCTGGAAAGGGCACTGCAAAAGCACTATGCTATATATCATGCCTTAGACAGGAGCTTTTTTTTAGGGTTACAACCACTTTAATTACTTCTGATCTGCTTGCACTATTTCACAATGTGATCCTGATCTGTGATCTGTGATATTGCTTGATTTCTACGTTTATTAATAATGTAACCTTTTTTTCTCTTTTGTAAATGAAAGGAAACTGTGGAAATAGACGCAAAAGTAAACTTATTCCGAGAGTGTGTGACTTTGATGACCTGGATGCACAATTTGGTATTAAAGAGGAAGAGGAGGAAGAGACGATTTGTCCTAAAGCGAAGGTTATTTTCTTCAACTGTGTAAATTGCTTTGACTAAAGCTAGCCATAGATGGATAGAATTTCTAACCAAAATTCTTAGGAAAAAATCCAGGTGGAAATTCTCAGAACATTTGAATGTTGTTCGAAAGATTTCATTTTGCTTTTAATATTTGATTTTGGAATGAATGGATTTTACTGAACAAAAACCACAAACTTTTAGACGTTCATTCGAGAAAAATTGTCTATCCTGGTCCTTCGCATTTTCTTGTCACTTTGGTTGAAAATGAATGTAGATTTGACCTACTTATGATTATAAAAGCAAAAGAAAATTATTTTTCCAGATTTTGTACCCAAATACTACCCATCTGTGGCCAGCTTAAGAGATGCCATTGTAACAGAGCTTTTTGTGATGATTGCTGTGTCAGTTGGGTAAACCCACCTTTCTCTTCGTACAGTACGATATACTAGAAAATGGGAAGGAGTCTGCACAATGCAGTCTCTTTTGTTCACACTGTTTTACTGGTACCACATCCTCTCATATAAGACACTAAAAAAGAGCCCCTAAAACAACTAATAGGACTTTAAAGGTACCACACCATATATTAAAATTACCATTTTTGTTTGTACAAAAAGTTTTAAAACACAGTAAATCAAACACAAAGGTGTTCCTAAAAACTGCAGTTCCATATATTGCCAGTTAATAATGACCATAGTCCCAGATGGTCATATATGGCGTTCAATGTAGGATTCTCCAGTCTGATGTATTTCACAGAAACCATGCCTGCATGCATGGCAGCATAAATCTGCCATAGATGCGACTTGGACCAAAAAATGTGTAACTGCAACCACTGCACAGCAAGGGAAAACCAGCCATACTAAAACATGTATGTTAAAAAAGGAAAAAAAAAAAGGGGGGGGGGGATTGAATTATTTCCCTTTAAATAAGCTACAAAGAAGGAACAATATCTAAAGAGGTCCCAGGGATTTCCTCCTTCATATATTATCCTGCAGCAGCTCCACCAGGCATGTACATGCTCAGAACACCTTAATATCTATGGAACCTTTAAAGGATAAAGTCCAATTGGTGTTTGTTTGTTTTTTGTTTTTTTTTTGGGACTCTAGTATTTTTCAGACTCTTCGTACAAAAGTTTTTCTTATTGGATCACTCTGATTTTGCTTTCACTGTGGCTATGTCGCCAAATGGTTTCCTTAGGAAACTGTCAGCTTTCTTTCAGCTGATAAACAAAACATGTTTACTGTCTGTATAGAATATTTCATATTCAGCTTTTTACTTCCTTTTTCAAAGTGTGATCCATTATTCCTGGTTATTAGGCATTGCACGCAATAGTGTGAAATAAAAAAACTGAGGCTAATGTACTTCTAGTGCTTAGTTCAAAGAGACCCTGTTTTTTTTTTTTTTTCTCATTCATTGAGGAACTCTACAGTGAGTAAAAAATCCTATTTGAATTTCTTTTTTAGGAGGGTTTTCCTTTCCAGAAGTATGGTTTTTTTTTTTTTTTTTTTTTTTTTTTTTTTTTTTTTTTATTCACTTGTAATATAACTTTTGAACCTGCTAGGAAAATCAACTACTTTAGGAAGAGTTGTTTTCCATGCACAATCACAGTCCTTTTCCCTTTTGCCACGTCATACAGTTCTCCACTTCTAGGAGTGTGTATTTATGGTCTGTGCTGGCCCAGCTACTCTGTCCCTCCCCTCCCTACATAACTTTTATGCACTGTAGCTAACAGGGGAAAAGCACAGGGGGAATATTTTGGGTATTCACATCCAAGATGGTGGCATTCAGCAGCAGTCTCGGACCTTATGGATCTATACAAAGGAGGCTTTTACAGGTAATTACCATGCATTAAATTCTTTGGATGAAAATATAATCTTATGATTTGGCGACAGAATCTCTCTACTACTTGCGGTTCCTGTATAAATTGCTGCGTGGACTTTAAGTGGTTACAACAAGCTCACAAATGCAACTTAAGGCTTAAAGTGGATGTAAACCCACTCTCATCCTTTCTAAACTACCGCCATAGTGGTCATCTATAAGGAAATACATGCCTCCTGCATGTATCCTTACCTGTCAAATGTCCCCCCTTCTGTCTACTGTGAGACTCGAAAAACTGCTGATTCTGTGGGTGGGTCTGTTGTCTGGAGCTCGGTGGGTGGAGTCATGATGTCAGTAGACTCCCTGCCCCCCCCTCTACACTCCCCTTGGCCAGGCGTTGATATTTCTTACACTATACTTCTGCTGGTCTTGTGGATTATGCCCCATGATCACTTACATCCAGTCAAAACCCAGGAAAGTCCCCACATGACTTCAGCATGCCCAATCATGCTGAGGTGTGGAGCAGCCAATCCTGGGAGAGCTGGAAATGACAGGAGGAGGGATCGAAAGTACACAGAATGTACACAGAATGCCTTTCCCACACGTATGCATGAGATATGTAAATCACCTGTCACAGCAAGGGGTGAGTGACAGGTGAGTGTCTGACCATTTTTATCTCACTGAAAAAAGATAAGAGGACTGCTCGGAGCTGTATTAACTCTTCGTGGCACGACTGGACACAGATGACATGAAATCCTATACTGTACAAGGTGCGAGCCTTAATTAAAAAATCCATATCCACTTTAAACTTGGTATCCTTATATTTTTTTTCTTCAGGTGACCAGCTTTTCAGTAAAGATGATCCTGTACAGTAATCGGTTAACTACAGCACCTGGAAGTGCCCCTGGTAGACCCCTGATGTCTCCATAAAGAGAGTCGGTCATAAAGAGAGGCGGTCACCTGCCCATGCTTTTATAGAAAGCTTTTTAGCCCCCTTGTGGTAGTTACAAAGTTAAACAAAAGAAAGTGTTTAACATTTTGTAAATGAAAGAGAAAAATTTGAAACAACCCAGTCTCGTTGCGCGTACCTGAATTTAACACTTTCTCTTAGACTTCACTGAAGGACACATTAGACCAGGTTCAACATTTTACCTCGAATGTATTTTGGTTGCAATTTTACTGAAAATTGTACATCCCATTGATTGCTACAGCAGACATCTGGGATATGTGTAGGCTATTGGAGGTTGTATACTTTGAGTCTGATCTATCAAACTCTGCCAGTAGAACTCCTTATATCAGTGTGTACTTGTTGGCAACTGAGCGCTGCAGAAAAACTGATGGATTTTAAACCATGAATCCGTTATCTTCATGCATTTTGACCCATGTACGATTTTCCTGATCAGTATCGTCTTTGTGCTTCTTTATTTTTCAGCCTGCTATTGCTTTGCCTGTAAAGAAACCTTTGAAACGTATCCGGTACCGAAAAGGTAAGGTCATAATGTCATTTTACTGTCTTTGTTATAATTTTATTTGTTGGGATAAAACTGATAAATGTACAAAAGAATAAACCTGGGGTGTCTGAGCATATGGATTTTTTGATAATGTATGCTAAGTAATTCTTGTGTCCTCCCTCTGCTTCCCTTCCCAATCTAAAATCGTACAGTGGGAGGGGCTGAAATTCCTAGAGGGGAGGACACATGACTGCACAGCAGCACTGTGCAAAGAAGGCATGTAGCATTATCATTTTAGGAACACACACACTGTACTAAACATGGATCTAAAACGGGATCAAAGTAATTAATAGACGTTTCTGTACAAGCACTGGAGCAGCTGCAGAGAATAGTATTACTCAAGGCAGGAGGAAAGGGCAGGCAGGAGATCAGCTTTACAGAATACATTACATGACAGGAAGAGATGGGGTAGATACAGAGACACTGAGGAGAGAGCAAGAGGACAGAGGCATGTGAACTGACCATGCTATCATGGATCTGCAGCCATGATAGGGGTGGTCAGTACACCCAGGGGAACATAGGAACAGGCAGGATCAACCTGAAAGACGCCAACTGACAATGCGAAAGCACTAGGTTATATATCATACCTTAAATGGACAGGAGCTTTTTTCTTTTTTTCTTTTTTTTTTTTTTTTCTTTAGGGTTACAAACACTTTAATTCTAATCTGCATGCACTATTTCAGAATGTGATCCTGCTTTGTGATATTACTTGATTTTTACATTTTATTTATAATGTAACCTTTTTCTCTGTAAATTAAAGCGAACTATGGAAATAAATGCAAAAGTAAACTTATTCCAAGAGTGTGTGACTTTGACCTGGATGCACAATTTGGTATTAAAGAGGAAGAGGAGGAAGAGACGATATGTCCTAAAGCGAAGGTGAGCTTCTTCAACAGTGTAAATCTCAGACTGAAGCAGGCCATAGATGGATAGAATTTCTAACCAAAATTCTTTGGAAAGTCTTAGAAAAAATTAGGCGAAGATTCTCAGAACTTTTGAATGTCGTTTGAAAGATATTATTTGCTTTTAACATTTGATTTTGGAATGAATGCACTTTATTGAACAAAAACCACATAAACTGTTAGACATTTGTTCATTTTGAGAAAAAGTGTCCATCCTGGTCCTTCAAATTTTCTTGTCACTGCAGTTGAAAACTAATGTGGATTTGACCCACTAATGATTTTAAAAGCAAACAAACTTTCTCAGAACGTTCTTTTTCCAAAGTATTTTCATCCGAAATTCTACCCATCTGTGGCCAGCTTAAGACATGCCATTGTGACAGAGATTTTTGTGATGATTGCTGTGTCAGTTGGGTAAACCCACCTTTCTCTTCGTACAGTACGATATACTAGAAAATGGGAAAGAGCCTGCACAATGCAGTCTCTTTTGTTCACACGGTTTTACTGGTATAACATCCTCTCATATAAGACACTAAAAAAGAGCCTCTAAAACAACTAATAGGACTTTAAAGATACCACACCATATATTAAAATTACCATTTTTGTTTGTACAAAAAGTTTAAAACACAGTAAATCAAACACAAATGTGTTCCTAAAAACTGCAGTTCCATATATTGCCAGTTAATAATAACCATAGTCCCAGATGGTCATATGGGGTGTTCCATGCAGGAATCTCCAATCTTATGTATTTCACAGGAACAAGGCCTGCTTCCTCGGGGAGAACCAGCATAAATCTGTCATAGATGCTCAATATACATGCGGCTTGAACCAGAAATGTGGAACTGCAACCACTACACCTCAAGGGAAACCAGCATTATTAAAACAAGGGATTGAATTATTCCCTTAAAGCGGGATTCCGGCGACCAACCCTTTTTTTTTTTTTTTTTAAGGTTATTGAGACACTTTGCTAACCCCAAAATAATACTCACAGTTTGGGTGTAATAGTTCCGCCTCTGTCTGTTTTTGTACTGAAGAATAACTTTAAAAATGTGATGCTGGCTGTTTCCATCTTGCTTGTGGGCATGTGAAGCCCACAAGCATTGATTTCCGGGATGCGGTGAATGCTGTTCATTCACAGCTTGTTCACACGCATGATCATTGTTTCCGCACTGAATCTTGGGAAGCCTGACACTAAGCTCCCAGGAGACGGTGCCAGGGGAAAGGCAATAAACACGCCTACTCCCATGGGAGGAGAGCCAGGAAGTGCCACAATAAAGTACAATATAAAGGTAATTACAGCGATTAAAAAAAAAATTTTGTGCGGCATTTGAACATCTATGCAATTAACTGAAGGGGGTAAGATTAAGTTAAAAATTTGAGTGGAACCCCGCTTTAAGCTATCTAAAGGAACAGTATCTACAGTATCTAAAGAGGTCGCAGGGATTTCCTCCTTCATATATTATCCTGCAGCAGCTCCACCAGGCATGCACATGCTCGGAAACACCGTAATATCTATGGGGCCTTAAAGGATAAAGTCCTATTCGCTTTTTTTTTTTTTTTTCTGGAAGTCAATATTTCTTTCTCGTACATCACGGGACACAGAGCCTCAGTAATTACTGATGGGTTATAGGGTATAACTAGGTGATTGGACACTGGTCACATCCTAGACAGAAAGTTCAACTCCCTATATAACCCCTCCCCTTCCTGGGGATGCCTCAGTTTTTTCGCCAGTGTCTTAGGTGTTGGTCACGAATAAGATGTGCTGTGCCAAGCTCCAAAGGAATATCCTATACTGGGGCAAGCCATTCAACCGGATCCATTCAAAGTGCTTTTTCAGACCAAATGGGATGGTACCCGGGCCTCGTGTCCGAAGAAACAAGGTTTTACCTGTAACGCTTCTCGTTTTAGAGAGCTGGACCCCGGGATCCAGTATTTGGTTTTTCTAGCCATATCCCTGGTGGGGTGCTTTACGGGCCCAGAACTGCGGATCCTCTTATTCTAGGGGGCCCCTGTCTCTGAAGGTTTTTCCAAACGGAGCCCACCGTGAGAGGTGAAGATTGGGTCTGTATAACAGAACCCTGCAGCTGGATAAGGTAAGGGAGATTCCTCAGAATTTTTTTATTCTAGTAGGTTTCTCCTTTAAGTAAATGTGGTGGGCGGCACAGTGGTGTAGTGGGTAGCACTCTCGCCTAGCAGTAAGAAGGGTCGCTGGTTCGAATCCTGACCACGACACTACCTGCCTGGAGTTTGCATGTTCTCCCTGTGTCTGCGTGGGTTTCCTCCGGGTACTCCGGTTTCCTCCCACACTCCAAAGACATGCTGGTAGGTTATTTGGATCCTGTCTAAATTGGCCCTAGTATGTATGAATGTGAGTTAGGGACCTTAGATTGTAAGCTCCTTGAGGGTGTAGGGACTGATGTAAATGTATAATGAATATGTGAAGCGCTGCGTAAATTGACGGCGCTATATAAGTACCTGAAATAAATAAATAAATAAATAAAATGTATGCTATGCCTATTGTCGCCACCGAGGGCTGCCAAGAGCACATACCTTTTTCATGCTTGATCTGTCTGTCTCAGTGTCCACGCTGTACGCTCCTCCAGCCGAGCTCCAGGTAGGATGGGATGGGGGGCTCTTTCCTTAGGGATATCTCCCCCCGAGATTTAGGGGGGCCGGGGTGGCCTGAACGAAACAGCGGTAGTATACCTCGCTACCGCCGCTGCTACTGTTCGGCAGGTTCATCTACTGGCCCTTCTCTCTCCTCCACCCCAGCCTCCCCTCCATGCTTGTCCCAAGGATCGGAGCCTCGGCTCGTGCGGGAAAGCGCACGTTTTTGAAAAAACCGAGGAGGGGGTCGGGAGAGGTGGTCGGAGGAGGGGGGGGGGGCAGAGCATTAACGCAACGCCCGGCGTGTTTAAACGCCCACATCGCTGGCTACACAGGCTATAAAGGGGCACACTTTTTTTAGGTGCACACAGCCTATGGAGGGACACAGAGCTGAAGGTCGCATGTAAGGGGGGCCACAGGCATTCTCCCAGGCAGCATTTACTTAGAAACACTAGACTGGGCATTGGTAGCAGCGGCAGTTGCTGTACTACATCGCTCAGCAGTCAGTGTTTTTTGTGGTACCTCCACCTTTTGTTGCTTTGCACTATGGGTAGAAGAGGTACAAATACCCCGAAAACCAGAGGCTCTAGGGGATCTCCCTCAGGCTCTAAGAACCCCCCTTCTACAGCACCTTCCCCTCCTGAAGGACCTGGGATGGCTGGCCAGGGAGAGCCGTCGGGGTCAGGGGGCTGCATCTGCTTCTGGCACTTCACCCCCTGTATACATTGCGCAGGAGGTTTTTTCCTCAACCATTAATGGATTAGAGGAAAGATTAATGGCCTTAATTGCATCTTCACTCAGTGGAAGAAAACGCGCTAGGTCTCCCTCTGTTACCCAGGACCCTCAAGCTGAGGAACTCTGGGGAAAAAGGAGAGGAATCCCTCTCAGAGGATCAGGATGGGACTGATGATTCCTCTTCTGAGGAATCAAGTGGAGAGGGACCCTCTTCAGCTTCTCAGGATGAGAAGGTGTTGGTACAGATTCTTGCTGGGTTGGTCCGCTCCACATTCAGGTTACCCGTATCTGAGTCAGTCAAAGAACCCTCCTTTTGTTTGGGTTCACTGAAGCCTCCTCAAACTACACATGCTTTTCTGTTTATGGTTACTGAAAAAGCTTATTTATTCTGAGTGGGATCACCCAGATAAAAAAATTTTTCCCGCCTAAAAAAGTTTTGCAACACTTTATCCTATGGAGGAAAAATTTACTAAGATGGGGGTTATACCGGCAGTTGACGCCGCCATTCCTCCGTAAATAAGTCTGGCTTGTTTTGTCGACAACGCTCAGATACCTAGGCATCCAACTGATAAGAAATTGGAATTCCGGTTGAAAAGTGTTTTCTTCTTGGCAGGTTCAGTGGCAGAAGGTGCAGTGGCAGCAAATCAGTCTGTCAATACTTGAGAGACCATGTTAAAACAGGTCCTCAAAGTTTTACCTGAACAGCAAGCCCGGGGGTTTGCCAACCTACCAGCAGTTTTGTGTTTGCTGTTGACACAATCCGAGATTCTATCATCCAAACCTTTCGCTTTGCGCTTGGGTTGGTACATATGCTTAGAATCTTATGGTTGAAAAATGTTTTTTTTTTTCAAGGAACTCAATATTTTTCAGACTCCTCGTACAAAAGATTTTCTTATTGGATGGCTCTGATTTTGCTTTCATTGTAGCTATGTCTCCAAATGGTTTCCTTAGAAAACTCAACTTTCAGCTGATAAGCAAAACACATTAAGTCTGAGTTCACACATATGCGAACTCAAGCATCGCATGTGATTCGCACCCGCATTGCTGTACCAATCACATGCTATGTCTATGCAATGTAAGTTCAGCCATACAGTTTATATGGCTGAACTCGCATTGGATTCACACAGAAATGGTGCAGGAACTTTTTTCCTGCACTGGAATCGGATTGCATAGGTGTTCCCACCCATGCAATCTGAGTCCTGTCCGAATCCACAGTTCGCACTGCAATCTGTGAACCGATCTGGGGGTGCCGTTAACTTTGTATTGACACCTGCAGCAGTTCAGAGGGCAGTGTGAACTGGCTGCAGGAGAGATGCGATGTGGGAACCCGCACTGGAATCGCGCTGGTACCTAGGCTTACTGTCTGTATAGAATATTTTTTATATTCAACTTTTTACTTCTATTTGCAAAGTGTGATCCATTGTTCCTGGTTATTGGGCATTGCACACAATAGTGTGCAATAAAAAGCTGAGGCTAATATACTTCCAGTGCTTAGTTTAAAGAGACCCTGCCAGTAAATTTTAAAAAATTGCGGACAAAAGCACTGAAATTTTTTTGTTTTTTTTCTCATCCATCGAGGGACTCTAGAGTGAGTAAACAATCCTATTTAAATTTCTTTCTTGGGAATGTTTTCCTTTCCAGAAGTAATTTGTTTATTCAATTGTAATATAACTTTTGAACCTGCTAGGAAAATCAACCACTTCAGGGAGAGTTGTTTTCCATGCACAATCAGTCCTTTTCCCTTTTGCCACATCATACCGCTCTCCACTTCTAGGAGTGTGTTTTAATGGTCTGTGCTGGCCCAGCTACTCTGTCCCTCCCCTCCCTACATACATTTATTGCACTGTAGCTATGGGGAATATTTTGGGTATTCAGCTCTGAGCCTGTTGGGGATTCGGCATCACATCCAAGATGGCTGCACTCAGCAGCAGTCTTAGACCTTTTAGATGTCTATACAAAGGATGCTTTTGCAGGTAATTAACATGCTTAAAATTCTTTAAATAAAAATATAATCTAATGATTTGGCGACAGATTCTTTTTACTACTTGCCTTTTCTCTATAATTGCTGCATGGACTTCAAATGGTTACAACAAGCTCACAAATGCAACTTGAGGCTTAAATTTGGTATCCTTCTTAAACAAAAGAAAGTGTTAACATTTTGTAAATGAAAAAAAAATTGAAACAACCCAGTCTCCCTGCGCGTACCTGAAAGCTAACACGCGCACAGGGTGCAGACATGTATGTGAATGGCGATTGCATTACATATTGAGAGATATGTTGAGTGAGATATTGCCAAGAACACAAATTCTAGAGACATTCATGTCTCTAATGTTTGGTATCTATTTACTTGACACAGCCCCTTTATATATTGTACCCAAAAATGGGTATTCTATTGTGTTTGTATGCTTTAAAATTCATTTTCGTGTATCTTTTTACTGAAAATATGCTTTTGATAAACAATTGCGCCAATATCATGCAACGTAAAGAATTACAACTGCCCCCTTTTCATTCTATAGGGTCTCTGTTTTCAGAATGTATTCTTTAGGGGATGCAAAGTGGTTAAAGATGTATGCTTATTGCTGTACAGGGCAGAGTGGGACAACCAGAGGAGCTCTGCAAACACAAGTTAGGCTGCTGTCCCACTGAGGCGCTTTACAGGTGCTATAGCGCTAAAAATAGCACCTGTAAAGAGACTCTCCTCTCACTCCAGTGTAAAAGCCCGGGTGCTTTCACACTGGAGCGGTGCGCTGGCAAGACTCCAAAAAAAGTCCTGCAAGCCGCATCTTTTGAGGTGCTGTAGGACACTGCTCCTACCCATTGAAATCAAAAGGCAGTGTCGGTAAAGTGCCCCTTTTAACCCCTTATTGTCCGTTAGCGGGGGTTAAAAGCGCCCGGCTAGTGTACGAAAAGGACCGCAAAAACAATGGTAAAGCGCCGCTAAAAACAATGGCGCTTTACAGCTGTCTCCCCTAATGCCCCAGTGTAAAAGTAGCCTTAGTAGTGTTGAATGTTACATTTGCGCCATTTGTAAAAGCTGGGTAAAATTGTACATAAATGGGTTTGATACCTTCGGTGACCTGTCAAATTCACATTTTCACCTTCCCAGAAAGCTTAGACAGGGTAGCTGTATTTGCTACTACACTTTCTCTTAGACTTCACTGAAGGACACATTAGACCAGGTTCAACATTTTGCCTCAAATGTATTTTGTTTCTAATGTTACTGAAAATTTGTACATCCAATTGATTGCTAGAGAAGACATCTGGGATATGTGTAGGCTATAGGAGATTTAATACTTTGAGTCTGATCTATGAAACTCTGCCAGTAGAACTCCTTATATCAGTGTGCACTTGTTGGCAACTGAGCGCTGCAGAAAAACTGATTGATTTTAAATCATGAATCCGTTACCTTCATGCATTTTGACCTATGTACGATTTTTCTGATAGTGTCTTTGTGCTTCTTTTTTTTCCCAGCCTGCTATTGCTTTGCCTGTGAAGAAACCTCTGAAACGCATCAGATACCGAAAAAGTAAGGTCATAATGTCATTTTACTGTCTTTGTCATCATTTATTGGGATAAAACTGATGTACAAAAGAATAAACCTGGGGTGTCTGAGCATATGGATTTTTTGATAATGTATGCTAAGTAATTCTATTCTCATATTCTTAATTGTGGTTTTATGTAAAACCTCCAGAACTTCAAGCTGAATGCTTCCTGTACCTTCTTAACAGCTGTCCGAGTTGGAATTTGTAAGACCTCAACAATGGAGGGATTACAGTTTATCTGCATTTACGCAAGATATTTAGGAACATGAAGCTGCAGGAGTTTAGGCTTTGTTCCATTTAGAGACTGCAGTGCAAAACTGTTCATGGGTCTATAATCAAATTTGAAAATACAATAAACGCTCACTTTTTTTTTTTTATCACCAGCAACCAGTAAGCTATCTGAAAATCGGAAGAGGCGAAAACGATTAAGACTTGCTGGAAGGTTCAAGAAGGAAAAGCACCTGTCCTCTCGGGAATCTTCACATTCTGAGGTAACTGTTGTGTTTTTTGGTTTTTTTTTGCTATCTGGTGCACATGCATTCAGTGCATCCGTAAAGTATTCACAGCTCTTCACTTTTTCCACATTTTGTTATGTTACAGCCCTATTCCAAAATGGATTCAATTCATTATTTTACTCAAAATTATACAAACCATACCCCATAATGACAACATAAAAGAAGTTTGTTTGACATCTTTGCAAGTTTATTCAAAATAAAAATAAAATCACATGTACATAAGTATTCACAGCCTTTGCTCAATACTTTGTTGAAGCACCTTTGGCACCAATTGCAACCTGAAGTCTTTTTGAGTATAATGGTACAAGCTTGGCACACCTATTTTTGGGTAGTTTCTCCCATTCTTCTTTGCAGGGCCTCTCAAGCTCTATCGGGTTAGAGCTTGAGAGGCCCTGCAAAGAAGAATGGGAGAAACTACGGGGAGCGTTTGTGCACAGCCATTTTCAGGTTGGGTCACTCAAGGACATTCACACAGTTGTCATGGCCCCACCTCTATTATCTTGGCTGTGTGCTTAGTATCATTGTCCTGTTGGAAGATGAACCTTTGCCCCAGTCTATGGGTCCAGATCACTCTGGAGCAGATTTTCATCAAGGCTATCTCTGCACATTGCTGCATTCATCTTTCCTTGGATCCTGACTATTCTCCCAGGTTCTGCCGCTGAAAAACATCCCCACAGTATGATGCTGCCACCACAATGCTTCATTTTAGGGATGGTATTGGCCAGGTGATGAGCAGTGCCTGGTTTCCTCCAGACATGACGCTTGCCATTTATGCCAAAGAGTTCAAGCTTTCAGCAGACCAGAGAATTTTGTTTCTCATGGTCTGAGTCCTTCAGGTGCCTTTTTGGCAAGCATCAGTTTGGCCACTCTACCATATAGGCTTGATTGGTGGAGTGCTGCAGAGATGGTTGTTCTTCTGGAAGGTTCTCCTTTCTCCACAGAGAAATGCTGGAGCTCTGTCAGAGTGACCTTTGGGTTCTTGGTCACTTCCCTGACTAAGGCCCTTGGTCACCTCCCTGACTAAGGACCTTCTCCCCTGAATGCTCAGTTTGGCCGGGTGGCCCACTCTAGGAATAGTCCTGATGGTTCCAAACATCTTCCCTTTATGGGTGATGAAGCCCACTGTGCTTATTGGGACCTTCAGAAATTTTTCTGTACCCTTCCCCAGATCTGTGCCTCAATACAATCCTGTCTCAGAGGTCTACATACAATTCCTTAGACTTCTTGGCTTGGTTTGTGCTTTGACATACACTGTTAGCTGTGGGACCTTTTATATAGACAGGCATGTGCCTTTCCAAATCATGTCTAATCAACTGAATTTACCACAGATGGACTCCAATCAAGTTGTAGAAACATCTCAAGGATGATCAGTGGAAACAGGATGCACCTGCGCTCAATTTTGAGTGTCATGGAAAAAGCTGTGAATACTTATGTACATGTGATTCTTATTTTTATTTTTTTAATAAATTTGCAAAGATTTCAAACAACTTTCACATTGTCATTATGGGGTATTGCTCTTGTAGAATTTTGAGGAAAATAATGAATTTAATCAATTTTGTAAAAGGGTGTAACATAACAAAATGTGGAAGAAGTGAAGCGCTGTGAATACTTTCCAGGTGCACTGTATAATAGGTCAAGTGATTTCTCTGCACCTATTCTTGGGTAATATCATTCACTTCTAATCATCTTTTACACTTTGATCAAAATGAGGGTTGCTTACAAACTTGCCAGTTTTATGTTTTCAGTATATCTGTAATAATTTTTCAAAATTTAGCAAGTGACCGAAGAGATATCCAGACAAATAAGCAACCTTGTCATTTTTAGCTGTCACTTTGCCTTACATAGAGAAAGGCACAGCATCACCTATGACTGTACTATAGAGAATGTATGTATATGTGTGTGTGTGTGTATGTGTATATATATATAACATGTTTGTCCATTTTGATAACGTGAGCAGAAAATGTGTTGGGTACACACAAGAAAAACAGCAATACCTTGGTTTGTGAATAACATGGTATACAAGCGTTTTGCAAGACAAGCAACATTTTTTTATTTTTTCAATTGTAGCTTGATATGCGAGCGCTGTCTTGCAAGATGAGCAGTAGAAGATCACAGTTTCACAGGTGTAATGTAAAAAAAAAAAAAAAAAAGTGGAATTACACTCATAATGTATATCCCGCATTAAGGCGCCTGGTGCTCATCCATGTAAAGCCGCTGGTGTATACAGTACTGTATGTGGCCAGAGTTCCAGGGGCGCTTGTGACTCCCAGCCCTTTCTGGAGAACTCGGGGACACTCCCAGCTGGGTGGGGCGGGTGTAATGTGCATTTGGAGCACCCGGAAGTGTCAAGAGTTCCTGAGTGTCTCAGAGTTCTCAAGGAAGCGCTGGGAGCCACCAGCACCCCTGGACCTCTGGCCACATTCAGTAATGCAGGGCTCGACAAACCCCGGGCGCCAGGTCGCATTTGCAACTAGAATTAGCGACCTGGGGCGGCACAGCTGGGGTATCCTGTGTCCGTTCGACACCCCCCACCTCTCCCGCCGCGATCGCGCTGGGCCGCGCCGGTAATTGAGGCCCCGGCTTTGCGGCCTACTGCAGTCCTATGGTTCATGGTTCCTTCTGCAATCGGGCGCCCTCTGGTGGTGGCCGTTGGTATGACAAGACATCCACCAATGCTAATGGAGCTTTCCCTACCTGTTTTCACTGCCTGCTCATCTCCTTCCCTTTACTTAGAACCCCCAAACATTATATATATTTTTTATTCTAACACCCTAGAGAATAAAATGGCGGTCATTGCAATACTTTCTGTCACACCGTATTTGCGCAGCGGACTTACAAGCGCACTTTTTTGGGAAAAAATACTTTTAATTAAAAAATAAGAAAACAGTAAAGTTAGCCCAATTTTTTTTATATTATGAAAGATAATGTTACGCCGTGTAAATTGATTCCCAACATGTCACGCTTCAAAATTTCATCCGCTCGTGGAATGGTGACAAACTTTTACCCTTTAAAATCTCCATAGGCGTCGTTTAAAAAAATTCTACAGGTTGCATGTTTTGAGTTACAGAGGAGGTCTAGGGCTAGAATTATTGCTCTCGCTCTAACGATTGTGGCGATACCTCACGAGTGGTTTGAACACTGCTTTCATATGCGGGCGCTACTCACATATGCGTTCGCTTCTGCAAGCGAGCTCGGCGGGACGGGGAGCATTTAAAAAAATTATTATTTTTTCTTATATATTTTACTTATTATTTTTTATTTTTACACTTTTTTAAAAAAAAATAAAAATTGTGTCACTTTTATTTCAATTACAAGGGATGGGGCACATTTAATTTTTTTTTTTCTTATTTATTTTAACTTTTATTTTTTCACTGTTCTTTAAAAAATAAAAAAAAAAGTAACTTTTATTCCTATTACAAGAAATGTAAAAATCCCTTGTAATAGAAAAAAAGCATGACAGGTCCTCTTAAATATGACATCTGGGGTCAAAAAGACCTCAGATCTCATATTTACTAAAATGCATTAAAAAAAAAAAAGATTGTCATTTGAAAAAAAAAAAAATATAAAATGTCCCTTCAAGAGCTATGGGTGGAAGTGACGATTTGACGTCGCTTCCGCCCTGCAATGACTTGGAGATGGGCGGGGGGGCCATCATCATCTCACTTGTCTCCATGTCAGGCCAGGGACAGATCCGGTTCGCCTCCGCCGTTACCGACGGCCACGGTAAGCGGTGAAGGGCACCGGAGAGCGGCGGTAGGGGGGGCCCCTCTCCTGCCGCCGATTAAAGTGATCTTGCTGCTAATCTGCTGCAGAGACCACTTTTATCTGAAAGAGAACAGCCGGCTTTTGAAGAAGATACCGGGGTTATGGTAGCTAGCTGCTACCATAACAACGGTATTTCTCCAAGCGTCTTCCAGGACAGCCCATGAGACCTTGGGCTCCTCCTACCAGGACAGGAAACACGTCACCCCCACCAGATAAAAGGGCGGTCCTCCAGGCCCATGTCAGTTATTTGTGTTTCCTCTGGACGGGGGGGTAACATGTTCATGGAACCTGCTCCCATAGGCCTTATAAGCAGGGGCTTTGTATGGCTTTTTTCTGGGGCATATCACTTACCTCTTCCTCTGCCAGAAGCAGCACACCGCTGGGGAGGTTGGCTGTGTTGCTGTTCTCTGTCCTCAGTGCCTGGAGAGGGCCAGGACCGGTGTGAGGTCGTGCCCCTAGCGCAGTGCATTGCACTCTAGCTCAGCTGAGCTTCGGTTGTCCTTCCCTGCCGACAGCCTGGCTGATCTGAGCGAGGAATGGAGGAAGCCTCAGCGTTCGAGGGGGCGGAGCTATTGCGCTCCAAGCTGGCCCACAGGAAGTGCCTGGAGAGGGTTACTTCCGGGGCATATGACATCATCGGGCGCCGGAGACGAGGTTCCAGTCTTCATAAACGGCGCGAACAGAGAACGCTGGCTGCTGGTGTTTCTTGGTGTTAAGCAGCCAGGCTGTGGATGACCAAGAGGGGCAGAATGGATCCTCCTGCAGTACCTGCACAGGCAGCGGATGCAGTTCCCAACACCAGCACCTCACAGGTAAGCCTGGGGTGTTCTGTCACCACCTTGCTATCCCTGTGAGTGTTCCCTCCCCCTCCCCCCTCTGTAGTAGTGGGTGTAAGGGGACACATTTCCTCCCTCCTGCACGTGGTGTTACGGAGTGATTGTGTGGCTTTAATTACATTGTGGGTCATTTATTTTGTCTTGCAGACCAAGACTCAGGACAAGGCCCAAGCGCAGCCACTTAAAAGGAAATGTGCGGTTTGCGCAAACAAATTGAGCTCCTCATGGAGCAAAGCAGTTTGTCGCACCTGTATAGAAGGCCTAGTAAAGGATGACCCGGTTGCCTCTTGCCAGAAGATGCTTACTTCTGTTAGGGATGAGCTTGCGTCCACCTTCAGTTCCTTTAGAACGCTTATTGACAAGCTCCAGACTCCAGCAGAGAGTCCGTCTTCACTGAAGGTGTCAGTAAGCACTCCGCAGCAGGCAGAGAGTGAAGACTCTGAGGCTGAGGTCAGATCTACCCGTTCTTCTCTGGAAGAATCCGGGTCAGATACAGAGCCCAGAGATAGAGAATCCACTCGAGGCTCAAGATTTAAGTTATCTGTTGAGGATGTAGATGACTTATTAAAGGCTATCTATACTACCCTTGAATTAAAAGAGGAAGAGGTTCAGTTATCCAAACATGATCTTATGTATAAAGGATTACATAAGAGAAAATCAAGAGTGTTTCCAGTTCATAGTTCTTTGGTTGATACTATTAAACTGGAATGGGATAATCCTGAGAGAAAACCATTCTTCTCTAGTAACCTAAAAAGGAGGTTTCCTTTTGATGAGGACACTGCGCAGCCATGGAATAAGAATCCCAAGTTAGACGCACCTCTTTCAAAAGTTTCAAAAAACTCGGACCTGGCGTTTGATGATATGGGTACGCTTAAGGATCCGATGGACAAGAGGGGGGATATCCTTCTCCACAGAGCCTGGGACTCAGCAGTTGGAAACCTGAAACCAGCTTTGGCTTCCACTTGTGTGGCCAGAAATCTGGAGGTTGGGTTGACTCAGATTCAGTCACATCTGTCAGCAGGTACCTCCAGAGAGCAAATTTTAAAGTCTTTTCCTCTCCTATTTCAGGCAGTGGGTTTTTTGGCAGATTCTTCCGCTGAGTCAGTAAGAATGTCAGCCAGGACTTCGGCTCTAGTGAACTCGGCCAGGAGAAGCCTTTGGCTTAAGACCTGGTCAGGGGACTCGGCCTCCAAGTTGCGCCTTTGTGGCCTTCCTTTAACTGGCGATCATTTATTTGGCCCAGGTCTACAAGAGGCACTGGAACGCACGGCTGATAAGAAAAAGGCGTTTCCAGAGAAAAAGAGAGTTCAGACAGCCAGAAAATTTTTTCGTGGCCAAAACAGGCAACAGAGTCCTAGAGAAAAGGACAGCAGGCCGAAAAAGCATTGGACTGGGCACAAAGGCAGAGGCAAAGGGGGAGTGCTATTTAACCCTCCTCAACAGCCAGCCAAGCCGCAGTGACTTGTGTTCCCCGGTGGGAGGGAGATTGAGGGCCTTCATCCCACAGTGGGCAGCAGTCACTCTGAGCCCCTTCATCCTGGACCTAGTGACCAACGGGTACAGGCTGGAGTTTGTTCACCAACCACCAGAACGTTTGTTGGTCACATTTCCTCCACAAGATCGGGAGAAAGCAAGGGCTCTGGGTCTCCAGATCGGAGACTTATTAGATCAAAAAGCCCGACATTTTCAATTTCAGGCCCTCCCCTTCGGGCTTTCCTCAGCCCCACGCATCTTTACGAAGGTGTTGGGGGAAGTGCTGGCTCCTCTAAGAGTAAAGGCAATAACGGTTATCCCTTACTTAGACGACCTCCTGATAGTGGCAAAATCATACCAAAGGCTGTTGGAAGATCTCCAGGCTGTACAGGACTTCTTACAGCCCCTAGGCTGGCTAATAAACAAAGAAAAATCGTCCTTGATTCCGGCCCAGAAAGTAACTTATCTGGGTTACGATTTTTGCTCCGTGAACCAAAGAGTTTTTCTTCCTCAGGAGAAGATTACCAAAGTGTTCCAGACTATGTCAACATTGCAGACCAACCAGTCGGTCTCTGAGACAGGTGTCGAGGGCAGTGGGTCTTATGACCTCATGTTTTCCCGCAGTACCATGGGCGAGATCCATCAGCGTCCGTTACAAAGGTTTCTTTTAAGAAACTGGGACGTAAGGTCCCTGGAGTCAAGGATCTGGCTTCCCGACAGGATAAAAAGAAGCCTGTGGTGGTGGAGAGCTGGTCAGCACCTAGCAGGAGGTCTCCCATGGTCCTTTCCCATTTCCCGAAGGATTACCACGGATGCGAGTTCCTGGGGATGGGGGGCCCAACTCAGCAATGCAGTAGCACAAGGAGAGTGGTCCCCAGAGGAGGCAAGGGCCTCATCCAATCAAAGAGAGCTGCTTGCAGTCCAGAGAGCCCTCCAGTCTTTTCAGATGGAGATCAGGGGTCACAACCTCCAAATCCTGTCAGACAATATAGCGACAGTCGCGTATATCAACAAGCAGGGAGGCACGAGAAGCCGGAGGCATCAGTCCATTGCCCAGGAGATCCTTTCATGGGCAGAGGGGAATCTAGCCTCCATTTCTGCTGTACACTTGAAGGGGAAAAACAATTGCCTGGCAGATTATCTCAGCCGTCACAGGATAGACCGAGACAACTGGTCCCTTCATCCCGAAGTCTTTGCAGACCTCACCAAGAGATGGGGTTATCCGGTAGCGGATTTGTTCGCAAACCGAAACAACCGCAAGACGGAGATATTCTTTTCCATGAACCCGGCAGACCAAGCCTTGGGGATCAATGCTCTGGCGAACCCGTGGCCTCCAGGCCTATGTTATGCCTTTCCGCCAATCAGGCTGATTCCAGAAGTCCTCCGGAAGTTTCGGCTGGAAGAGACAGATCTGATTCTAATTGCCCCGTTTTGGCCCAAGAGGCCATGGTTTTCCCTGCTACAGTCTCTGGTTTCAGAGCCTCCGTGGAGTCTTCCGAAAAGGGAAGACCTATTATTGCATGGTCCAGTATCACACCCTCAGGTGGTTTCCTTAAACTTGACGGCCTGGTATCTGAAGAAAAGATACTGAGCGCCCAAGGGTTCTCTGACAAAGTAGTCAGGACTCTCGTTAATTGCAGGAAGCCAGTTACTAGAGCCATATATTCCAAAGTTTGGAAAAGGTTTAACTCATGGTTATCTGAAAATGATAGATTAACTCATGATATTCCGTCTATTTTGGAATTTTTCCAAGAGGGTGTCGACAAAGGTCTTTCTGTTAGTACCTTAAAGGTACAGGCGGCAGCTATTAGTGTGTTCCTCCAGTTTTCTCTGGAGGATAGCCAGATTTTTCAAATCTATCTCTAGGGCCAGACCAGTAGTAGTGAGAAGTTGTCCAACGTGGGATCTGTCCCTAGTACTTCAAACTCTGGTAGAATTTCCGTTTGAACCTCTGGGAAGTATGTCAGTTAAGTTACTTACATTAAAAACTGTGTTCCTTATAGCTGTTACCTCAGCTCTTAGGGTAAGTGAGCTGCAGGCCCTATCAGTTAGGGAGCCCTTCCTCACGATTTTTGAGGATCGAGTTGTGTTACGAACCGATCCAGGTTTTTTGCCCAAGGTGGCAAGTACATTCCACCGATCTCAGAACATTGTATTGCCAACCTTTTGTAGTTCGCCACAGGGCGACTTAGAAAGAAAATTTAGTTTTCTAGATGTAAGAAAGATTCTCTTGGTCTATCTTGAGGTCACGAAGACCTTTAGGAAAACTGATGCCTTGTTTGTCCTCTTTTCTGGAGTTCACAAGGGGAATAGTGCATCTAAAGCCACATTGGCTAGATGGATAAAGCAAGCCATCTTGGAAGCTTACAAAATTAGGGAGGTCCCTACACCTTTTGTTACTGCGCACTCAACTAGAGCCTTGTCTACGTCTTGGGCTGAGAGGGCTGGTGCCTCACCGGAACAAATTTGCAGGGCTGCCACTTGGTCCAGTTACTCGACCTTCATTAAACATTATCGCCTGGATCTCCTATCAGCTCAGGAGCAGGCGTTTGGTCGTAAGGTCCTTCAGGCAGTTGTCCCTCCCTAGACTGGTAAGTTCTGGCTCATCGTCTCATGGGCTGTCCTGGAAGACGCTTGGAGAAAAGCTGAGTTAGACTTACCGGTAACTCCTTTTCTGAGAGTCTTCCAGGACAGCCGGATTCCCACCCGGTATTGTCTGAAGTTATGTGTTTTATGCATATGTTTTGCAGGGTCCTACGGTTCTTGAGAATACTGACATGGGCCTGGAGGACCGCCCTTTTATCTGGTGGGGGTGACGTGTTTCCTGTCCTGGTAGGAGGAGCCCAAGGTCTCATGGGCTGTCCTGGAAGACTCTCAGAAAAGGAGTTACCGGTAAGTCTAACTCAGCTTTTCTCTTCAAAGACAGGACGTATATAGTTGTCCTGCGGGAAGGAAGTGGTTAATTAAAATGAATTTATTATTTGTCATCTCCCTGCTTGGCCCCTTTCACTCGGGCTGTCTGATCAGGTTCGCCTGTCAGTTTTTCAGGCGGACCTGATTGGACCCTTAGCGAGAATATGGTGGTCTTGTGTCCCTGCATGGCAGGAAATAAAAGCAGTCACATTAGTTCTAGTCGTCTCTGTGTAAATTTAAGATTGGTTAATTTTTATATTGAAAATAAAGCTTTGTTGGTCGTTTAAAAAAAAAAAAAAAAAAAAACCTGGCTCCTAACTTTTTTAGCTGGCTCCTAGATTCCAAGCAAATTTGTCAAGCCCTGCAGTAATGTATACACCAGCGGCTTTATTGTATACACCAGTGGCTTTACATGGATGAGCACCAGACTCCTTAGTGCAGGATATACATTGTGAATGTAATTCCAATCTTTTTTTTTTTTTTTTTTTTTTTTTTTTTACAATAAAACTGTGATCCTCCTACTGCTTGTATTGCCCCCGGACCTCTGGCCACATACTGTACTGTAGTTTGTATTGCCGTAATCCTTTTTATATGAATAAATGGTTGTGGAAGGAATCATCTGAGTTCCCATTCTTTCTTATGGGGAAATTTGCTTTTGATATGAGTGCTTTGGATTACAAGCATGTTTCTGGAACAAATTATGCTCCTAATCCAAGGTTTTACTGTATATTCAAAGCTGAACCCAGGTATGATTTTAATTGCGTATTTACATTGATCCATCTTGAAAAAAATGTAACTATGCATATTTAATACCTGATAAACAGCTGTGGAAGCTAACAATCAGCGTGGTAGTTGGCGCTCTTACAGAGATGGTCTCCACAATCTTTTGGGTCCTGTGCCGCTTCGCACCACAGCCATTTAAAGAACATCTTGTATTTTTTAAGGGAGTACAAGGCTTTCTCTGGTTGAGGTGGGGATTGCAATTTCATTCCCCCACCTCTCCACCTCATCCAACCAGAGAATATCTTGTATTCATTGAAAAAAGTGTTCTGTGAATGGTGGTGGTGCTATTCAAGTTACCCCTTGTCAGTATGCAGTGGGGAAGCTGCATGGCGAAGAATCTGGAAGATCGCAGAGATCACTAGTAACACCAGCTACTACAGTGATTGATGGCTTCCCCAGCAGTTGATCTGGTATGAATTTTGCATACTTTGGTCCAAGCAGGACATTGCAATTAAGATTTTTAAAGCTGAACTTCAAGTATAAAGTAACATATATGTAGGCTAATTGGCTAGTGTCATATTAACTAACGCTAATAACTTTGGTCAAGACATTCATTTTTTTTTTTTTATATTATGCCTGGTGTCCTGAAGGAGTAAAAAAACTCAGCATGTGTTATTACTGCTTTAAATAATGGTGTTTCTGTACAGGGTGAAAATAATATTGGTGCAGCCAGTCCCAGTGACACTGTTGAGGAGGGACTGGATCAAGAGCATGGAGGATCTTCTAAGAGAAACTTTGAACGAGGTGGAGGGGGAGCAGCCATGAAAGAGAATGTGTGCCAGGTAACTGTTTGAATAAGCCATCATTGGAATAGCATTAGCATATATTTTGATGATATTTTAGATACTGATTGTAGGCTTCTCTCTGGTTGGCACGTATAAATTGCATCCTTGCTGAAAGGCTGCCTACAAGTGATTTAGCTAATCTCAAATATCTGATCTCCTTGCATCAAGATATACTAAATAAGGCTGACTTGTATGCATAAATATGAAATATACACAAATAAAATTCTAAATAAAATATTTGCTTATATATAAATATTAAATTCAAGATTAATCACTGCATAAAGGATGAATGTATGCTGCGCTAAAAAACATAAAATTATAAAGTAAGAGTCCATAGTGTTAAAACAGAGTCCTTGTTCAGGGAAACAGCTGGAACCACCCACGGTGTAGACACAATAACCGCTTCAGCCCGGAAGAATTTACCCCCATCCTGACCACGATTCGGCACTGCGTCGCTTTAACTGACAATTGCGCGGTCATGCGGCGTGGCTCCCAAACAAAATTGACGTCCTTTTTTCCCCACAAATAGAGCTTTCTTTTGGTGGTATTTGATCGCCTCTGCGGTTTTTATTTTTTGCGCTATAAACAAAAAAATAGCGACAATTTTGAAAAAAACACATTATTTTTTACTTTTTGCTATAATAAATATCCCCAAAAATATTTAAAAAAACTTTTTTTTTTCCTCAGTTTAGGCCGATACGTATTCTTCTTCATATTTTTGGTAAAAAAAAATCGCAATAAGCATTTGATTGGTTTGCGCAAAAGTTATAGCGTTTAAAAAATAGGGGATAGTTTTATGGCATTTTTATTTATTTTTATAAAAAATTTTTTTTTACTAGTAATGGCGGCGATCAGCGATTTATTTATTTATTTTTTCGTGACTGCGACATTATGGTAGACACATTGGACATTTTTGACACATTTTTGTGACCATTGTCATTTATAAAGCAATCGGTGCTATACAAATGCACTGATTCCTGTGTAAATGCCACTGGCAGTGAAGGGGTTAACCACTAGGGGGCTAGGGAGGGGTTAAGTATGTCCTGGGGAGTGTTACTGTGGGGGGGCGTGGCTACATGTAACACGTCACTGATCTCTGCTCCCGATCACAGGGAGCAGAGATCAGTGACACTTTCACTAGGCAGAACGGGGAGATGCTTGTTTACATTAGCATCTCCCCGTTCATCCTCACCGTGAGGCGATCGTGGGTATCCCTGCGGAGATCGAGTCCGCAGGACCCGCGACCCGACTCACGGAGCTGCACCGCCGGCGGCGTGCATGCAATGGCACGGCGGCAAATTCAAAGGGACGTACAGGTATGCCCATTTGCCCAGCCATTCTGCCGAAGTACATGGGCGTGCGCTGGTCGGGAAGTGGATAAGGTGAGCATGAAATTATCCTCCACCGAACATCAACACACCGGACCTCAGACCAAAGACCACTGAGTTATAGGTGGTTAAACAAGCGTGATATATTCACGGCGCCACAGAACCACTTAAATTAGATCATAGATGGCTGGATCTTGTAGTCTCACCAAATGGAAATTCATAGGTACATGTATGAGGCAACTCCTCATGGTGTAGTATTTAAAACCAGGGTGAATTCATTTTGTAAAAAAAACAGCCAGGGCACTGACATTTTGTTAGATGAAAGCAGGCATGTCAGAAGCTACAATCTATCATGGATATCAATGGTTTCCAACCACAAAGATGGCTATGGTCGGCACGTTACAGCGTCATGACGCCAGAGCTCCACCCTACGAGGCGTTTTCTTCCAATAGATAACTTGTCCGGTAGATAACGCACAGGGCTTGAAAGATCCTTTTGACAAGAAATTGGAGTCATTGTTAAAGGCTTCCTTTTCTGTGGCCTATTCAACCAGCTGTTTCAGCAATTGATATCTGCCAGTCCGTAAAGGATCGGGTCAGACGGCCTGACAGGCCTAATCGGGAGGATGATCTGGCTGAAAATAAGACAGATATTCCTCGAGTGCTGTGTGTTACTGTTGACGCCTTAAAGGATTCAATACAGCAGGTTTCTCATATTTGGAAAGCTTAGGCTGGATCATAAATACCGAAAAGTCAGCTTTGAGACAAGCTCAAAGTCTAAAGTATTTAAGTCTGATCCTAGATACGTTCCAAGCAAGGGTATTTTTGCCACGTGTAAGGATCTGTGCCCTGAAGGATCAGGTGCTTCAGATAAGGGGCACCAGACATCCCTCCATTCAGCTCTGTATGAGTCTTCTAGGGAGGATGGTGTCGGCCTTTGAGGCAGTGCCCTATGCTCCTAGTTCCATTCCAGGCCCTTACAACAAGACATCTTGTTGCCTTGGAACAGGAGAGGACAAGCTCTGGATTATCCAATGTTTTTATCTCCTCGGGCACGCTTAAGTCTAAACTGGTGGTTGCAGGATCAGAACCTGCGAAAGGGGAAATTCTTCCTTCCCGGTAACTTGGAGAGTACTGACTACAGATGCCAGTCTCTCAGGCTGGGGAGCGACCCTAGAGGCCCTCACAGCTCAGGGAAAATGGTCAAGCACAGAACAGATCCTGCCCATCAACGTCCTGGAGTTACGGGCAGTATGTCTGCCCCTTCGGTCCTGGATGGTGTCGCTTCAGGACTGCCCTATCAGGGTTCAGTCCGACAATGCCACTGCAGGGGCCTATATAAACCACCAAGGTGGTACCAGGAGTTGTTCAGCTCTAAAAGAGGTGAACCACATACTAGCCTGGGCAGAGGAACATGTGCCGTTTCTATCAGCAGTCCATATCCTGGGAGTAGAGAACTGAAAGGCAGATCATCTCAGCCGCCAGCAGATCTGCACAGGGGATGGGTTCCTACACTCAGGGGTTTTCCAGGAAATTTGCCAGCGTTGGGGATGCCCAGAGGTTGACCTACTGGCATCCAGGTTAAACAACAAGCTACAGCAGTTTGTGTCCTGAACAAGAGATCCTCTGGCAATTGGAGCAGATGTTCTGATAGTTCTATGGTGCCAGTACTCCCTGGTTTATGCTTTCCCTCCGATCCCTCTCCTTCCACATTTGTTGCGCAGGATTTGGAGAGTGGGGGTTCCAGCCATTCTGGTGGCACCAGCCTGGTCCAGAAGGCCCTGGTTCCCGGAGATTGTGAGACTGACAACAGACGGGCCATGGACGCTTCCACATTGCCCCGATCTATTGTCTCAAGGGCCTATATTCCACCCCAATTTACAGTCTCTAAAGCATGGCTATTGAAGCCAGGGTGTTAAAGGACCATGGTGTCTACCCTAGTAAATGCTAGAAAAGCTGTCACTAGGAAGATCTATCATAGGGTCTGGAAGACTTTTATATTGCTTGGTGTGAAGCCAGGAAATGGCATTTTTGGAAATACGTGATTGTGAGAATTCTCTTTTCTACAGTCATCTGTAGAAATCAAATTGGCTTCGAGTACAATCAGAGGTCAGATTTCGGCCCTGTCCATATTCTTCCAAAGGCCTTTAGCCTCCCATTCACTGGTCCGAACCTTTATGCAGGGGGCAACTTGTTTGCTTCCCCCTATTAGGTCACCTTGGGACTTGAACTTGGTGCTGTCTGTGTTACAGAAACAACCATTTGATCCTAGCAAGTAAATTCCATTATACTTGCTGTCAGACAAACTAGCCTTCCTAATGGCCATCACCTCAGCTAGAAGGGTGTCAGAGTTGGCGGCCCTTTCATGCAGGGAACCATACCTGATCCTTCACCACGACAGGGTCGTTTTCTGACCTGTTCCATCCTTTTTGCCAAAGGTGGTGTCAGCCTTTCATTTAAATCTGGACATTATTTTGCCTTTTTTCTCTCAGCCTTGTTTGGCGGAAGAGAGATGACGGCATTCCTTGGACGTTGTCCAGGCAGTCAAGGTTTATTTGTCTAGATCTGTGGAGATCCGAGGATCAGACTCCTTTTTTTGTTTTCCCAAAAGGACCCAAGAAGGGGCAGGCAGCTTCCAAGGCTTCCATTGTCAATTGGGTCCGTCAATTTGTCATTCAGGCCTATGGTCTGAAACGTAAAGCTCCTCCCTTTAGGGTGAGGGGTCATACATCTGATGAAACAGCGGAGGCTGTGAAATGCGTCATCTGATTAGTTGCTCCATAGACGTCACTTCCGGTCCTTGTTGCGCTCCACGCTGACACGCAGTTCTGGTTTTCGGCTTCCATCTCCCACATGGACATTGACATGCACAGCGTACTGGACATCTTCACCGCCTGGCACCCATAGAGGCTCCACCACCATCCCCAGCGGCCCATTGTCTGTACTACTGTGACCCGGTCAGCTTATTCTCCACACGGACCGCTTCTCGGACCGCCTAATGACCCCGCATCCTGCATCCCTGACCCCCCACTTACATGCTTGTTACCAACTTCCTTTTGTGAGTAGCCATTTGGCTTATGTTTGATTAAATGATTTTTTAATACTACACTTAGTCTGGCGCACCTTGTCTCTCCTTGTTGCTACAAAACTGATGTACTTCCTGTATGGGAGAGGTTATATAGGGGATCACTTCCATTCACCTGGAGATGAAGTATAACCCAGTAGGTAATCAATATTTGCCTAACTCTGTGTCCCATGGTGTACCCCAAAAGGATTTTACAGGTAAGTATGATGAAAAAATCCTATTTTACTTTTGTCTGTGTTACTGTTGGAGAGGTTTCCCTTCAAATTCCTATCCTGGGGACAGGACAAATGCCCGATTTGCAGTTCTAATCCTTCCCCACTGTTTCCCAAAAAAAAAAAAAATGGCTGTAGATGTGCTTTATGTGTATTACTTGTTCCGACAGTTTCGCTTGTCTCTGCATACAGTGTTCTGTAAGATGTTTGCTCATATGACACATCCAGTTGGTGCATTATTTCTTCGATAATGGGTCTTTTTAGTTTGTGTATTTTGTCTGTATTGTGGTAGTAGCGTTCCTGCCACTATTGGTCATACCTGGCTTTAAAAGTGAAAGTGCATCTGTTTCGTTTGGTTGCCAACTTTTCCCATAGAAAATGTTTGTATTTTTCATCTCTTCCTTCACAGGTCTGTGAAAAGCCAGGGGAACTGCTGCTTTGTGAGGCCCAGTGTTGTGGAGCATTTCACTTGGAGTGCCTTGGGTTGAGTGGCATGCCGCGGGGAAAGTTCATCTGTAGCGAGTGTTCTTCGGGTAAGTGTAGAATTGTTCTGTAACATTAGGCAAGGCGAGTTTGTGCGCCATACCAAAGTGAAAATGCTACAACGCTTCATCCCAGCTTTTATCATAAAATACGTGCAACAATATACTGAATGATCATACATGGTAGAAGTGAGAACTGTTAAAAGTTGTAAGATAAAGGATCCAAGTTACTAAAAAGCTGATAATATTCATCCATGTTCTGTCAGTGTTTAATTTGGCTATGTGAATTAATTTTTTTCTTTTTCTAGGTGTCCATTCATGCTTTGTGTGCAAGACCTCTGATTCTGGGGTGAAACGCTGTTCTCTAGCTCTGTGTGGGAAGTATTATCATGAAAGCTGCGCTTTTAGTTATCCCCCCACTTTACAGCTTAATAAAGGCTTCCGCTGTTCCTTGCATGTGTGCGTCACCTGCCATTCCAACTATCCCAGCAACCCATCATCTTCTAAAGGTAAGTAATGCCAAGTGATCCTCAAGTGCTAAGTGAAATGAGTACTAGTAACCTTAACTATTTAAAAACGTTAAGTATACTTTGCCCAAGCTTGACAGCAAGATCCACACTGTGGGGGTTATTTTACTAAAACTGGAGAGTGCAAAATCTGGTGCAGCTCTGCATAGACGCCAATCAGCTTCTAGGTTTTATGGTCAAAGCTTAATTGAACAACCTGAAGTTAGAAGCTGGCTACCATGCACAACTGCACCAGATTCTAAGGTACACCAGTTTTGATAAATCTCCCCCTGTGTTTCCAGAGCACTGACAGGAGCTCCTGCATGAATAAAGCCTGAAACCGTAATTGCAGGTTTCATTGATTAAAAAAATGTTGTTTAGAGTGTATATGCTAGCCTTTCTCAGCCAAGGATCCATGGAACCATAGGGGTTCCTTAGACCAGGAGCAATTTCTGCTTCTTGGGTGAGAAACCACCGACACCAGCTATTCTTTATTTTTTTTCTGTCAGGGGTTCTTTTCCACTGACCACTAATGTAAGGAACATTCTTCCCAGTGACCCGTCACACTAATGTACTGTGAGTTGTTGACGTTGGCAGGAGTTCCCTCAGAAAGGAAAGTTATTTCAAGAGTTTCTTTTTGTTAGAAACATGTTGTTGAAAATGACTGGTATATTTAGATCAGGGACAGTTGAGATTAAAGTATGTAGAAACCATAACGATGAATTCATTATTTTCTCTCCTTTGGTCTGGTAAATATACAATTTGAAGTGTTTAGTTATTGGTTTGATAAATGCAAAAAGAATACATGTTGATTCTGCCAGAAATCCATACAGTTTGCAGTGTTTTTTCAATGTTAGCAAGTATTAGGATTTCAGAACACTTGTATTTTAAATTTTGTTCTTGGCCTTAGAAACACTTATCGCTTTTACATATTCATAACTGGTTCTGTTTGAGAAGGTGACAAATTTGTGCTGGTCTTTGCAGATTATATAATTTAGCAATTTTCATGTTTAAAAAAACAAAAAGGGTCTGGACTTATTCACCATACGTTCACACCTAAGCGTTTTTTAGTGCATTTTGCAGAAACACACTACAGTCCATTTTAACATGGTTTCCTATGGTACTAGTTCACACCTATGGGTTTTGCGGCCAGTGCGTTTTTGGAAAGGGCCTGGACTTTGTTTCCCTCTCCCTTTCCTGACCTGCCGGGCGGCAAGCTTGGACAAGGGTCTGGTATGGATTTTGGGGGGGACCCCATGCCATATTATTTTTCTTTTTAGATCAACTTTGGCATGGGGGTCCCCTCCGAATCCATACTAGACCTGAAGGGCCTGGTATGGACCCGGGGGGGGGGCGACTCCACACCGATTATTTTTTTTACTTTTTTTTTTTTCTTCTAACATTCAGCTTTCAGCGGGGAACCTGCTGTATGCAAAAATGCATACACGCTGGTTTAACAACGCGAAATGCACCGTAAAGCTAAAGCGTGCCTCAAAAACGCATCAAGCGCAGCTGCATAGATGTGACCCTAGACTGTGTGTGTGTGTGTGTGTGTGTTCCTTTGTGCAAACCTCATATTCAACTGTAATCAAGACATAATTGAAATGTTTTCTTTTACAACAGGTCGGTTGATGAGATGTGTTCGTTGCCCGGTTGCATATCATGCCAATGACTTTTGTCTGGCTGCAGGAACAGTTACCCTTGCTTCTAATAGCATTATTTGCCCCAACCACTTTACTGCACGCAGAGGATGCAAGAACCACGAGCATATCAATGTTAGCTGGTGCTTTGTGTGCTCTGAAGGTAAAGATATCATTCTGTTGTCATTTATAGGAACACTGAAATATGTATTCTCAGTAAGGCAGGCCATACACAGAGAAAATTTCTTTCCTGCAACCATGGGTTGCAGGAAAGAAATGCGCTTGATTTCCCCCATCAACACAGACCGTGTTGACACAAGAATCCCTCCCTGCAGGAGAAGCTGTCCCTGCCGGGAGAAGACAGTAATTTATTGCTAGTGGCTATACGAATCACTAGCGATAATCGCATGTAAATTCCGGCAGGCTGGTTGTACCCAAGTTGATCGATCAACTTGGGACATTCAGCCTGCTCATACATGGTTCGAATCTCAGCCAGTTCCTGCTGAACAGGTCGAGATTCTAACAGTCTATGTCCAGCCTTAGGTAGGTTTATATTACTGGCTTATTGGTATGATCTGTTCTAAACAACCCTAGTTTCTTTCCATCTGTTGAGGGACAGAGGATTCTTTAGACAACTGAGTTCTACTACTGCCTAAAAAAGTATTGGACATTACAAGGAAAAAACAGGAGGCCAGTCCTATGGTCAGTCCACAACCAGCATGTTTCATTTTTTGCTAATGTCTTTAGGAGAATGGATGTCTAATCAGCTCTGCAAATTCCATGATCCTCTTTGTGGATTTTTTCAGTCATCCCCAACTGCTGGTTCTTTTGTACTTTATCTCGTTAGTACTTATTTAACTATTGTTACCAAGAAAAACATCTTCTACTGGTAACAAGTCTGTTCTAAGACGGGCAGTCCTCAGCTCTTTGCATTGTGAAGGGCTCCTGATTATATAATTCTCACTGAATTGTTTGTACAAAATGAGGGGATATTTGGGCAAGTTAGCAGTTTCATTAGCTCATTTGGACCTTTTATTTTTATTTTTTTCTTCTTGTCTTTACATTAGGTGGAAGTCTCCTTTGTTGTGAATCTTGTCCAGCTGCTTTTCACCGTGAGTGTCTTAACATCGAAATGCCAGAGGGCAACTGGTTCTGCAATGACTGTAAAGCTGGCAAAAAACCGCATTATAAGGAAGTGGTGTGGGTCAAGGTTGGGAGATACAGGTAAAGAAATTGAGTGTGAACACGCAAACCACATTCTTTTCATTTGCCATGTAGGTACATGGTAACCAAACGTTTTCTATTCCTTATCAGGTGGTGGCCAGCTGAGGTTTGTCATCCAAAGAGCATTCCTACAAACATCATGAAGATGAAGCATGATATTGGAGAGTTTCCAGTTTTATTTTTTGGGTCAAAGGATTATTTGTGGACCCACCAGGCCAGAGTGTTTCCATATATGGAAGGAGACGCCCTCAACAAAGATAAAATGAGCAAAGGGGTGGATGCCGTCTACAAAAAGGGTATCGTCAGATGATTTCCCATGGTTTGTATACAGTGACACCTGATGTACATTCCTTGCCTTCTAATTGATTTTCATTTTATGTAGGGCTAATGGAAGCTGCAGAAAGGTTTGAAGAACTAAAAGCACAGAAAGAGATGAGGCAGCTACAAGAGGAAAAGAAAAATGACAAAAAGCCTCCACCATATAAGCACATTAAAGTGAGTCCTCATCTCCTTTGTGTTTTTGACTATCCTAAAATATTTTTTCTTATTGGAGCTTTACATTACCTTTGACCACTTCATTACTGTGTCATAGCCGAAAGACGACTACAGCGCGGCTCTGTTGTTCTGGGAGGACGTCCATGGACATCCTCCTGGAACAGTGTTGCATGACCGCGCAATTGTCATTCAAATTGTGACACTGCTGAAAGCTGAAAATTGGCCTGGGCAGGAAGGGGGTGAGAGTGCCCTGTATTTAAGTGGTGAATAAATGAGACCTACTTATAGGAAGATGGACACTACCTGTTTTGTTGGTCCAGTACGATCAATAAGAATGCATTTGTCTTTCTGCTAACTAAGCGGGGGGAGCTGCCCTTAGTTCGGTACGATTACAAACTACGAAAACAATATTTTTGTAACTGTAACACATGTTGAATATGTTTATGTATCCAAACCTAACAATAAGCTTCTGTTTTGTACTGCTTTTTGGTCTGTTCAATATACTATTTAAAACATTTCAAATACCTGTTGATTATGTTGAATGTTCAGAGCTGTCCTGTGTTCTCAACCAGTCTAATTCTTATCTTGGACTACAAAATATTTAGAGTCTATGTTGTAGACATGGAAAAGTGAGGGATTTGAGAAGTGTGGTAGTTGCAATGGACAACTGGAAGTGCTAGCACCACTCTGTCCACATGCTGTGTGTTGTCATCCCCCAACAGGATTTAGAAGCATATCTCACAGATAACAGGTATTTTTCTCTAGTTGTAGGGATATAATGGGGGGCATGTACATTGATTGGAGATGTACTGCATATCTGATGGGTTTTTTTCCCCAGGTGTACATTTTAATTTGAAATCTTTTACCAATATCAATATAACTTGGTTTACTCTTGTTGGCAGGTAAACAGGCCAGTTGGGAAGGTTCAGATCCTTACAGCTGATCTGTCAGAAATCCCTCGTTGCAACTGCAAGGCAGCAGATGATCACCCGTGTGGCCAGGACTCTGAATGCATTAACCGCATGCTGCTATATGAATGCCATCCTTCAGTTTGCCAAGCTGGTGAGCGCTGCCAGAATCAGGCTTTCTCCAAACGCCAGTACCCAGATGTGGAGATCTTCCGAACTCTGAGCCGGGGCTGGGGATTACGCTGCAAAACTGATGTTAAAAAGGTGAGCTTTTTTTCGTTGTGGCTGGTGGTGTTGGATGATTCTGGAATGAAGATTCTTCTGTTTTTTATAGGATGGTGCAGTCTGGTGACACACTTTTCATATTTTAGTACAGTGATCAGTCGCACAAATTCCACTTTTTTTATGCTAGTTTTCTTTTTTAGGGTGAATTTGTTAATGAATATGTGGGAGAAATGATTGATGAAGAGGAATGTCGAGCTCGCATCCGCTATGCTCAGGAGCATGATATCTCAAATTTCTACATGCTAACCCTAGACAAGGTAATGTTTGCAACTTGGAAGGCTGTCCATTTTTCTTCATTTTCTTTTCCTAGTTTAAATGACTGGCATTTGCAACATTCCACTGAAATACATTGTTCTGTAGAACTGCATTCTCAACAAGAACCTCATCTAGGTCAGAAGGTTAGGGTAGATTTATTAAAGTGTTTCTAAACCCAAAAATGTAAATTCTTAATCATACAAAAAGGGACACAGGATGAGTTAAAGCGTTTAACCCAAAATAAAAAAAGATCCTGTTCTTTTAAAGCATATTATACAGCACAGTGCTTGTGCTGTGTCATTTGGCCCCCTGAAATACCTGGCTGATCCTGACAACTTCTACCCTCCCCAGTTTCTACTGACCACGGTTAATCATGGCTGCTGAGCCCTGACACCATGGTCAGTTTGCGTGCTTCCGTCATCCGTTGTGTCTCCTGTCTCTCCCCTGTGCTCCCATTACCCCCCGCCTGTCAGCTTCGCGTCTGTGCCCGCCCCCCCTCCCCTCCTCTTGCTTAAATTAGGATTAAATTGACACTATCCTCTCGGTTTATTCATGTAAACTGTGACTGTGCTTAATAAAAATAATGCAGCTATATACCTGATTACAGAGTGCAGATCAGCGCTCGCGTGACCCATCGGCTCTCTCCTCCTCCCCTCCTGATTGACGTTAGTTGGCAATCCTTGGCCCGCCCACTGCAGCTGTCAGGCCGAGAGAGGAGAGACGGCTGGTCACTTGAGCGCCAATCTGCACTCTGTAAAAAGCTATATAGCTGCATGCTATAAGTTCCAACAACTGGAACTTATGCTTGTGGCCCTGCTGTACTGTGTTTATAGGCTAGCAGACATTTTATGTCACATCCATAATTTACCACCTTTCAGTACACTGTGCAGAGGGCCTTTTTGGCTTAAATGTTGGTCTGCAGGCCATCAGTGCAAGAAATGCCTCTTGCGTATGCCCTTTGATGGGGAATGTCTCTTTAATTTATCCCTAGACCACTTTATCAAGGAGGTCTCTGGAGAAGAGTACCCCTTTGCCCCATAAAAAGAAAGCCTAACTTCTGTCTGGTAAACCCTCTACTTCCGAGACTAGAAAAAGCCCCGGTCTTTTCTCTCATGCCTCTAAGGCAAAGCCTGGAATTCAGTTCAGTCATAAGTCCTGGACCCCCTAATCTGAAAGCAAGTCATCCTCACAATGAAGGGGAGCCCCTATAGCAGAGGATGCCTGTTGGCCTTTTCAGCCATCTGGGCCCAGGAAATATCAGACATTTGGGGTCCAGAACTTTACATCTACAGGCTACAAGCTGAAATTTTTGTCTCTGCCTCCACCCCACAATGTGTTCTCGAACTTGCTAGCATTCCTGCAGAGATTGGGGGGCCTCTAGCCTGCTTCAGCACCACTCCTCTCTCATGGGGTCATTGCCACAGAAAGGGAAATGTTCAAAGGTTTCTAATCAAACCTGTTGACCATCCCCAAGGCCAAAGGGGGCATCTGCCCCATACTGGATTGGAAGATGCTCAAAACCTTCCTCTGAGTAAAAAGTTCAGCATAGAATCTGACAGGTCAGTCATTGCTTCTATCTGGGAGCTCTTCTGGCCTCTGTGGATATCAGTAATGTTTTCTTGCATGTCCCTATGTTTCTGGGCCATCAGCAATATCTGCACTCTGCTGTGGAGACACACCAGTTTGTTACCCTTTCTGTTTTATCTGTCCCCTGCCTTCTGGGTTTTCACAAATTTGCTAGCCCATGTTTCTGCTCTCCTTCGCTCTCGGGGAGCCCCTATAGTGGGACATCTGGACAACGTCCTGAGGCATCAGCTGACATGGCCTCTTTCAGCCAATGTCCAACAGACAGTCCAAACATGCAGACCCTTCATAGGTTTGGGTGAGTCTTAGATCATCAGAAGTCAGTGTAGGAGCCGTCTCATTACTTGGAGTCTCTGGTTCTGTATACAGCTTGTCTGAGGTTTCGCTTGCACGGGACAAAATCCAGCTCTATTCTCCATCATTCAGACTCTACGGCCCAGGAATCAATCAACCCACCACTTTTCTTTGAGTGCTCGGGTTTGATGGCTTCTTTTTAAAGTAGTTCCACATGCATAATTTCCCTGCAGACCATTGCAACTCAACATTCTGTGGCAGCGTGGGACAAGCCAGCTCAGCCTCTGGCCAATGCAAATATCCGACCCACGAAACCAGACTTTCCTAGTCTGAGAGATTATGAATCCAACACTGGATTTGGGGGAAATCCTTCCCCCAATCAGTTAGAAACGTCCTTGCAATGAATGCCTGCCTGTCAGGATGAGGAGGAATCCTGGATACTCTGTGTCTTAATGCAATGGACTTGGAGGAAATTTGTCTCCTGATCAACATCCAGGAGCTCAGAGTGATTCAGTTATCCCATTAATGGTCACTTCACCCTAAGGTGTTTCAAGACCTTTATCATAGGGGAGGGGTTCCTTATGTGAACCTCCTGATTTCTAGATTTAACCACAAACTGAGCAGGTTCCCTCCAGGTTCCCCTAGCCTTCTCAGTGGATGCTCTGGTAACTCTGTAGGATCATTTCAACCTGAATCAAAGCGTTTCCTCCTTTTTATAATGTTACCTCTCCTGCTCCACAGGATCAAGATGGGTGGCATTCCGGTGATTCTCATGCAATCATCTCAGGGAGGTGTGGTATTCTGACCTTGTGAGACTTCTGGCACACTCTCTGCAGGCCCTCTCAGATTTTCTTTCATAAGGACTGGTTATGACCCTGTTGGTCACTGGTGTCTGTGTCCCTCTTGTGCTGCCTGTGTGTGCTAAATTTGCAGCAGCTTCACGAGTTGTAGTGTAGGGCAGGAGCATACACATACAGGGGATTCATCTGGGACTGCATGAGTCTGGGGGCACAGTGGGCAGACATAGAACCAGGGAGTCTGTCAGCACAGCCAGGACAACTTGAAAAGTAAACTTTTAAAAGAAGAAAATGTATTAAAGAAAATATGATCTATGTCTGCATGCTTACTATGTGTACACCTTGTTCTAGGACCGTATCATTGATGCTGGGCCAAAGGGTAATTTTGCACGCTTCATGAACCACTGCTGCCAGCCAAACTGCGAGACTCAAAAATGGACTGTTAATGGTGACACTCGAGTTGGACTTTTTGCCTTGTGTGACATTAAAGCTGGTAAGAAAACAGAATTTTACATAAGTTTTCTCAGTTGAGATCTTAATACTTCCTTTTTTTCAGTGATCCCTAATACTTTGTGATATTCCTCACTATGGACAAAAGCTTATCCTCCTTAATGGCAATCAAGTCTTTTTTACATGTGATCAACCATAGGTGTAAACCTTTACTTTGGGAGTATAGGGAAAAAGTTAATTTTACAAGCGATTTCATAAGGTGACCTAGCACATGTTGTGCTCCAATAACCAGATTGTCTCAGTAGTACAGATGAGTTTGGAAGGGAGGAACACATAACCCCACATTCCCCCTTGCTTTCTTTCATTGGATTGAAATCAGAGGCTGAGTATTACATGGACATTACCTAAGGCATGCTGCATGCAAATGCAACCTACCTTGGAGTGCCCCTTCTCCAGACTGACATCCACCCCACAAGGCATTTTAAATCTTGCAGATTTCCTCCCAGGAGCTATCCCACTGCTTGCATCCAGACTAAAGTCTCTTAAGAGGAGTACTCAAGGTGCTTGTTTTTAGAAAGCTATGTACAACACACTGCGGGCCCCTCCTTTCAGTCATGATATGTGTTGTACAGAGAAGCAGAGCCTCAGTGGTGGCTTCACTGGGTTTAATATAAGTTTAATATAGTGAACATGGAAAGGTTTTATTTAAAAAGTTCAATGGCATGTTTATGAGGAAAAGGGAGGTGGGCAGAGAAGGCAAAAATATAAGCAGATTAAACATCAGCTTTAAAGCAAAACATCCATATACATTAGGGGCCTATTATAACTTTGCAAATTTATATCAACCCCCTCTAAACTTGCATAAGTAACTCTGTATAAAATTTTCAAATTTGTTGTTGGCCAGATTTAAAAACGCAAATTGTGGTAAAAACGCACTACATGCTTTTCTGCAGCTTCTCCATTGAAATCTATTGAACCATGACCCTTTCCAAAAAACGCAGAGGCACAAAAATGCATTGATGTAAACATATTCCATAGGAACTCGCGTTAAAAAAAAAGCATGGAAAAAAATGCATTGGTGTGAATGGAGCCTAACTGTGTATTGGAAAAGCAGGGTTTCGTCATACGTTGCACTTTGTGTAGCATTTTCCCAAGGAATGCTCTTCTACCTTCGTCTTCTTTTAGTATTAAAAAAAAAAAAAACACCAGATGGGGTGCATAGTTTTTTCGTTGAATCCTTTTGCATACGTTTGGGAATAGTGAGAAAATGAAAACAGAGTAATGTGCTATAAAATGCAGATAAAACTGTAAATGCTCTAATGTTAATCTTACAGTACAGGACACGGGTCTTGTATTTATAGACCATGGGTTTATATGTAGGCTACTTTTGGGTGTTTGGACACTGGCTAAACACTTGCTAGGGCAGCCCCTAGCAATTTAACCCTGCCCGCACTGGAAGACGTAGTTTTTTTTTTGTTTGTTTTTTTTGGCTAATGTCCTTAGGTAATGGGCCTGTTCTCTAGCAAAAGTATTTTTCTTTTTTAACTTTTCTCTGAAGCTTTTCTCAAGATCCGACTCTACCCTCATGCTATCTAGCAGTTACAGTCGGTGTGTACCTTAGGGACTGGACCTGGACCAAACTGTGGAGACAGCATGTAGTGTTTGGTTTGGACTTTGGATCCTATGTTAGGTAATTACTTTGACACTTATTGCAATGTGTGTAGTTAGCAGCAGGGTGCTATATGGGTCCAGGGCCATGATCCATTTGTATGGTTCCCAGAACTGAAGACCCCCTTCGAGGGTATGCCAACTGTGATGAGTGAAGACTGCACCTATAGCAGGTGCGGCCTGTTCATTAAGGGCACACGAGCGCGTCCCCCCCCCCCCCCATCCATGATGAGTCCGGCCCCTTTCAGGACACCGGGCGCATGGATTCCAATGCGGGGTGCCAGAGGCTCTAATAGGATTCAAAATAGGGTGGGCTCGGGGCGCAGAAAATGCGCTCGGAGCCCACCCAGGTGTGAGAACAGCGAATAAATATTCACTGTTCTCAAAGTGAATCTCCCCTCCGCCAATCAGGAATTTGGGTCCGAGACCCATTTCCCGATTGGAGGAGGAGGGAGGAGACCAAAGCCGTTGAGCAGGGGAGGGAGAAGCTGCTCGTGCTGCCATGATGCCCGCAGGGGAAGCCGCCCGTGATTGCCCGCCATAGATGAGGTAAGCGCACCGACCGGGGGGCAGCTGTGGGTGTACTGTTTACTGCCAAGCGTCGTGCATAAGGTTAAACTGGATTTCCCTGTATGTTGACAACTGTTCCTGGCTTTTAATAGCACTATCTGCAGTATTTAGCACATTTATGCATTGATTTGGGAAGAGGTTTTGGGTGATGTTCACTTTATTGTGGTAACCTCTGCCATTGTGCCTCTGTTTCTTGGCATTAGCAATTTTAAAGATGACTTTTTTTTTTTTCTCTCCTACTGTTTAGTCTGTCTCAGAAGGATGAGGTGACTGCGTCACACTTCTCAGATAGTGCATTCCTGCCCTCCTTTTCTGCTGTAAAGGAATACAGCACATGGCTTTACTCCTGCTAGCCTCTTATACAGAAACAGTCACAAGAACATGGTCAGCACCTGGGTTATAGCAGCTCCTTTATCTGGACACGCAAAACTTCACCCATTCCGACCCCCATTTAATGAGTATCCCACTATGTACCCCCTTTACTTAGCAATGGCAGATTACAGGCACAGAGGAGTTGAGACAAAAGGAGCTCGTATCGCATGTGTTCTGCAGATGGCCTACAGAAAACTCAAACCACTGTTCAGGGTGATGACTGTTTCCTTTGTCCTGTTATGACTCCCCTTATTTGAATCTAGTTCCTTGTCAGACATGCGCCATGCGTTCTGATTAAAAATCATATTTCTCTTCATTATTTGGAGAACTCCATGCACTTCTACAGTATTCTGTTTCCAGAGGCTAGAAATACTACACGTCCTCTATTCCCCCTGACAGAGTTAAGGATTCAGAAGCAGAATCTCCCTTCCTTTATGATATTTTGGAGGATAGTACTGAGGACTGAGATGAAAGTTGTATCCTAATCATACAATACGGAACACTGGCAACTTATTCATATGCTATAGGCTTGTACCTTCGCGTGATTGGACACTGGCAAGGTTTTGAGGACATGCTCTCTGAGGCACCTCCCCTATAACTCTACTCCTCCATCATGAGTCCTCGTTTTTTTGCTAGTTTCTGTAGGTGATGGACCTCTTCTCCTTCCCAGGGAAATCAATTTCACTGATTTTTATTTTTCTTTATTTTATCTTCCAATTCTTTAATGAAACTTTACTGACCTCTAATGGCTACACAGAAGCAGTGTATCCGCATCAGCGCAACCTCTGTAAACAAAATGGCGTGGTGCACTGTCTCTTAAAGTGCGCATGTAGTGCTTTACATATTTAATTAATCGAATACATGATTAATAAGTAAATCAATACAGAATTGAAAATAAAAGTGAGTATCATTAAGTCCTATCTCAGACATATTAAACCAAACCCAGCAGCCGTATACAATCCCCTCAGGTGCTTCTCAGACCACCTTCAGACAACCAAAGCAGGGCTTTACACCTGCAGCCACGGGTTAATTCAAACTTTCATATGAAGAGAAGGAGCGCTTCATTGTGCAACATCCCAAAAACTGTATTTTATTAGAAAAGTAATTTACTTACATATAAGAGGAGTAAAATAAACATAGAGTACATAAAGCGTCTGGTGTCACCACTGAATCTCGCTGTACCTGCTGAAGCTGTTTCTTCTTTAACCACTTCAATACAGGGCACTTATACCCCTTCCTGCCCAGACCAATTTTCAGCTTTCAGTGCTCTCACACTTTGAATGTCAATTTACTCAGTCATGCTACCCTGTACCCAAGCAAAATTTTTATAATTTTTTTCACACAAATAGAGCTTTATTTTGGTGGTGATTTAATCACCGCTGGGTTTTTTATTTTTTGCGATATGAGTGAAAAAAATGTTTTGAAAAACAAACACTTTCTTTTTTATTTTTTAGTTTCTATTGTAAAATTTTGCAAATAAGTCATTTTTCTTCATAAATTTGTGCCAAAATTTATACTGCTACATATGTTTAGTAAAATAGCTCAAAGTAGTGTATTAGTCTGTGTGAAAGTTAGTCTACAAGCTATGGTGCCAATCATTGATCACATCTGATGTACTGACAGCCTATCTCATTTCTTGAGAAATTAACAAGCCAGAAAAGTACAAATTCCCCCATAAATTACCCCTTTTTGGAAAGAGGTCAGTCCAAGGTATTTAGTAAGAGGCATGGTGAGGTGTTTTTTTTTTTTTTTCCAAGTTGTCATTTTTTCCCACAATTGTGTGTGTGTGTTTTTTTTTTTTTTTAACACAAACTTGTCATATTAACAAGTTATTTCTCGCACACAGCATATCCATACTTGCAATTACACCCCAAAATACATTCTGCTACTCCTTAATATGGTGATACCACATGTGAGACTTTTACACAGCCTGGCTACATACAGAGGCCCAACATCCAAGTAGCACCTCCAGGCATTCTAGGAGCATAAATTACACATATATTTCATGACAATCTATCACACTTTTGAAGGCCCTGGAGCACCAGGACAATGTAAACGCCCACAAAATGACCCCATTTTGGAAAGCAAAAACCGAAACATATATTCTATGAGGCATTCTGAGTCTTTTGAACAGTTCATTTTTTCCCCACAAGTTTTCTGAAAACGTGCAAAGAAAATAAAAACGTATTTTTTACACAAAGTTCTCAATTTTTATGATCTTTCTAACACCTAGCATGTACACAGCAAAAATGACACCCCAAAATACATTCTGCTACTCCTCCTGAGTATAGAGATACCACATGTGTAAGACTTTTACACAGCCTGTCCATATACAGAGGCCCAACATTCAAGTAGCACCTCCAGGCGTTCTAGGAGCATAAATTACACGTATCATTTTCTGACTACCGATCACATTTCTCTTTCGTTCATTGACGGACACAGCACTCATAATCGTGACCTTAGGGTATATATTGTCACCTTCAGGAGTAGGACTAGGCAGAACATAAATAAACAAGCACAGCACCGCCTAGGGGTGGTCCTTACTGGCAGTAACCCCCCACTCTGCTCCCGGCAGCTCAGTTTTTTTCTGCCTAGTCCAGGAGAAGGACCTGGCTCCCTGCTTGGACCTGTGGTTCTTTGGATTTTGTTTATTTCTTTTATTTTTATTTTTTCCTGTGATCTTCAATCAACAGCCGGGCTGGGTGACAGGCTGGAAAATATAGATCCTGGTAGTCTCCCCAGCCTGGCCATTGAGCGTGCGCAGACCTTAGCTCCGTGCTGGGTTGGCCGCGACAACCCAGTGGGGGGTCACCTTCGAGAGTTTGCAGATCGGTGGACTTCGCTTCTTTCCGACCAGTGGGTCTGCGAACTGGTTTTGTCAGGATACAAGATAGTTTCTTTCTTGTCCGCCGGACAGATTTTTTCCCTCCCAATCTTCATCTTCTCCCGTCTCATCGGGAGGCCTTGTTTGGAGCGGTACAGGACTTGCTGCTGCGGGGGGTGATAGTTTCTGTACCAGCTTCGGAAAGGTTTTGGGGATTCTACTCCAATCTGTTTGTAGTTCTGAAGAAAGAAGGGGTCCATCCGATCCTAGATCTAAAGGCCCTCAATTGTTTTGTTAAGGTATAGAGGTTCAGGATGGAATCTGTTGGTTCCGTGGTGGCTGCTTCATCAGGGGGATTTTCTGGCCTCCTTGGACATCAAGGACGCATGCTTGCATGTCCCCATATGCGTCAGGCACCAGAGGTTCCTGGGATTTGCGGTCGGGGACACAATTCGTGGCCCTTACCTTTGGCCTGGCGTCCGCGCCAAGGGTCTTCACCAAGGTGCTGGCTCCGGTTCTGGTGTTGCTGAGACAGCGAGGGGTCGCGATTGTGGGTCACCTGGATGATCTCCTCCTGAGTGCAACTTCAGCCTCAGAACTGAGAGAGGATGTTGCAATCACCATGCAGACCTTACAAGAGTTCGGCTGGGTGTTGAATCTCGGTTTTGCAGCCGACCCAACGGCTGGAGTACTTGGGGTTTATTCTGGACTCTTCAAGGGCGATGGTCTTTCTTCCATCGAGCAAGCTGCAGACTCTTCACGCCGTGGTGTGGTTACTGATGTGCCGCAAGCGGTCGTCGCTGTGGTTTTGCATGCGAGTTCTGGGCCTTATGGTAGCCACTTTCGAGACGGTTCTGTATGCTCAATTTCAAGACAAATCTTCGACATCCCTGGATTGTCAGATCCGGGTGAGCCATCCAGCCAGGGCTTTGCTTCTTTGGTGGCTAAGGTCCCCGGCCCTTTGGTCCTTGAAGTCGTTTCTCCCTCTCCATTGGACCGTGATCACGACAGATGCCAGCCTGACTGGCTGGGGAGGAATTTTGGGCCTCCATTCGGCTCAGGTTCGCTGGACACCGGAAGAATCTCGCCTGTCGATCAACGTTCTGGGGCTGCGGGTGATCAGCGGCTGCAGGGTCACCTGGTCAGGATCCAGTCGGACAATGCCACGGCGGTGGCTTACGTCAATCATCGGTGGGGAGCGAGAAGCGCACAAGCGGCGCTGGAGGTCTCTCACATTCTGCAGTGGGCAGAACGTCACGTGCCGGCCCTGTCAGCCGTTTACATTCCGGGCGTAGGAAACTGGCAAACAGATTACCACAGCCGTCAGTTGCTGGTCCAGGGGGAGTGGTCGCTGCATCCGGAAGTGTTGTGTCTCATTTGCCTGCGGTGGGGCATGCTGGACGTGGATCTTCTGGCCTCTCGTCTCAATCGCAAGGTGCAGAGATTTGTGGCCAGGACACTGGATCTCTGGGCGGACGCGTCAGACGCGCTGGTGGCTCCATGGGGGCATTATCTAATTTATGCCTTCCCTCCTCTCTAACTCCTTTCTCGTCTGCTGCTCAGGATAGAGGCCGAGGGGATTCCGGTAATTCTAGTGGTTCCAGACTGGCCTCGGCGTCCTTGGTATGCCGACGTAGTGCGTATGGTGGCGGACGTTCCCTGGCGGCTGCCAGTGCGCGAGGACCTTCTGTCCCAGGGTCCGATATTCCACCCTGCTTTAATCATCCAGGCAGGAATACCTTCCATAGTTAGTACAGGTAGAGATACTGTCAGCACAGCCAAGGCATTGGTCCAGGTAGCAGGCAGAGATGTGGTCAGCAGCAGAAAAAGGAATCGTCCAGGCAGAACTGCTGTCCATAGTCAGTCAGAGGCAGCAGGCAGAGATATAGTTAACACAGCCAAAGTATTGGTCCAGGCAGAAGGAAGAAACCTGGTCCTTAATAAAGTCCTGAGTCAGAGGAACAGAATGAACCCCTGGGGTGGGACTTTTAAGGCACTAAAACCGTATATATTCCATAAAATTAGAACAATTTATTGAAAAACATGATTAAAACTTATCACAAGTAGAAAAGCATGGAATAGAGGAAATACACTAGAAATGTACATATACAGAAATATGGTGCCAATGGATGTCCTCAACCCAACGCTTTTCGGAGTCTGTATAGATCTCCTCTTTGAGGGATGAGAGGGGAATCATGCATAGACATTCCAATAGTGTATAGATATACATTCCATGACAGGTTTAAAAACAAAACGTGGTCTCGGGGAATCCTTGATCACCTTGTTACTGGTGTAGGTATAAGTTATACTGGTATCAAAAGATCAGACTATAACCTAAAACTACGAGGAGGCCTCAAATGAGGGCTAACGTTGGACAACACTACCATCCATTACACAGGATTCACACACCCCATCGGTGTATGCCTCTGAACATACTGGCAGATCCCTTCAGCCCCCCCGTATTAGGCTGCGGGCCCCCAATCACAGCGTCCTGTTTGTCTGACCTCCGTGGTCTTGAGTCCACACCGCTAAGGGGATAGGTCCTCTTTGAGGCCTCCTCGTAGTTTTAGATTATAATTTGATCTTTAGATACCAGTATAACTTATACCTACCACGAACAAAGTGATCAAGGATTCCCCGAGACCATGTTTTGTTTTTAAATCTGTGATGAAATGTATATCTGTACACTACTGGAATGTCTATGTATATTTCCTCTCTCATCCCTGATGGAGATGTATACATACTCCGAAATGCATTGGTTTTTGGACATCCATACGCACCATATTTCTATATGTACATTTCTAGTGTATTTCCTTTTATTCCATGCTTTTCTACTTGTGATACGTTTTAATCATGTTTTTCAATAAATTGTTCTAATTTTATGGAATATATACGGTTTGAGTGCCTTTAAAAGTCCCACCCCAGGGGTTAATTCAGTTTCTAGTAGATTTAGGGATGTGGCAGATTTTTTTGAAAAACTGTTTTTATTGAACAATTTACAGTTTGAACATATTTCTGCAGGTTATAAGGCAATACTGAAGAAATGCATATAACAAAGTTATGTGGCTTATGTACATGTAAACACAACATGTCAGGAACTTGTGCAGATTGAACAGTGGTCTTAGCGACTATCAATTGGGTAGAAAACCTTCTGTCTATACTATTCATGAGATTCCACGCTGGGCGCGTATGCGCCTATATTTGTACAGGAGAGACCCACTGTCTTTTTCAGAGTTTTTCCCACTTGACCCACTGCGATTGCCGTGAGTGGATCCATGGTTAGTTGTGCCCACTGTGGGCAAAGAAGCGTGAGGAATCTTAGTCTGTCGGTTTTGTCTATGTGATATAGTTGAGAAAGTTGGGATGCGAGGTAATAGAGATTCAGGTCAGGGAGGGCCGTTCCACCCAGGTCAGTAGGGTTCTTAAGGACTCTCCAGGCCAGCTTGTGTCTGTTGGTATTCCAAATAAATGTCCCGAGTATGGCCACCATTGATTGAAAAAGTTTTAAGGGTAAGTATACGGATGTGTGCCAAAGCATGTACAATATTTTGGGTAGTAATCTAATTTTAATGATATTAATGCGACCCCACACTCCGAGCGGCAGTCTCGCCCACATCTGAGTTTTAGACTTAATAAGGTTGAAAAGGGGCTCTATATTCGGGGTTATATATTCAGCCGGTGTCCTATTCACCAGTACTCCAAGATTATTATTATACAGGATTTATATAGCGCCAACAGTTTACGTAGCGCTTTACAACTTGAGGGTAGACAGTACAAATACAATACGAATCGGAGGGCCCTGCTCCTTAGAGCTTACAATCAAAGATATTTGATTTGATATTTACTCTCTGGAGTGGTAACTGTTCCTGTAACTTGGGAGAGGGTAAGCTATCCATTGGCAGTATTTGGGATTTCTCCCAATTAATTTTGAGGCCGGAGAACTGACCGACGTGTTTGATCGTATGTTATGCCTTCTGAAGAGATGTTGTGGAGTCGGCCAGATACAGTAGTGTGTCGTCTGCGTATAAGCTAATTTTTTTGGTCAGGGAACCAAGGTAGAGACCTTAAATCTCGGGGTCTTCTCTAATGGAATTTGCAAGGGGCTCCGCTGTCAGGGCGTAAAGGAGCGGAGACAGTGGGCAACCCTGCCTAATGCCCCTGGATAAGTCAAACGTTTGGGAGGCCACCCCGTTGGCCACTACCTTACCCTTGGGCGCCAAATATAATAATTGAACCCACTTAATAAAATTAGTTTCAAAACCAAAGCTATGTAGGCATCCCCAAAGGTATCTCCACTCTACCGAATCAAAAGCTTTGGCGGTGTCCAAAGCCACCACCACCCGGGACCCAACATTAGTATGTGTTGCTTGTAAGTTATTGTATAATTTTCTGAGGTTAAAGGAGGTGTTACGTTCTGGCATAAATCCAGCTTGGTCTGCATGGATCAGGGTTAGTATCACTTGGTTAAGGCGGAGGGCAAGTACTTTGGCAAAAATCTTTTATATGTACCTGGAGGAACGATATGGGTCTGTAAGATTCCGGGAGGCCCGGGTCCTTGCCCGGTTTAGGTATGAGGATGATAACCGCCTCGCTCATCGATGGGGGCAGGGTGAAGCTATCAAATAGGTGGTTATAGAGGGACAATAACTTGGGAGTAAGTATCTCACTGTATTGAGCGTAAAATTCTATGGGTAACCCATCTGAACCTGGAGCCTTGGATCTGGCGAAGCTCGCAATCGCCATGGTTATTTCATCTTGTGTAAGAGGTGCGTCTAGCATAGCCATTTGGGGGTCATTTAACTGTGGGAAGGTGATTCTCGCTAGTAGATCCTCCAATTGGGCTTCAGTAGTAGAGACCTGGGACGTGTAAAGCTGAGTAAAGAAGTCCCTAAATTTGGTAGTGACAGCCTGGAGTTCTGTGATCTTTTCCCCATTAGGGCCAGTAAGTGAAATGACAGTAGGGGGTCTATCTTCGCTATCTGCTAGATAGGCCAGCAGTTTACCCGCTCTCTCTCCATGTTCAAACAATTTTTGTCTGGCAAAGAAAAGTTTTCTCTTAGCCGTCTCATGCTGTAGCTGGTTGACCAGCCTGGTTTGTAACCTGAGTTGGGCAGCCCCAGCAGGAGAGGGGTCTGATATGTATCCCTGTTCAGAGGAGGACAGATCCCGCATTGCCCTATCCAGTGCAGCTGCTGAATTGGCGTTCAGCCTGTTGATACAGGAGGTCAGAGCCAGGTGTGTGTGTAATTTTAAAGGTTTCCCATACTATATCTGGGGATGTAGATCCATCTTATTCTAAAAAAACTGGTTCTCCAACTGTTACCAAGCTCGTCATGATCTGATAGCATGGTGAGCCATAACGGATTCAGGCGCCACGTTCGGGGTGGTTTGTCCAATGGAACAGAGACTAATCCAATATGGGCTATGGTCTGAAAGTAGTCTAGGGGAGAACTCAGCTCTCAGTAATCTTGGGGCAAGGGTGTTGGAAATAAGTATGAAGTCTATGCGGGACATGGTGTTATGAGTGGCTGAGAAACGGGAGCAAGCTCGGTTGATCGGGAACTTAAGACGCCAGGTGTCAGTGAGATTGAAGGAGGTGATGAGTCGGGACAATCTAGTGTGGGCTGGAGCTATAGTAGGTAATGGTGAGGGTGACAGTTTGTCTAATGCTGGATTCAGCATTACGTTAAAATCACCCAGCCACACTGCTTGAATCGAAGGATGACGAGTCATTTACAGCAAGCCCTCTGTAACTATAGCAGAACTAAATGGGGGAGGTAAATAAAATGCCATCAAAACGAAAAGTTCACCATACAATTTGAAAGAAAGGAAAACCTACTGCCCCTGTGGGTCAGACTGGACCTTGCACAGCTCAAAATGTACTGTCTTGGCAATTTAAGGTTGAGACTCCGCGTGCATGGGAGGAGTGGGATGAATGATAAGCCCACCCAATCCATAGCCGACAGAGTGCCATCTGAAGCCGACCCTCTGTCTCTACCAACACCACAATGTCGGCACGTTGGTTTTTGAGAAATGGGAAAACTACAGATCTCTGCACCCTATCGCCAAGCCCACGTACATTCCAAGTAAGCAGTTTTATTGAGGCCATAGGTCAGACATTAAGACATATCGTGTAATAGTAGTGGCCCGTCCCTCTCCCGATTGGACATATGGTCCACATTCCTGGTCTGGTGTGAAGACATTATGCATATTACATGAATAAAAGGTTTGCCATCTATGCAGTATCAGCTTGCATTTCATCAAGTAAACACTAACCTTGCGCCCCCCCCCCACCCTGCATCTTCCCCAACTGATGCGGGTATGTACCCAAAACCAATAGTAGATGACAACCGAGAGCAGGTAAAAACAAAATGTCCTGCTGCTATGTGAAGAACCTGCAGCGATCGGTCTGCATAAATGGTGTGGGTGACATGAGGCCCACAAATAAAGAGCAACAGGCTCTCTTTGTACTGTGAACCATAAGTATGGTGTGGGGTCAATGGGAGCCAAAGTGACACATAATAGAACGATGTATGTTACAGTTGCAGGGGGGGGGGGGGGGGATTCGCTGTTATGCATATGGGGTGTAGGACTGATTGTGCTCCGCGATTATAGTCTCCAGTGTATGTCTAGGGACCAACCAGTCAATAGGAGGCCCAGAGTATAGGAGACACTCTTTGCAAGTTACAGTTGGATAGGATTAAAGCAGGGGAAGGCAAAGGGGGGTCTCAGGAGATCCCAGGGGTGAGGAGCAAGAGGGTGTGTGCTGCAGGCAGCCAAGGGGGACAACAAGAAGGTAGCATACCAGGATTCAATGCATTTACAGACTCCCGTGGCAGTGCGTAATATGTGGGTGGTGTCGACTAACGATCAGTAGTGGACATGTTCGGCCTGGTCACTCCACTGCCCTTCTGGTGGGCTCTGGACGCTCCAACCAATGACTTCCTCTGGATTCTCAAAGAACACTCGGCCATCTCTCTCAATCCGAATACGAGCTGGAAATAGAATAGAGTATTTAAGATGTTGTATCCGGAGCCTCATCTTCACCTCCATGAAGCCCTGGCGGCGGCGCTGTACCTCGGCAGAGAAGTCAGGGAAGATGGCGATCCTAGAGTTTCCAAGGTGGATGTTACCTTTTTCCCTAGCCATGCGTAGCGCTGCATCTCTGTCTTTGTATTTCAAGAATTTCGCTATAAACGTGCAGGGGTGCCCCCTGGGGAGGAGGTTTGGCATACGGTGGGCCCTCTCCACCGCTAGTATCGGGGAGAAGGCCTTGCAGCCATAGGTGTTGTCAAGAAGTTGCTCCAGGAAAGTGGTGGGATCTTTTCCCTCAGCTCCCTTGGGGAGCCCGATGAATCGGAGGTTGCACCTCCAGAGCCTCTTCTCCATATAGTCTTGCTTGCTCAGGATCTGGTTGATTTGGAGCTGCATACTATCCGAGCTGATCTGGAGTGGCGTAATGGCGTCTTCCGCCGTTCCTATGCGGGTTTAGGCTGTTGTGACTGGCTCACATAGTTTTTGGAAGTCCTGACGTATAAGCGAGATGTCTACCTTGACCTCCTCTATTTGGGCTGTCAAAGACGTCCGGCAGAATGTGATCGCCTCGAGTACTTTTGCTGTGTCACTTCCCGGGGCATCCCGCTCGCTGCACGTAGCGCCGCCATCCTCCCCAGCACTTTCTTCTGTTATATGGCGAGAGGGAAGTGGTTAAGGGCTTGTTCACATCAGGTGTTGTAAGACTGCATTGGGCAGCTATTCCATCGCAGTCTCACTGCAAGACGAGGCAAAATTCTTTGACCACTTCAGCTCTTAATGGTGGGAAAATAATTCCTTTTTTACAGTTAGAAAGTTCTTACAACAGATGCAAGTCTGTCAGGTTGGAGAGGAGTCTTCCAATCCTTGACAGCTCAGGGAACATGGTCAAGAAAAGAGACCAAACTTCCCATCAAAATCTTGGAGCTCAGAGCTGTCCTGTTGTCTCTCCAGCACTGGACCCAACTTCTACACCACGGTTGCATTTATCAACCATTGAGGCACAAGGAGCCTGGCTACCTTGAGGGAAACTAACAAGATTGTGACTTGGACAGAAATCCACTGCCCAGTAATTTCTGCAGTTCACATCCTAGGGGTAGACAACTGACAGGCAGATTATCTCAGTTGCCACTGCTTGGACCAAGGGGATTGGTCTCTTCATTCAGATGTGTTCAATTCTGATAAGCCAGGCATAGGGGACTCCAGATGTACACATCTAGCCTCCAGATACAACAAGCTATCTCTGTATCCAGAACATGCTACCTCTGTATCCAGAACCAGGAATCTTCTATCACTGGCCTTGAATGCTCTAGTTATCCACTGGTCTCAGTTCAGGCTAATCAATACCTTCCCTCCACTAAGAACCGTGCCCTGTCTGCTCTACAAAAAAGAGCAAGAGGAATACAGTTATTCTGCATTGCTTGCTACAGAGCTGGGGACTCAGAGTGGGGTAGGCTTACGGGGGGATGCCCAGTTAATGTGTGCTCATAAGCTTTGTCCATTGACCAGTCACCTGAAGGTACCAGCCTATAACTCAGTCTTAAAAATATTAAGTCTATGTCCTATACTGTACTCTAGATATGGAATTTACAGGCAAGGCAAAGTTCTTTTTCTTTTGGAACACAGTACAGGACACTGCCCCCTCCCCTTGGTGTCCTAATTATTTCTTATTGTTTGTCTCACAGAATGAACAGGGTTATATGGGTACACTCTAAGCTGAGTCTAAGTCTTTTTTGTTTTGTTTTTTTGTTCTTTTTTGTCCGTGTCCATTCACCTGATGGTAGCCTGCATATAACCCATGGTATATCAATACAAGTCCTGTGCTGTACTCCAAGATAAGAAATGTACAGGTATGTCAAAATTCTCAGTTTTTCTAATTTCTTACCTTTTTGTTTTCAGGAACCGAATTAACATTCAACTATAACTTGGAATGTCTGGGAAACGGAAAGACAGTGTGTAAATGTGGTGCACCCAACTGCAGTGGTTTTCTAGGAGTCAGACCCAAGGTGTGTTTTGATTTGAATTATGGAGCAGAAAGAAAGGAAATGTATAATTGTATGTCTCACCCCACCCCCCTATGACATGTCAAGACTGTTATTCACACATGCCCTTTCAAACCCATTTTTATTTTATTTTTTGTAAACCATGTCATATTTGCATTGTTTTGTAGTTTTAATTTACTTTTTCATTCTTCCTCTTTTTTTTTTTTTTGCCACACTTTAAATTGGATAACTTTTATTACAAGTCACTTATCCAGCTGTCTGATAGAAGGGGAAATTCTTGTCTGGTCACTTGCTAAGTAGACAAATTGCACATTTTGGCTAAAATGAAACTAAAGGCAAAACTTTTGCCCCTGTTGGGAAGATGCATCGCTATTTGTCCTATTTAACGTTATCGAAAGTAAAAAAAAAAAAATCTAAAATTTTGGGTTTACATCAGAGAGGGAAACTTCCAAGGTGGACACCACAGGATTCCCTCAGTTTGGAGGGATTTCCTCTTGCTTCCTGTTTTAGCTGTAGGGCAGTAATTAAGAGAAATCTCCCCTATGGGACACAGCTGACAAAAAACTGACAGGGGTTCTAACCCCCACTTTATCCAAAATTGGGGGGGGGGAGTTTTGCTTTTAGTTCTAATTTAAATATGTGGGTGGAAGACAAGACATCCTACCAAGGTATCCAGTCTTTATACACTTTGTGTTAATGTGTTAATTCAGTTATCAGAATTCTAGTAATATATAAAATGTTTTTTTCTAGTTGCGCTCGTGGACCCTCTCTAGCTGTGTATCTTTTCTGTAAAGCTATTTTAACCATAGTGAAATAAACTGACTGACTTGCCTATTTGTTTCTGCATTTAAGAACCAGCCGCTGTCTGAAGACCGGGCCAGGAGGAAATATGTGAAGCGCACAAAGCATGAGGTGGTTAAGGAGCATGAAGATGAATGTTTCAGCTGTGGAGATGGAGGACAGCTTATTACTTGCAAAAAACCAGGTTGCCCCAAGGTTTATCATGCTGACTGCTTAAGTTTAACACGTAGACCTGCTGGTAAGTAAACCTTGCTGAAAGGTATTGTACTGATGCTTGCGTATAAACCCTTAGCGATGGCGCGCTGTTCATTAAAGTTGCTTCACTGTCAGTGGTTGGCATCTTCTCTGAGATGGTGGACAGTCATAACACAAATGGGGAGAAGAAAGGGAGAGAGGATGCCACTAGGTGTCTGTATGTCAATGCTGAGATGGGTTTGATGTTTTCAGGTGTACATTCAATTTTGAAATTTTTATATAAATCTTGTACTGAAAATCTATAATTTGACTGCACCAAGGCAGATATTTGATTGTCCAAGATGACAGAAGATAAAGAATTTTATGAAACCAAGTGGCTTTAAACAGATTTACAATCTGCTTACTCCTAACTAAATCCTTAGCTTTGAAACTACAAAAGCCCACAAAATACCAACATTGGAAGTTTTTAGTTATCTCCAAATGAAAGTATCACCACATACCGTATATACTCGTGTATAAGCCAAGTTTTTCAACACATTTTTTATGCTGAAAAAGCCCCCCTCGGCTTATACTCGAGTGAGGGTCCCACTTACCTGTTGTGCAGTGCGGGTGTTCTCCGCTCATCTTCCGCTCATCTGCGGGCGCCTGCAGCCTCTTTGGGTGGTCCTATGACTGCCGATATCACCGTTCTTTTCTCCTGCATGCCGGCAGCCTCTGTGTTGTCCGTGCCGTACTGGGCAAGAACCTGCCCACTTCTGTGTGCTGGTACCTGGGGCGCACCGCATCCTTGTCAAATGAATGTCGGATGCGGCCACTCTTCTTGTCCCGCTCTTCTCCAGGGCTGTGACCAATGACGTAGCCTTCATTTTTGTTGACCCTCTTTTCCACCTACAGAGCTAGTTTACTGTTTTTCATCTAAATAAATATTCAAAAACATTTACCCTACTGATGCCTCAGTTAATGTCATTTTATTGGTATCTATTTTTATTTTTGAAATTTACCAGTAGCTGCTGTCTTTCCCACTCTAGGATTATACTCGAGTCAATAAGTTTTCCTCGTTTTTTGTGGTAAAATTAGGTGCCTCGGCTTATGTTCCGGTCGGCTTATACTCAAATATAGACGGTATATAACTTTTAATGTCCTTTCCTTTTAAGCCAAATACTCCTATGTCTACATAATTCTCAAGGTATAGCTGTGATTTCTATTATTTACTGATCTTCCCTTGAGAGTCAACAGCGCCCAGTGTGGCCCAACGGGAAAGGGGGCTTGTAGCAACCAACAATTTAAACTTTTTAAATTATATTTTTACTGTGGCCAAGCAGACAGGCAAAAAAGCATGAAAACTTACATTGCCAACCTTTAGGCTAGGTTCACACCTATCCGATTGTTGCAGCTTACGTTTGCACAGGCACAGCCCATTCATTTGAATGGGCTGCTGTACCTGTGAGAAAAGCAGGGAAAAGTTCCCTGCACTTTTTTTTTTTTTTTTAAATTGCAGCCAAATGGAAATTGCATGGTGCTCCTGCACCATGCAATTTCCCGCACTAGAAATGCATGGTGCGTGGGGGTGCAATTACCGTATTTATCGGCGTATAACACGCACCGGCGTATAACACGCACCCCAATTTAGGAGGGAATTTTAAGGAAAAAAAACTTACATTTAAATGCCCTTCATTGCAGCCATGTCAGTGCAGCCATGTCAGTGCAGCCATGTCAGTGCAGCCATGTCAGTGCAGCCATGTCAGTGCAGCCATGTCAGTGCAGCCATGTCAGTGCAGCCATGTCAGTGCAGCCTTCCCCAGTGCAGCCTTCCCCAGTGCAGCCTTCCCCAGTGCAGCCTTCCCCAGTGCAGCCTTCCCCAGTGCAGCCTTGCCCCAGTGCAGCCTGGGATCCCCTGTCCCTGCTTCCAGGGCTTCAAAATCGCGGTCCACGATTTGAAAATGGCGCCGCCGGAGCCGAAGTACACAGAGCCGGTCCTCGGCTCTTTCCGGCGGCTCTCGTTTACTTTCGGCTATACTCGTAGTCCCGAGCGGAGCTATCCGAGTAGGTTCGGATAGCTCCGCTCGGGACTACGAGTGGAGCCGAAAGTAAACGAGAGCCGCCGGAAAGAGCCGAGGACCGGCTCTGTGTACTTCGGCTCCGGCGGCGCCATTTTCAAATCGCGTTCCGCGATTTTGACATTTGGACAGCTCGGGATCGGCGGGGATCGGCGTATAACACGCACCTGCGACTTTCCCCTGATTTTAAGGGGAAAAAAGTGCGTTTTATACGCCGATAAATACGGTAATTATGTTTTACGTAACTGATTATTTTCCTGTACTGTTCTTTCAATCATTGACTGTAACCTGTTCTGCGTAGTCTATTCTAGTCTTTACAATAAAAAAAAAAAAAAAAAACACTGGTATAATTTACATTTTACAAGCTTGTACACCTCCTGCCATGGTCTTTGTCAATATATCAACTACTTTGACACACAATCCTTGACATTATAGTAATTGGAATAAAGATGAACTTCTGGAAAAAAATCTTTAGTTTAGATATACCGGTAATCCTCATTAGTCACAAAGGATATAAATTTACTTTGTGTGCACCTAAAACCAAACACAAAACCTTTACCTTTTTAAAAGTATCCATGACATTATTACTGTGTTACACATAGCCTGGCAGAGAACAGAGCTGTTGGTGGGACCCAGCAGATTCTCACCAACCGGCTGCCTGCAGAAGTCAGTACGGGGTGGATACAAGACCGGTTATCATACACAATGAGAGCGAACGGGACTAAAAGGTCTTTATTACAAACTCTAGCACAGATACAAAGAGCATAAGTTCCATACTGGATTACTGCACAGATCTGGAAAAAATACAAAAATAGAAGATCTGCTTTTATTACAGTTTCAGGGGAGGTTTTTGCACTGTATAGGGTTTGTTTGGCAATCTACAGTATATCTGCACCATCTGTAGTTTCAGATACACTGAGGTTAATCTTTTATTTTTTTTTATTTAGGCACACAACCTTTTATAAACTTGTTGATGACAGATTTTTTTTTTTCTTTTTAATAGGCAAGTGGGAATGTCCGTGGCATCAATGCGATGTGTGTAGCAAAGAGGCAGCTTCTTTCTGTGAGATGTGCCCCAGCTCCTTTTGCAAAGTTCACCGTGAGGGAATGCTATTCATCTCCAAGCTTGACGGACGATTATCCTGCACTGAGCATGACCCATGTGGGCCTAATCCTTTGGAGCCAGGTGAAATTCGTGAATCTGAATCCCCTTCTAGCAGAAAGAGTGATCCTATCCAGCCACCTTCTGCCACAAAAGCTGCAGCAGACAGTGCCAAGGAAAAAAGCCCTCCCTTAGTCGATAAGAAAAGCAAACTAACAAAAGTGTTGCTGAGTTCCTCTTTAACTGGTAATCAAGAACCTGTATTCCTGGCTCTAGAGGAAAATACCAAGCCTCCTGGAAAGGTTTTAGTTGGGTGTTCTGATAAAATGTCTCTGTCTGCTGGCAAAATACTTTTGACCTCTGCAGGCCAGAAGTCGTCCACTGGTAGAAAGCTGTTTCTGGCCTCTCCCACACAAAAGACGTTGCCTCCTGGAAAAGTGCTGTTGGCCTCTTTGGGGAAGAAATCTTTGTCTACTGGGAAGCTGTTGCTGGCCTCTATAGGAAAGAAAAGTCTGTCTGCTGGGAAGGTACTGCTAGCCCCTGTAGGAAAGAATTCTTCACAAGTTGGTAGAGTGCTGCTATCTCCTACAGGAAAACACGCAGGGAAAGTGGTGTTGTCTTCAGCTGGAAAGTTACCGGCAGAGGCCGGGAAGGTGTACTTGACGGCTGCTGTAAAACACCAGGCTGTTGCAGGCAAACCTGTTTTGGCTGATGACAAAGTCCTAGCTGGCAAATCTGATTATGTGAAAAAAAGCCAGCTTGACCCACAACCTCAACCTCCTAGGACACTACCCCTTAATACCTCTGTAGATAAATGTAATACTCCTTTGCAGAAAAAATTGCCCCCAGTCACATCTAAACAGGGGCCTAAAGATCCCTGCCAAAAGGCGAGCACTGGTTTAACGAAAGAGAGGCCTGGGCGTGCTAATGATCTTCACAATGGTTTGGACAGCAAAAAGCAGTCTAAGACTTCTTCCCAGAGATCGTCCATTCATATATCTCAGGAGAAACGAAGCACCCTTGAAGGAACATGGTCTACGGCAGCAACAGCAGAGAAATCTGAAAGCTTGTTAGGGAAACGTGTAAATTGTAGACAAACACCCCCCACTACTTCAAAAGACCAAACTAGGATTGCCAAAGAGAGGCTTCGTTCTGCATCTGGCAAAACTTTTATCCAAGTACATGACAGCGATTCAGAAGATGAATATTTGCCATCTATATACTGCATTGAAGAAACGTCTCTCTCTGATCAACAAGGGGCAGATGTTTCTGCTGAGCAGGAACTTTCTACAGAGTGCCAGGCGCAAACCCCATCTAGGGCTTCTCAAGGTCTTGCTGTGTGCACTGCACCTGAAAAGAAGTGACATGTAGAACTTCAAATTGAACTTGTGCCTCATCACGTATCGAAAAGTGCAAAGCATTGTGTGGACTGAGCTGCCATGGCTGTATAGAATATAGATGCAGTGTCCTCGCACTGTAAACACAGCATGCAGACTGTTACATTTTTTGATTTGCTTTTAGCTGATGACATTTTGCAGTTAGACTTGGTCGTTCCATCACTGAGAGCGGACTGCTCCATTCTTGTCACCATTAAGGATTTATGTATTCGTGAAATGACAACTGTTGTCCTTTTAAAAGGCTGTGGGCCTATTAAAAAGAAAAAAAAAAAGCAGCAATAAGGCACTTCTGGCAATGTTTTGAGTCTACAAACAATAGTCTGGAGCGTGGCAGCAAGGAAATAGAGAGGTGCCTTATTACAATGATGTGTAGTATTTTAAGCTGAGGATTTTTAGGAAACTTTTAATGCCAATGGGACCTCAAAATTGGATGTGTGCTCTTTGGGTGAGGGTTCCATTGTTGCTTAGTATTGGTCTCTAATTGATCTGTCACTGCATGCCTGATTTTCTTTAAAAAATGGGATGTTTTGTAACGCATACTTTTACTGTTGATGCTTATTTACATTTATTTGGATCAATTGAAATATGGGACTGCAGTATTAAGCATTAACACGGGTCCATCTATTGAACTGGGCAGAAGGCATCCTTTTTCTGCCTTGTAACAAAGGTTGCCCTATTTTTATTTTGAACTAATAGTGAACAATACATGGGGGATAAACACTGTAGTTTGCGTAATTGGGTTTTCAACTACCCTAGCCAAAGTTTTCAATCATGGGAGAATGTAGGCGAGTTGCATCCCCACTATTTGCGTGTTTGTGTAACTTCTCCTTATAATGTGCATTGCACCTCATGACTTTGCTTCCCACCCCTTCCAGGCGTGGCAATGCCAATCAAATGGGTCTCTTAGTCTTTTAGCCTGCATATTTTGCAGTGAAGATTAAGTGGATTGATTGAGAAGCAGTTAGAATGAGACCCTTTGCGATGGTTGGAATGGGTGGGTGAGGCTTAGGAGGAAGGGAACTTGTTCATTGAATGGGCATTCTACAACAAGATGTGGAAACCTTTAACTGGAAGGATAATCTTTCAGTATTAAATAAATGCAGGTCATGCCTTCCAACTGCATATTGATTTAAATCCCTTGTTATGGAGTGACATCCAGTTCCATTATTTTTTTTTTTCTCTCTCCCATCGTTGGAGAAGTGCATAGTTTGTGACAGATTTTAAGTAGGCTGGTGATACTAAGCCAATGGTTAGCTCAAGGCTGTAAGTAAGAGACCATATGACATGTTTAAAAGAGCGCTATGGAAGCTGTCTAGAGAAACGCGGGGAAAAATAACTTGAGTCTGCTTTTTACAGGCATTTTTGGCAGTAGCCAATGACTGGGCCAGCCCCAGTTCGAAGTGCACATTGTGGTGTGTCAATCTCCTGTCTGCACATTAAGCTTACATCTGCCTTTGTTGAATCTGAGCAATGTTAAGCTGGGAACCATGGTGCTATCGGCAGCTGTGCTTCATGTTTTTACTGTATTCTGTTTTTAAACCACCTTTGTGAGTCATGGTGTTGGTGTTTGTACCAGTGCCTCCATGACACAAGCTGAGTCTTTACTTTTTTTTTTTTTTTTCCCTCCCATTGTTCTGCCCTTTTAGTTCTGTGAACTTTTTATATGTTTGTTTAGTAATATGGGTCAGAGCGCAAAGGACTCCCTTTTATTATTTTTTCAATAAAGTAGACTATTTTAAACCCTTTTTAAGTGCATGAATGACAGGGCTTTCGTTTTCATGTTTTCGTGTTTTTTTTTTGATTTTTTTTGTTTTTTTTTTGTTTTTTTTTGTTTTTTTTGTTTTTTTAGTTGCATTGCTCACAAAGTGCGTTTTTGTGTAATTTTTTTTTTTTTTTGTTTTTTTTTTTGTTTCTACCCGTTGACACCTCTTGCCCCCCAGCAGAGCTGTTAGATGAGCTATAACCACTGATCACTATTCAGTCATGTAGGTGGTGTGGGTTCCCTTTGTTCAGTGTATGTGTGTGCTTTGCTGTGTGTAGGCGATATCTTGTCTGTTGTCTTAGTCTGAGAGCATGTCAATGGTTTGAGACTGGAGTCTTGTCAAGTGACTCAGAATTCTAGTGTAAAATCATTACTTCTGTGAAGTCAGCTTGAATTTTTTTTTTTTTTTTTTTTAAAGTCTCATAGCTATGCTAATTGCAGCTTTTTTTTTTTTAGTTTGCATTCTTTAACATGCAGCAAAAATTGTGACAAGTACACATAAGAAGAGATCCCTTATGGGTTGGCTAACTTTATAGAGATAAGTATACTTAGCTCTTAGCAGAGAAGTTGTGTTGACTGACTTTACTTGTGATTATACTGGTGATCAATCCTACAGTACCATACATCCAGATACCACACATCCAGGCACTGAAGACATTCCATGGTCCCTGACATCTGATTATTCCAGTCTGTATTTCTGCATACCTTATTTGGCTTGAGATATGGACACTGTCATGGATTCAAGGACTGAACGCTCAAACTAACCACCTCAGTGTACCACCATGTCCATCACTCCACGTTCACTGGTGCTACCCATCTCTTGAAGTTCCTCACTGACCTTCTATACCACCCTGCTGTGTAAATGGAAGTTGAGTATAGCTGACTGGATATATGGGATACAGTTCTGTCCATTTGCTGGGATGGCGGCATGTATGATGATAAAGGTTTTCTCACACTATTATTTTTTTTTTTTCTTTTGTACCTTTTTACTTTTTCTGTGTAACTAGGTTTTTGCATTTCCTGTCACTAGTAGAAGGTGGTCATGCGCCTTCTCTGAAAATGTACTGTAATTCTTTGTAAATAGAAGAAAACACAATACTGTAAAGTTTAAATTTACTCCTGCCTCCTGTTTGTACTGATTTGTGTTTGTGTGGCTGAAGAAAATGGATTATTACAGCCTGCGGCAGATAATCCATTTGGAGGAAGACTTATATCTCATTACACTACAGTATCTTCACTTTAAAGGAATGTTCCAATTTCAAATAAACTGTGGAAATCACCTTTCTGACGTGTCCAACCGTGGAGGGTGCTCCATTCAGATTCCAATTTTGCTAACTCATCACTGATATACTTTTGCAGTAGGTTACTGCTAGCTCTCACTAAGGGGTCACATGAGTCCGCGTGTGCATTTTTTAGATTTTTGTTTGTGGTCTTTTAACCACAATTTTACACGTTTCTTTGTGTTTACATGTGTTCAGGAAAGTAGAAATCAGTAGGAAAGTGCACAGGTACAAGCGCAAAACATTAAAAATCATGTTTTTATAATCAAAGTAAACTGCCTTTTATTTTTTTATTGCTAACTGGGAGTTTTTTAGCCTTGTTTCTGGGGGGGGCCAAAATGGTCTACCGGTATATCAATATAATTGATGAACATTTTACAAGGTTGCATAGCTTTTTAATATCTACTGGGACCCTTTGACTACTTGCTTCCCGCCCGCGCTATAGCCAAAAGACGGCTACAGCATGGGCCTCCAGTTTTCGAAGGATGTCCTTCTGCGCACGTGCCCCCTGGGGCATGCTCTGTGACAGCTGTGTCCTGGACGATAAAAGGCCAATCACAGCGACCCTTTACATGTGATCAGCTGTGTCCAATCACAGCTGGTCACATATAAACAGACTTGCCGGTTATTGGTATTGCTTTCCCTCACATGCTGTCTGTGCGGAAAAGAGCGCCGATAACCGACAAGTCTGTCCGGGCACAGTGAGTGCATTGTTTACACTGATCATCAGTGAAGAAGAAAAATAAAAATTACTTATTTGCAAAATTTTATAACTGAAACTAAAACGTGTTTTTTTTTTTTTTTTTTTTTTCCATTTGTTTAGCTAAAAAATAAAAAAAAAACAGTGGTTATTAAATACCACCAAAAGAAAGCTCTGTCTAAAATAAATGATAAAAATTTAATTTGGGTACAGTGTTGCTTGACAGCGCAATTGCCATTCAGAGTGCGACAGCACTAAAAGCTGAAAATTGGCCTGGGCAGGAAGCGGGTGAAAGTGCCTGGTATTGAAGTGGTTAAAGGGGTTATAAACCTACGTGTTTTTTCACCTTGATGCATCCTATGCATTAAGGTGAAAAAACACCAGGCAGTGACCGCCCACCCCGGTCCGCTTTAATTACCTGAGCACTGGAGCTTGACCCACGGAGACGCGCTGTCTCTCTGCCCTGGGTTCTCGGCTCTTAATTTGATAGATTGATAGCAGCGCAGCCATTGGCTCTCGCTGCTGTCAATCAAATCCATTGACAATAAAGGAGCCATGAGAGCTGCCGGAGGACCCCAGAAGAGCAGGTTCGGGGTCACTCTGTGCAAAATGCGCTGCACAGTGGAGGTAAGTATGATATGCATGTTAAAAAAAAAAAAAAAAAAAGAACCCTTATGCCGCGTACACACTAGCAGACTTTCCGGCAGAAAAGGTAAGACGGAACGAAAAAACAATGGTCAGTAGCGCTGTTGCTGGATTGAGATAGATATAGTATAAGTGTCCACTGGGAATTTTCATTAATGAAAAAAAACGGTGTGAATAGAATAAAAAGCAAGTGGGCAAAAAACCTTTGTATATAGTGGCTAGCAGGCCGTGCTCCAGGGCAAGCCTTCAGGGAAGCATGAAGCAGGCTCCAAATACATGAAAAAGAACAAACAGAAAAAAGCGCCTCCGGATCAGGATCAGTTAGATTTATTGAATATACAATTATGTCCACTTACATATGGTGAAAGGCAAGTTGAGCACAAGTAATCCTCAAGTAGTGGCGTCCGCCCAGCGTTGTAAGCCTATGTAAAGAAATCCATCCATGGGAGAGAATACAGTCCCTTGCAGCAGGCTATCCTGATTCTGTCCTAGGGGTTGAAACCGAGGCTTGGCTCTGGTTAGCTGTATAATGCAGGCTTCTGGCGCGGTGACATCACTAGCGGTGCGACAACCTTTCGGCGCATGCGCACTGTTGTACAGGCGAGCGCCTTCCTCAAGCTTAGAGGATATATGCTCGTTTGAGCCTTATATGCTACCGTTTGGCGCCATCTAGTGGGGACTGGGTAAAAGAACCAATCTGCTCCAGACTCCAATAGATTTTGTATGGCAAATGCAAAATAACTCTAGACATGTAACTGGATGGGGGTCTAGTAATAAGGGGTACAATGAGTGAGTTTAAGAACGGTGATGAGATGAAAAAAAGGAAGAAAATAGAAAAAGGAAGGAAGAAAAGAGAAAAAATGTTTTTTTAAAAATAAAATTAAATAGAAATAAAAAATTAAATAAATAAAAATAAATATATTATATATATATATATATATATATATATATATATATATATATATATATATATATATATATATATATATATTATACTGTTTAATAGGGATAAAAATAACTATATGTGAGCAATACTAACATAGCAACATATACATAATATACTGAATATTAAAAACAACATATATGAAACACATAGAAAAAGAATAAAATCATTCAAAATGGTTGGATCAGGATAAGACACCATAGCATGATCATTGGTAGGAGCATATTTTCTAAAAAAGTATATGCATTGAACATTAAAAACATCTTTTAGTTAATTGTAAGATGAAGGGAAAGGAGAATTAATAGAAGTCCTATAGGAAACATGGTTATGTATAAGTGTATATGGATGCCTTGGTATGTTTAAATAACCTTATTTTCTTTTTAGTAGATGATGAACAACCATTGTAAAAATTATTAAAAGGAAGAGACCTGATGAGCAGCTTAATGATGGAAAACTAGAAAAAGGAGGGGGGAGGGGGAATAAATATTTATAAAATCATAGACAACTCCAAAGTCTCATTAATTCCCCCCAGGTGACAAAGTATCAAGGGAATATATCCAAAACGTTTCGCATTCACACAGCCTAAAGAACCTCTCTGCCTCAGATTTTTAGGCATTTGTTCTAAGACCCATACATTAAGGCCATGAGTAGAGCCTTTTTGGCACTTGAAAAAATGGGGAGGGACGCGATATTTATCCTTTCCTTCCTCAATCTGTCTGCGATGTTCTCCAAATCTTTGTCTCAGTGGACAGATAGTGCGGCCCACATAAAGTAAATGGCAGGGACAACTAAGGCAATAAACTACAAAATCAGATGAGCAGTTGTAAAACTCATTGATATCATAGGTCTTGCCCTTAGTAGAAAATTTTTTCTGGCCATGTACATAATCACAAGTCTTGCACCGAAACATGCCATGCAGTGGGAGTAAACATAAACGTGGACTGGACTAAATGGAAAGAGGTTTCAGCTTGCTAGGGGCAATTTTATTTTTTACATTGGGTGCTCTTCTATAGGTTACTTTATGTAATTTGGTTAGAAGAGTTTTCAAGTGTAGGTCCTCTAGGAGTATTGGCCAGTGCTTTTTGAAGATGGATTCCATTTTTTTTATGGTCATGATGGAATCTGGTGGTAAACCGGACTGATTGATTTGTAACCTCTTTTTTACTCTGTGGTGGGGTATCTACTAAATAGTACGTGTAGGTCTCCTGAATGAGTGATTCTGGGTATCCTTTATCTCTGTTTTTGGCTAAGCACACTACTCTCCTTAATAAAATCATTGTGGTTTGTGCAATTGCGTTTGAGGAGGCAGAATTGGCCTCTTGGTATGTTCTTCCACTTATAGTAGTGGCAACTTCTGTAATGTAACACTGAGTTGCCAGCAGTAGGTTTTGAGTAGTTTCTAGCATGTATTATGTCCTCATCATGATACAACTCAAGATCCAAAAATGGCAATTTTTCGGCATCCGAAACATAAGCGAATCTTAAGCCATATGGATTGTCATTGCAGTGGTTGACAAAATCTGCTGTGTCCTGAGGGGAACCGTTCCAAATGATAACAATATCATCAATATACCTGCTATAGTATATAAGATGCCTTGAATAAGGATTATTGTTCCATATGTACTTGTGTTCCCAAAGACCCATTGCTAGGTTGGCATACGAGGGAGCGAAATTTGCGCCCATCGCATTCCGATCGCGTGAGGGCTTAATCGGGCCTTTTCTGTCGAAAAATCTGATGGACCTAGAAATAGAACATGTTTCAAATCTTTTCGACGGACTTGATTCCCATCGAAAAAAAGTTCGTCTGTATGCTAGTCCGACAGACCGAAAACGACGCAAGGGCAGCTATTGGCTACTAGCTATTGAACTTCCTTTTCTAGTCCGGTCGTACGTCATCACGTCCGAAACGATCGGACTTTGGTGGGATCATGTGTAGGCAAGTCTGTTTCGTCAGAACTCCGCTGAAAAGTCCTTCGGTATTCAGTCCGACGAGAAGTCCGCTTGTGTGTACACGGCATCACAGTCGCATTAAGCATGTGAGGGCTTGCTGAGACTGATGCTCTTCATACTGGCTTTTATTAGCCAAGATGAAAATAAAAATGTGTTTGTACATAGCCTAAAGTTATCAGGAAACGCATGCATTCCGTAGAAATAAAGAAAACAAACCATGCTGCATCCAGTAGTGATTGTAGCTCATTTCACTAAATTGTCCAGCCCTTGTTTGATGTATTGCGTAGAAATGAAAAAGAACAGGTTTAAGGTCCAAATAGAAACAAAGATTGCTATGGTTTACGACTACCCCTTCAAAGGCTTCAGTACTCTTGAGTTGCCTAGAATATGCATGTGGATTGGGAGTTCTTGGTTCACTTTCTGAATGACATGCATGACATGCAGGCTGCTAACTTTTCCAGGAACAAAGTCAGCAGTGGCAGGCACCACATTTTTGTAGTGATCTTTACCTAATATGTTTATCGTCTCTTTGCTGGGTTTGTTGTTGAAGATGCGTTACTAGAGAGCCAGAAAACATGCATAGGTGCACGGAGCTTAACTTGGTTTAGCTTCTAAACCAGTGGTGTCCGAACTGTGGACCAGGGACCAGATGCGACACTTTGTTTTTATCTGGGCCTTGGGGCGCTATTTTTTTATCCACTGATACCAACAATGGGACATTATCCCCCCCCACCCCCCCCCCACCTGACACCAATAAAGGGGCAGAATTCCTCCCAAATTACACCAGCGATGGGATGCTATTCCTCCCACTGACATCAAAGCTGGGCATTGTTTATTCCCACTGATGTCAGAACGTTTTCAACTCCCAATGACCACAGTCCAGCCCCCCTTAAAGTGGAAGTCCATGCTAAAACTAAAATCCCTGCATCTATAGCCACCAACATTCTAACACTAACCTATCTAGCCCTGTAAAGGCGATCCGATCCAATCTCCAGAGGCGGAAGCTCTGCAGAGGACACGTCTGACATCGGCTGTAAAATGAATGGGGATAGAGTTAGTATAGGGCTTTAGTTGTCGGGTGTGTCCTCTGCACCTGCCCACGCAGCGAAGCTGCGGCTGACTGCTCAGCGTGGGATCTGAGCTTTCGCCGCTGAAGATCGAATTCTTGTTTCTCTTTCGTTCATCGACTGACACAGCACCTCCTTAATCTTTACCATTGGGTTATTTTGCCTCCGCAGGAGGAGGACTAGGCAGAACAAAAAACACCTGGCTACGCCCATGGGCTGTCCTCAGTCAGTATATAACCCCCTCCCTGCTCTAGGTATTCAGTTTATTTCTGTCTAGTCAGGAGTAAGGACCTAGTTACATAGTAGGTGAGGTTGAAAAAAGACACAAGTCCATCAAGTCCAACCTATGTGTGTGATTATGTGTCAGTATTACATTACATATCCCTGTATATTGCGGTCATTCAGGTGATTATCTAATAGTTTCTTGAAGCTATCAATGCTCCCCGCTGAGACCACCGCCTGTGGAAGGGAATTCCACATCCTTGCCGCTCTTACAGTAAAGAACCCTCTACGTAGTTTAAGGTTAAACCTCTTTTCTTCTAATTGTAATGAGTGGCCACGAGTCTTATTAAACTCTCTTCTGCGAAAAAGTTTTATTGTGGGGTCACCAGTACAGTATTTGTAAATTGAAATCATATCCCCTCTCAAGCGTCTTTTCTCCAGAGAGAATAAGTTCAGTGCTCGCAACCTTTCCTCATAACTAAGATCCTCCAGACCCTTTATTAGCTTTGTTGCCCTTCTTTGTACTCGCTCCATTTCCAGTACGTCCCTCCTGAGGACTGGTGCCCAGAACTGGACAGCATACTCCAGGTGCGGGCGGACCAGAGTCTTGTAGAGCGGGAGAATTATCGTTTTATCTCTGCAGTTGATCCCCCTTTTAATGCATGCCAATATTCTGTTTGCTTTATTAGCAGCAGCTTGGCATTGCATGCCATTGCTGAGCCTATCATCCACTAGGACCCCCAAGTCCTTTTCCATCCTAGATTCCCCCAGAGGTTCTCCCCCCAGTGTATAGATTGCATTCATATTTTTGACACCCAAATGCACTATTTTACATTTTTCTACATTGAACCTCATTTGCCATGTAGTCGCCCACCCCATTAATTTGTTCAGGTCTTTTTGCAAGATTTCCACATCCTGCGGAGAAGTTATTGCCCTGCTTAGCCAAGTATCGTCTGCAAATACAGAGATGGAACTGTTTATCCCATCCTCCAGGTCGTTTATGAACAAATTAAATAGGATTGGTCCCAGCACAAAACCCTGGGGGACCCCACTACCCACCCCTGACCATTCTGAGTACTCCCCATTTATCACCACCCTCTGAACACGCCCTTGTAGCCAGTTTTCAATCCATGTACTCACCCTATGGTCCATGCCAACGCACCTTATTTTGTACAGTAATCGTTTATGGGGAACTGTGTCAAATGCTTTTGCAAAATCCAGATACACCACGTCTACGGGCCTTCCTTTATCTAGATGGCAACTCACCTCCTCATAGAAGGTTAATAGATTGGTTTGGCAAGAACGATTCTTCATGAATCCATGCTGATTACTGCTAATGATATCATTCTTATTACTAAAATCTTGTATATAGTCCCTTATCATCCCCTCCAAGAGTTTACATACAATTGATGTTAGGCTAACTGGTCTGTAATTCCCAGGGATGTTTTTTGGGCCCTTTTTAAATATTGGTGCTACATTGGCTTTTCTCCAATCAGCTGGTACCATTCCAGTCAATAGACTGTCTGTAAAAATTAGGAACAACGGTCTGGCAATCACCTGACTGAGTTCCCTAAGTACCCTCGGATGCAAGCCATCTGGTCCCGGTGATTTATTAATGTTAAGTTTCTCAAGTCTAATTTTAATTCCGTCCTCTGTTAACCATGTAGGTGCTTCCTGTGTTGTGTCATGAGGATAAACACTGCAGTTTTGGTTACTGAAGCCCCCCGATTCACTCGTGAAGACTGAGGAGAAGAATAAATTCAATACCTCTGCCATCTCCCCATCCTTTGTAACCAGATGTCCTTCCTCATTCTTTATGGGGCCAATATGGTCTGTCCTCCCTTTTTTTACTGTTTACATACTTAAAGAATTTCTTGGGATTTTTTTTGCTCTCCTCCGCTATGTGTCTTTCATGTTCTATCTTAGCCATCCTAATTGCACCCTTACATTTCTTATTGCATTCTTTATAAATTCTGAATGCTGTGGATGATCCCTCAACCTTGTATTTTTTGAAGGCCTTCTCCTTTGCTTTTATATGCATTTTTACATTGGAGTTAAGCCATCCAGGATGTTTGTTCGCTCTTTTAAATTTATTACCCAATGGGATACATTGGCTAATGCCCTTATTTAATATGCTCTTAAAGCAAACCCATCTCTCCTCTGTATTCTTTGTTCCTAATATTTTATCCCAATTTATGCCTTTTAGCAAGGTTTGTAGTTTAGGGAAGTTGGCTCTTTTGAAATTCAGTGTCTTTGTGTTCCCTTCATGTCTCCTATTTGTGTGATTTATACTGAAACGAATTGACCTGTGATCGCTGTTACCTAAATTGCCCCGTATTTCCACATCTGTTATCAGGTCTGTGTTGTTGGTAATCAGTAGATCTAGTAATGTTTTATTTCTAGTTCGTGCGTCTACCATCTGACCCATAAAATTGTCCTGCAAGACATTAAGGAACTGGCGAGCCTTAAATGAATGCGCGGTTCCCTCCGCCCAGTCTATGTCTGGATAATTAAAATCCCCCATTATGATAACACTTCCCATCCTTGCTGCTAATCCAATTTGTGATAGGAGATCCGTCTCCACTTCCTCCCTCAGGTTAGGGGGCCTATAGCATACTCCCAGTATTATTTTCCCCTTAGCTTCATCCCTTTGGAGCTCTACCCATAAAGATTCCACCTCCTCCCTAGCCCCCTCAGTGATGTCATCTCTCACATTCACTTGTACATTATTCTTGATATATAGGCATACCCCTCCCCCTTTTTTACCCTCTCTATCCTTGCGGTATAGGGTATACCCTTGAATGTTTGCCAGCCAATCATGAGAGCTGTTAAACCAGGTCTCTGAAATTCCCACAAAATCCAAATCCTCCTTGTACAACAGTATCTCTAGTTCACCCATCTTGTCCGCCAGGCTCCTGGCATTGGTGAACATGCCACATAGTTTAGACCGGTCGCATATTGTCCTCGTATTGGGTGTTTCAAGATTGCAACTTGGACTTGCTAATATACTCACCTTGCGTTTTTGTGCTTTGGTTAACCTACCACTAATGCCCCCAATACTACCCTCTGGAATATCTTCCGCGCTGGCTATCACTGTCTCTGGACCCTCCCCCCCATCGCCTATTATTAAAACCCCTCTAACTTTTTGGCCATCTTCATTCCCAGCAGATCTGCACCCTCCTCATTTAGGTGCAGTCCGTCCCTTCTATAGTACCGGTTACCGACTGAGAAGTCGTCCCAGTCCTCCAGGAACCCAAACCCCTCCTTACTACACCAGCTCTTCAGCCACTTGTTTACTTCCCTAATCTCCCTCTGCCTCTCTGGTGTGGCTCGATGTACCGGTAGTATTCCTGAGAACACTACCTTGGAGGTCCTTTTCCTCAATTTAGCTCCTAAGTCCCTAAAATCGTTCTTTAGGACACTCCATCTGCCTCTGACTTTGTCATTGGTGCCAACGTGCACCATGACAGCCGGGTCTTCCCCAGCCCCTCCCAGTAATCTGTCCACAAGATCCGTGATGTGCCGAACCCGAGCGCCCGGTAGACAACATACTGTTCGGCGCTTCAGGTCTTGGTTACAGATTGCCCTCTCTGTCCTTCTAAGAATTGAGTCCCCTACCACCAGAATCTGTCTTTCCTTTCCCTTTGCTGCCCCCCCACTCTCACTGGAGGAGTTCTTCCCCTGGCAGCTAGGAGAGTCCCTCATCTCCAGCAGTGCTGGTCCCTGACTGGTTACACCAATGTCACTCAATGGAGCGTACTTATTGGGATGCTCCAGTCCTGGATCGGCCTCCCTGGCACTTCCCCTCTACCCCTCCTGACTGTCACCCATCTACTCTTTGCTAGTGCCTGCACCTCTTTGTCTCCACCCGCCTCTGTGCTGGCCCCTGCCGGCACCTGCCGTGTACGTTCCTGGCTCACCTTTAGTATGGAGGGACTTCTCAGTGCTGACAGTTGCTTCCCCAGATTCAGAACCTGGGCTTCCAGGGAAACAATGTGCTTACATTTTGCACAGCAGTATTCGCCCTCGATCGGATGATCAAGGAACGCATACATGCGGCAAGATGTACAAAGAGTCGCCTTTCAGCAGCGAGTGAAAAAGCGCCGGTGGACACCCTTGTTACTGCAGTGCGGGAGACTCTAAAGATGAAGGATGCAGCTGACAGGGCCACGGATGTGGCTCTGTCCTTTGATACACATAAGTCACCCCGCACAACAAAGGTGTTTCCTTATCTGCCTTATTTTGAAAGATTCACCTATAAGGAATGGGAACAACGAAAGTCACCTATTTGTGATCCCTAAATGTTTCTCAGTACACTACCCCTTTGAAGAATCCCTTTTTAAAAAGTGGACTACCCCACCAGTGGTGGACCCTCCTGTTTCCAGGTTGAATAAAGCAACCATGATCCCAGTAGAAGAATCACCGTCCTTTAAGGACTCGGCTGACAGGAAAGCGGAGGCTGTGGTATGCAGCATTTTTTACTATGACTGGTTTGGCATTACGACCCATCCTTGCCTCGGCCCTGGTGTTGCAGTCCTCAATTGAATGGGCCAAGCTTTTGTGCCAGGGTCTGGGTAGTGAGCAGGTTCCCGCTGCTTATGTTGATTTAGCGGACCAGTTGGTCCATGGGATGCCGCTCCTGTGCTGTCCAAACTTTCTGTTTCAGTAGTGGTGATTAGACGTGTGCTGTGGCTTCTAAAAAAAAGCACTCATTAATCTGCCCTTTCAAGGTGACCGCCTGTTTGGGGCTACCCTGAATGATATTAAGGGTGTCACATTCTTGGTGGCTATTATCTTGGCCTGCAGGGTTTCGGAGCTGGCGGCATTATCCTGTGGTAATCCCTATTTAGTACTCCATAGGGGTAAAGTGGTTTTTCGTCCCTGCCCATCATTTCTGCCTAAGGTTGTCTCTGACTTCTATTTAAATGAGGACATTGTGTTGCTGTCCTTGTGTCCCAAGCCGCCTCATCCAAAGGAATTTGCTTTGCATACCTTGGATGTGGTTCGTGCAATTCAAGTGTATCTGGCAGTTACTGAGTCCTTCTGGCGGTCAGACTCACTTTTTTTGGTTCGACAGGGACCAAGAAAAGGGCTGGCCGCTTCCTCGGCTACCATCTCCAGATGGATCAGACTGACTGTGACTCAGGCCTATTCTATTAAGGGTCGGGTTCTTCCTTTCCCTGTCACGGTGCATTCTACTCGGGCACTTAGTACTTCTTGGGCGTTCCGTCATCAAGCGTTAATATCCCAGGTTTGCAGGGCGGCTGCTTGGTCGTCCGTGCATATCTTCATTAAATTCTATAAAGTAAATATTTTGGCATCTGCGGATGCTTCTTTTGGCTGCAAGGTTTAGATGCTGCTGCTGTTTAAGAGGGGGGTTCTCTCTTGAGAGGTGTTTTTTTTCTTTAAAATTTTTTTATTTCAGATGGGGCTTCTACGACCCTTTTTAAAGGCTTCTGTGTCCTGGTTAGAGCTCTTGTGGTTAGCCTTGGGTTATTTTGCCCACCCCTCATTTTTCTTTGGCACTGCGTTTGGACATCCCAATGGTCAAGATTAAGGAGGCGCTGTGTCCGTCGATGAACGAAAGAGAAAATTGGATTTTTGTTGTCACTGTAAAATCCACTTCTCGAAGTTTGACAGACACAGCACCCACCCCTCTATGGAGTTTGATACTTCTTTTAATGTTACTAAACTGAATACTTAGAGCAGAGAGGGGGTTATATACTGACTGAGGACAGCCCATGGGCGTAGCCAGGTTTTTTTTTTTTTTTTTTTTTCCTGCCTAGTCCTACTCCTGTGGAGGTGATATAACCCAATGGTCAAGATTAAGGAGGTGCTGTGTCCGTCGATGAACTCAGAGAAATGGATTTCACGGTGACTACAAAAATCCCATTTTCTGACACCTTTTATATCCAAGTCTTGCCATGTTTTTAAGTATAAACTGTAGTGAAGGAGTATGAAGGTTTCACTTGCTTACCATTTTTCCTTTTCAGCGTTTTCTGAATTAATGATCTCAAGCAATGGTGCAGATCAGACTTTATGGCTAACTCCAAAAGTATTGAAGCCAGGCACCTAGCATTCAGAGAGGTCAGAAATGGAAGCCTTTATATTTTCTCAGCATATTTTCTTTTAAGCAAAGCTTCAGTAAAGGAAAATATCTAGGGTGCTGTTCTTCCTTCTGACAATGCCGGTTGCTATGCTAATATAATAGCTTCAGTATTAAGTATAACTAAAGGCAAAGCTTTTTTTTTTTTTTTTTTTTGGAAAGAATGGAGAAAGAACAGAACTCCTGTCAGGCTTTTATTGCTATCTGTGCTCCATTAGGGAGTCACCCCTTTCTATTTGTCTTGTTTGAGTGAAAGAAATTCCCAGCTGTAGCATTGTCTCCAGTGTGAAAGCCCGATGGCTTTCACACCGGAGCGCTGCGCTGGCAGGACGTTAGGAAAAGTTCTGCCAGCAGCTTCTTTGGAGCGGTGAAGGAGTGGGGTGTTTTACCGCTCCTCCCTATTAAAATCAATGGGGCAGCGCTGGGATACCGCCGGCAAAACGCCGCTATTGCAGTGCATGGCGGGTGGTTTTAACCCTTTCTCGGCGGCTAGCGGGGGGGTAAAAGCGCCCCGTTAGCGGCTGATATGCGCCGCAAATCTGAAGGTAAAACGCTGCTATAAATAGCGGCGTTTTACCGCCGACGCTATAGGCGGCTCGGTGTGTAAGGGGTCTAATTGAGAGGAAATATTCCAATAGGGACATTGGAGGGATTCCCCCTTCCTTCCTGCTTTGAGACAAGAAATGTATGGAAGTCTCACCAATGGGGCACAGAAGAACAAAAAAAAAAAAAAAAACACCTGATGGGGGTTATAACTCCCTTCCCCCAAAGTGGGAAAAAATATAAAATATTTTGCCTTTTTGTTCTACCTTTTAAGTACTAAGAATTGACCTGAAACAAGTATGCATCTTAGGTGTTCAACTTACTTCCCTTTGACTTTATCTGTATGCTTTTCTTCAAATCAATGACCTGGAAAGTACTGAAGATGGACAGTTCAACGATTCGTATTAGGTCAACACTGGGAACCCTGTATTTCCTTTAGTATAGATTTCTAGTTAGCTTGCACAAAACATAATGTGACAAATTCTGCTGTCAGGTTTATGGTATGCAAATGTGGTATTTCCTGTCTTGAGACAAAATGATGCAATGTGGAACTGCACCACAGGGTGCAGACTGACAGTGGTTCTATACAGACAGGTTTTATTTTCATACTTTTGGTTACAAGCATTACACAAGCTTTTATAGTTCACACACGGATTAAAAAAAGCAAAGGAATCCCACCCTTTGCCATTGCTTTAGCAAACTAAATGTCATCTACAGAGTTTAGATTTACTTTTTTTGTAAAGAAATATGGAGACTTCCAATGCTATCTAGCCACTCTGTTTTTACATTTTTCTCCTCTTTTTTTATTGACGTCAATCAAGACATGACAGCTATCCAGATTGGCCTTTCCTCAGTCTACCTTTAAAATGCTGTAGCCAGATGTGCAGGGCTAGCCTGTCACTTCAGTAGGCCAATCGGGGTGAGTACTAAGCTAATTCATTGATTACACTGCTGGGTGCCTTTCAAAGTGCAGATATCTACTGGGTGTAATGTCACATGCTCTTCCCTGCTGTTCATCGTTTAGAATGTATCTCAAAACCACCATGTGGAACTCTGATCCCTTACTACTACATGCTAACATCAACCAGGTCACCTCCAGCTATCCAACCCTCATCAGGCAACATCAGGCCAGTTAGTAAAAAAAAAAAAAAAAAAATCAATAATAAACCCTGCGCAAACAAAACTAAACCACATACCTAGCATATAAAACTTTCAAATGCATGAATAAAAGATCTGTGTGACTTAAACTATTATCTGAATATCTTCCATCCCAAAATGCAGTGTAGTATCCACTTGTATGCAAATGACAATGAATAGTGTAAAAAAAAAAAGCATATATAATATAGTCTACCTCCTTTTTCTTCCACCTCAATTTGAGTCCATAAAAAATGGAACATGCACCAGTGAATATTCTAAATAAAGTGCTTCTTCCACCTTCCAAACAGGCTGCTTATCTCAGATTTTGGCCTATTGAAAAAAAAAAGGTCAATATGTGCCTTGCCCTTTAATAGGGCTTTGTCTCCATGCAAACTATCATCTGTGTCTTTCTCCACATTTAAACACCTTTCCTCCAAAAGTAGCTCAAAGGAACAAAAATAACTTCATTTCGCACTCTTATCAGCTTACCAGATTAAGGCTACTTTTACACTGGGGTGTTGGGGGCGTCGGCGGTAAAGCACTGCTATTTTTAGTGGCATTTTAGCGGCGCTATTCAGCCGCTAGCGGGGTGCTTTTAACCCCTGCTAGCGGCCAAAAAAGGGTCAAAAGCGTAGCGGCAGCGGCGCTTTGCCAGCGCTGCCTATAGATTTCAATGGGCAGGGGCGCTGCTCCTACAGAGCTGTAAAGATACTGCTTGCAGGACTTTTTTTTACCGTCCTGCAAGCGCACTGCTCCAGTGTGAAAGCACGAATCGCCGTAGCTGTACAGTGGACGCTTTAAGGAGTATAGGAGGTGCGCGCCCGCTGCGTGATATAGGAGCCAATGCGCGTGGCCGCCGGATACCCGAGATTGCTCCTGAGAAGGACAGAACGGAGATCTGTGAATGTAAACAGACATATCTCCATTCTGTTGGGTGAGGAGAGCAATCTGTTGTTCCTAATGCTTAGGAACAACGATTGGTCTCCCCCCACAGTTAGAATTACTCCCTAGGACACACATTTAACCCCTTGATCACCCCCCAGTTTTAATCCCTACCCTACCAGTGACATTTATACAGTAATTAATGGCTATGAATAGCTCTGATCACTGTATAAATGTCAATGATCCCAAAATAGTGTCAAAAGTGTCCGATCTGTCCGCCGCAATGTCGCAGTCCTGATAAAAATTCTCAGATCGCTGCCATTACTAGTAAATAAAAATGCCATAAAACTATCCCCTATTTTGTAGACGCTATAACTTTTGCACAAACCAATCAATATACGCTTATTGCGATTTTTTTTTTTTTTTTTTTTTTTTTTTTTTACCAAAAATATGTAGAAGAATACATATCAGCCTAAACTGAGGAAGAAATGTGTCGTTTGTATATATTTTTTGGGAATAGTTATAGCAAAAAGTAAAAAAATATTGCTTATTTTTCAAAATTGTCTGTCTTTTTGTTTATAGCGCAAAAAATAAAAACCACAGAGGTGATCAAATACCACCAAAAGAAATCTTTATTTGTGGGGAAAAAAGACATCAATTTTGTTTGGGTACAGTGTTGCACGACCGTGCAATTGTCAGTTAAAGCAGCGCAGCACCGTATCGCAAAAAATGGCCTGGTCAGGAAGGGGGTAAATAAGCATTTCCCCCTTAAGGTTAGACTTTGGCTTCAGATACCTATCCAAGATGGTCAGCTTCTGGTACCTGTCAGCACAATGATGTCATCTGGCCACACCCTTGACACTTTTCCTCATCCAATCATGACTGCTTCAGAAGGAAAAGAAGCCTCTTTAAAGGGATAGTTGAAACCATCCCCTTTTTAAGGGAATTTGTGGTTTATACCTACTGTGGATCTGACAGTGACTCTGCTTAACAGGAAAACCCCTAAACCTTTTGAGGGCAAGCCTTAACCTTTGATCTGCCAAAACAAAGCAGAATTGGTTAGGCCCCTTAAAAAGGATTTCTCTACTGCTGGCGTTTGACTCCTATTGTTGTGCTGGCTTGTTAGAAACCTCTAAACAGTCTTTGCATGGGTCTGATGTCCATACAGGTGCGGTGCAGAGTACTGTTAAGGTGCTCCAGGCACTGCTACCATATTCAAACCATGTCTGATTAGCTTGGCTTTGAGGAAGGTTGTCTCTTTGGAGCTACACTTGACACCATCATCAAGAATTCTACAGAGAAAACATAAGGTTCCAATCTGACATTTGTGTTGGTGCAGGTTGAATTGAGACCAGTGGCTGGACTGGTACACAATTAATAAAAACCGTTCTGGTCAATGACTGTTTTTTTTTTTAAAAAGACAATTCCACCGCATAGATTTAATACCTGTGTGAAAGAGCCCTAAGTGAAAGCCAGTATCTTGATATGGACAGAAAACCGAAGGAGGGTCTGCAGGAGCCTGGCATTGCAGTCTAGATCCAGTGATCATGGTGCATTTGCAGAAAAAAAATACATGTACATTTTTTTTTCCTGCAAACTTTTGTGCATTTATTATTATTTGTAAAAGCAGGAGTTGGCCTTTTAAGCAGTGCAACTGAAAATAAAACTGAGTTGAAGACGAGAGAGTCGAAACAAAAAAAAAAGTCTTACGTTGATTTTATTTCTGAACAAAAATCAACAGATCATTGTTTAAAAATACCTTCTTCACATAGAACTGTAAAAATGAGATGTCATGACTGGGGTAGCTCAGCAGGTTTACAAGTTTAAAAACATCTATTTAGTGCTACTGTAGAGTAGTTAGCGTTCAAGTCACTAGTGAATGTTGCAGTTCAGTAGTCACAACATTTCAGGCATACTGCATTTATGTACAGAAGAGTGCAAGCTTATAATGTGTGTAATAGAAGGTTTCCCACAGAGCCTCACAGCTGGATTTCTTTACAGGGCTTTATAACTTTATTTTCTCTTCGATGAGGGAAAAGCATTCCTCACAAAAATAGGTTTTTTTTTTTATATGAACCACTTTTACAGTGTAAAATCCTTCATTACTCACTAATAGTTATGAGAAAAAGAAGGATTTAACTTTGGAGCAATGCCAGGGAAGCACATCCATGTTCTTTTCAGCAGATCCTTCATGTTTGCTGCCACTTTTATGCCATACCAGTTATTGTGCATACGTTGAGTATAGAGAATGCCTTTGGAAGGTAATCATTCCCAAAAACCAGGAATGACATCTTCAAACTAATGAGCATAGGTCCTTGTAATAGCTTGAAAGGAGGAAAAACAAAACCAATGTAGCACATAGACAGTTCGAGAGAAGGACGATGTTCAGGCCAAAGGCATATTTCTTCTCTAGTGATGGCAGCAGGCATATGAAGTAACATCTCTCTTTTGTGTCAAGTCCACTCCTTTAGGTTCTGTGCAGGTAGGAAACAATGTAGGAGATTGTTAAAATGGTTTACAAGATAACTGAGGTTTAAATGAAAGCCCACTGGAATCTAAAGAGTTTTTACTAAAGACTGCAAGCAGGCATGAATTGGAAAAAAGAAGCACTAAATTGCCACATCTGTAAATTTAGGAAGAAAAAAAAAGGAGCACTACTAAGAGTACCTACCAGAAAATCGGACTTTGCAGGCCAGGAAACAATGGAGAGATGCCAAAAAATATACTTCATCACATTTATTGAAAAATACAAAATATAAACATAATTCGAAAAGGGATAAAAAGCATAGTATGTTACAGTTTGTACAGTGAGCCCTTGTGCCTCTACACGTTTCGCGTATTTTATTATCAGTGGTCCTTAATATATATATATACTTTCTCTCACATCTTCTATCTATAGGTTTCGAGTATTTTGATTATTATCAGTGGTCCTTAATATATATATATACTTTCTCTCACATCTTCTATCTATAGGTATAGCATGCTAGCTTAGGCTCTATTTACCATTAGCACTGCTCAGTCCCACTAAGGGTCTGTTCCCTCTGTGTATGTTGGACCTTCTATAGTACTGCCTTGCTAGTTCCCTACATGTTTGAAGTGAAGGTCTCACCTGCCCCTGTTCAAATACCTGAAATTCACTTACTAGTAGGTATTTTGCTGTCATATATTTTTTTCTGTTTTTCCCACTGATATACCTGTTAGAACCCATTACATTATATCTGCTTTTTCACAGTTTATAATTTGGAAAAAAATTCTGCGCCTATTCGGGCTCTGCATATTAAGCGTACTCTAAATTCAAGGTACCTTTCAATGTTGTTTGTCTTCTTTGTGTCTCCCCTGATTGGTTCAACATATGCTTTTTAATACAATATGTTGCTCTTTGTGCAAATAGCTGTGATTTTAATGGCAATGTATCTCATTTCAGATAGTGAGATTCGTTCTCTTGTCTCTTATTTGTTACGTCTTTGAACCTTGGTCGTGTCCTGAAGAAGCCTAATGGCGAAACGCGTAGACGCACAAGGGCTCACTGTACAAACTGTAACATATGCATGGATACTATGCTTTTTATCCCTTTTTGAATTATGTTTATATTTTGTACTTTTCAATAAACGTGATGAAGTATATTTTTTGGCATCTCTCCATTGTTTCCTGGCCTGCAAAGTCCGATTTTCTGGTAGTACTCTTAGTAGTGCTCCCTTTTTTTTTTCTGCAAGCAGGCATGCTAATATCGGAGAAGAGACATGCAAGGTTTATTAAAACACACCTACCAGGTTTCTTTCAGTCTTCTGCAGCATGTAAACTGAGTTATGCATATGCAGCTCAGCTTACATCACCAGCACAGTCTCTGTGTGCTGGGGTGACTGACTTCTGCACATGCACACTAGTTACATTATCCCGTGCCAGCTAATGGAGATACCTGGGGAGAAGGTGCCAGCGCAGGACCTGGACTATTAGAGAGGAAGTAAGTACTGCCTTGAGTTACGCTTTAAGTTAAAACTAGCTAAATACATTTCAGGCTATCAAAAGGTGTGCAAAGTCTTACAGTTTAACAGGTTTTCCTTAAAAAAAAAGCAGCCCAAGTATAAAAGCCTGGCCTGTTCCCTGCCAACAGCTGCAGCGTGGGACCCTTGCTGTAAAGAGATTACTGCTTCCCCACAGAGAACAAGGGTCCCATGCTGCAGCTGTTGGCAGGGAACAGGCCAGGCTGACACATCCAATACTGAGTCAGAGCCACAGCTCTCCAATCAGTGGCTGCATAATTTATAGGTCTGATTCAATATGGGGTGAGTCAGACCTTTACAATGAGACCGCTGCTACAAAGAGCAAGGCTCCCACTCTGCAGCTGCAGACAGGACAGGCTTTTCTACTCGGGCTGTGGCTGCTTTAGAACAAAGAAAAAAAAAAAAAAACTATAAGCCTTGGTTCACACTATGAATTGCATTTGAATCACACAGGAACCACACCGCATTCCTGTGTAATTTGCATGCTATCCAGTGCGGTGCAATTTTAACCCTTTCATTTTGAATGTGCTCAAATCGCACCGCATCACACCAAAGACATGAATGCACCTTTTGGAGCTGCACCACAGCCGGATTACATGGTCGTTTTGTACCATGCAATCCAGTGCAGGCAAATGCACTGCAGTTGCAGTGTCATTCATTTTGTAGTGACACCCCAGCAGATTGCAAGAGCAATTTGACTGCAATGTGGTGAGGGAAACACGCACGGATCACAGCGGGTTTGTATGAACCTAGGCTAAGACATTGAACACCTTTCCAGCACGAATCCTTAAATCCTGTAGGTTCAGTTGAGCTTTAAAATATGCAAGAACAGAAACATGGGAGCTGCTGGGTTATACCACTCATCACTTTTGTTGTCTGTAGAGAACCTAGAGGCAGCGTTTCTCAACCGGAGTGCCAGTGTTTTTTTTTTTAAACTGGCATGAAAGCTGTAAGTGTGCCTGCGTCCTACCAACCTTTGACATCATCGGTTGCTAGAGACAAGTCAGGCACCTGCACAGCTTTCAGGGTTACCGACAGGAGTAGTGACAGCAGCAGAGAGGAGGAGGAGGAAAGAACCAGGAAGAGGTGTGCTCTCTTCCTCCTGTCTGTATACAGGAGATTATGCAGTGTGCTCTCAGATCTGATTGTACAAGGCTTGAATAATTTGCCCTATTCCCTTTCCACATTGCTCCTGTCCTGGCAGCAGAAATTGTGGGTAGGGGCAGTAAACAATATGTGCGCTGGGAAGGGTAATTTGGGGGGGTATTTGTGTTGAAGGGTAATTTGGAGGGGATTTGTGCTAGGATGGGAAACTCACAATGAGGGAAAGGTAACAAACATTTGTGCTTAGGATGAGATGTGCTAGGACGGGAGAAGGAACAGAGTTTATTATAGGAGGTGAGACTTGGTGGGAAAGGACTACAGACAACTGAACTCACAAACTACATTTTATGGCTTGTTCACACCAGCTGCAGTGTGGTAACGCAGGTAAAATTGCATGTTTTTCTGCATAGCACACAAATGTGTTGCGGTTTGCAGACTCACACAGGTGCCAATAATTCTTATTGCCACTCCCACCTATCTAGCAAATGTGCGTGCGTTTATGCCTGCTATAATGCATGGTACTGCAGTACCATGCATTTGGGTGCAGCAAAATTAAAAAATCGTGTCAGCAACTTTTTTTTTGTTTCATGCACATATAGCAGCCCATTAAATAAAACATGACGTACTGGAAAGCATTTTTAACATTTGTATTTTCCAACCAAATAAAATATATATTCTTTTATTATGTATAATAGTTTCTATTTCTATATTCTTTCTTTTTTTATGCAAGTGCCGGGAAAGTCCACCCAGGGGAATTTATTGTCTTGTGTTTATGTATTATTGGACGTGGCACGGCTTTCCTCCTAAACGAGTTGGTCTTCCTCTCTCTGTTCAATCTAGCAAATGTGCGTGCGTTTATGCCTGCTATAATGCATGGTACTGCAGTACCATGCATTTGGGTGCGGCAAAATTTAAAAATCGTGTCAGCAACTTTTTTTTTGTTTCATGCACATATAGCAAGCAGCCCGTTAAATAAAACACGACGTACTGGAAAGCATGTGTGCTCGGATGCTCTCCAGTGCGCTCTCCTGGTGTGAAAGAGCCCTCAGATTGATGTGCCCCAAGATTGTACACAATTCTAAAGGGTGCCTTTACAAAAAAAAAAAAAAAAAAAAAGGGGGGGGGGATTCAGAAATTCTGACCAGGTTCATATCTTCTCCAGAACCTTCACTAAAGCCTTGATTTGTCTACTAAACTTTGATACCCTTACAGGCACATTATATGGGGAATACTTCCCTGTTTAACCTACCTGTATGAACTTGAAAGCTACTGTAGTTCACAAAGTCTTCTGCAACCTTCTGAAACAGTTCATCTGGTTTATAAACACACAAAATACAGTGATAAGAGAAGAGCAGTGTAGGCACAAAGTTTTACTAACTGTATACAAATACAGAACTGTAGTGTGTCTGTCCCAAAATGCACAGAATGCAATTAGGCAGCAGATACAAAACAATGTTTGCTGAATGGCAAATCAAATTTTATTTTTGTAGTTTTTCCCCCTTTTTTTCCCCCACTAAACCTCAGAATTTTGATGACCTAGCATTAAGCTTTATAATGCAAAATTATTTCTAATACAAAACTGTCACGTGATGTATCTGCTGCACATCTCCTTCACAGTACAGTATGGATGGACATGTATGTGCTTATGGCAACTAAATTTGTATGCATAGGGATGCATAAACAAACAATTGAAATACATATAAGGGGACTGTTCTACCTGCCGGATTTAGCCTTGTAAATCTTTTATATCAAACAGCACAGCCTGATTCTTTACCAGTACAGTTTGGTCTGCTGACAGTACGGGTAAGAAACTACGGCATGCTGAAGAACCATTTATTCAGCTTGGTACAGTGGCAAAAGAAAGTATGTGACTCCCTTAGAACTGACTGGTTTTCCGCAGTAATTTGCCATAAAATGTGATTGAACACCGAAGTCACAATAGGCAAACACGACGTGCTTAAGTTGATAACACTCAAGTCATTCTAATTTCTCGTGTCTTTATTGAACACACCCATTAAACATTCACAGTGCTGAAAGAAAAAGTAAGCAAACCCTTGGAGATAAAGATGGTCAAACCGCATTTGGCAGCAGTGACTTTGAACAAGCACTTTTGGTAGTTCTGGATCCAACCTGCACAATGTTCAGGAGGAATTTTATTCCTCTTTACAAAACTGCTTCAGCTTAAACACATTTGTGGGATGTCTGCATTCTCATGGGTTAAGGTCTGGGTGCATTTTCTTTTTCTGAAGCCAGTCTGTGGTTGATTTATTTTAATGCTTAGGGTCATTGTCCTCCTGCATCGCTCAACTTCTACTATGCTTCAGCTGGCGGGCGACCACCCTGACATTATCCTGTAGATTATTTTGGTAAAATTGGGAATTAATTTTCCCCTCGATGATGGCAAGTAGTCCATGTTCTGCTGCAGCAAAGCAGGCCTAAATCATCCACTATACTTCACCATTATGATAAAGTTTTGATGTTGGTGATGATGTGCATTTTTTGCCCTGATTGAGTATTCTGCGTTGTGCCTTGGAAGTCATCTTGGCTGGGTGCCCACTGCTAGAAAAAGTAGCCACAGTACTAAATTGTCACCATGTATAGACAATTTGTCTGTCGACTGATGGATGCCCAAACACTTTGAGATTGCTTTGAATCCTTTCCCAGCCTTATGCAGATCAACTACTCATTATATGTCTTCAGAGAGCTCCTTTTTGAAAGGAATGGGTCACATCAGCAGATGCTTCTTATGAACAGCAATCTTAAAATGTCTGAATGTCTTTTAGCAATCACAGTAGCTCTAAACCATACCTTCAAATTCAATTAAAGGAGAATTAGGCAATAGGAAAAGAAAATGCCGCTCCAGGTAAGTAATGGAACCAGGTAGGCTCCTCCCAGGGTGCTTGCCTCAGCTCGCCGGCCGTGCAACTTGGATAAAAGGAATGGATGGCTGCACACCGAGGTAGCGATGAATCTCTTTATTGTAAAATCCATAACATGAATAACACCACAGGACAGGCAAACAGGTACAGGTAGACGTGTCTCACATAGCGGTGCTGCGCTTATTATTGAATAATCATTGATCTAAAGACCACTGTTGGCTGACATCACTCAGCCGGTCTAGACTTTAGAGAGATCCCGACTCTCATGTCAGGATCCACCCAGACACCTGACTGGCAGCTGGCACAGCCTCTCAGTGTGCTGCTGAGAGCCTGAGCCAGCCACTCCCACCCCCTCCACAGCCCAGTGCTCTAGTGATCACTGTAGGGGCAGAGCAGACAGCCGGTGACTGACAGTCATCAGCTCTCTGCTCACTAAAGACCAAGAACTGAGCAATCAGCAGTCTTTGATCACACTGTTCTTGGTGTTGAGTCAATGGGGGTTCAATGCTGCATCCACCTAGGACGCATCATATAACCACTTACAGACCGGAAGATTTGGCTGCATAATGACCAGGCCATTTTTTGCGATACAGCGCTGCGTCGCTTTAAATAACAATTGCACGGCTGTGCGATGCTGTACCCAAACAAAATTGACATCTCTTTTTCCCCCAAATAGAGCTTTCTTTAGGTGGTATTTGATCACCTCTGCGTTTATTTTTTGCGCTAAAAACAAAAAAAGAGCGACAATTTTGAGAAAAAAAAAGTTTTACTTTTTGCTATAATAAATATCCCCAAAATGTTTTTAAAAAACAAATTTCTTCCTCAGTTTAGGCCAATATATATTGTTCTACATATTTTTGGTAAAAAAAAACCCACAATAAGCATATATTGATTGGTTTGCGCAAAAGTTATAGTGTCTACAAACTATGGAAAAGATTTATGCCATTTTTATTTATTTTTTTTATTTTTTTTTTACCAGTAATAGTGGTGATCTGCGATTTTTAGCGGTACTGAGACATGGCGGCGGACAGATGGGACACTTTTGACACATTTTTGGCACCACTGACATTTATACAGCGATCAGTGCTATAAAAATGCACTGATTACTGTATAAATGTCACTGGCAGGGAAGGGGTTAACACTAGGGGGCAATCAAGGAGTTAAATTTGTTCCCTAGTTAGTATTTCTAACTGTATGGGGATGTAACTGACTGGGTGAGGAGACATATTGTCGTTCCTACTTAGTAGGAACAAACAATATGTCTCCTCTCCCCTGACAGAACAAGGATTTGTGTGTTTACACACACAAATCCCTGTTCTTGCTCTTGTGCACGCGATCGCGGGTGGCCAGCGGTGATCGTGCCCGCCAGCCACGTGCATCGGGTTCCCCGCCGTGCACACCTGCAATCGCCCATATAGACGTACCCATACGGCGATTCGTGGGAACAAACCACTTTGCCGACGTATATTGTGTTAGCCAGTCAGCAAGTGGATAAACTAGGGGCGGGGGGGATTACAACTGGGGGTGGGGGATCAATGGTGGAGAAGGATCTGGGTGTTCAAGTAGATCATAGGATTGATAACATGCAATGCCAAGCTGTGGTTTCCAAAGCGAGCAAAATCCTAAAAGTATTGAAAGAGGTGTGGACTGCAGAGAGAGAGAAAGAGACACACACACATCATTTTGCCCCTGTACAAACCATTAATAAGACCTCATCTGGAATATGTAGTTCAGTTTTTGCCACCAGTTCACAAAAGGATGCTGGGAAACTGGAGAAAGTGCAGAGAAGGGCAACCAAACTGATAAAAGGGATGGATGAGCTCAACTATGAGGAAAGATTACAGGAACTGAATTTATTCTCTCTTGATAAGAGCAGATTAAGTGGGGATATGATCAACATGTATACATACATAAGTGTTCCAAATAGTGAACTTGGTGTAGAGTTATTCACTGTAATGTTATCAAAGAGTACAAGGGGGCACTCTTTACGTCTGGAGGAAAAGATTTAATCCCCAAACACGGAAAGGTTTCTTCGCAGCAAAAGCCCTGAAAATGTGGAATAGACTCCCTCAAGAGCTGGTTCTGGCCAGCTCAGTAGATTGTTTTTTTTAAATAAAAGCCTGGATTCTTTCCTAAATGCACAAAATATAAATAAATATTAATATTTATAGGTACAGTTTATTCAGGGAATGTCCGATTGCCTCTTGGGGGATCAGGAAGGATTTTTTTTCCCACTTGAGCAAATTGGATCATGCTTTACTGTTTTTTTATTTTTTGCCTTCCTCTGGATCAACCATGGCTATAGTATTATGTATATGGAGGTTTGCTTTGCTTTTTTTTGCTTTTTGTTTTGCTTGCACAGGATTGGATGATGGAAGTCAGCAGAGCTTCTGCTTATTTACTAAGCTCTACAACAACTGCACTTTGCCTTTAGAAAATCAACCCCTCAGTGTGTGTTGTCTATTGTTACCTAGATGAGGATCGGATCACGTTTGATGGCAAATGACTGCAGAAAACCTGTTAATACCAAGGGGTTCACATACTTTTTGTTGCCACTGTATGTAACCTGGGAGTAAATGTGCACTACAGCAGAGGCTAAGTAGCCCGAAGTTCTGGTGAAGGGGGAAAAAAAAAAAAACAGTGACAAACCAACAATAACAGAATATAGTACTGAATGTTTTAGAGGAAAAGCTGATAGGATGACTGAAGTTTCCCTACAAAAAATAAAATAACCAATGTTTCTGGTCTTTTAAAGCCTGTGCTGATAAATGGAACAAGTCTCTCTGCATTACATTACATTTAGTGGAGCACAGGGTAAACATCCAGTATCTTTTAGACCCTGGGCATCTCACTAAAGACAACCAGTCACCAAAAAATCATCACATAGGGGAAAAAAGATAAATTAAAAAAATAAAATAAAAAAAATTGTAAAGAAATTTAAGTTACATCCAAACACATAAAATCCCGGAACTGCCACAAATTTTATTCTCTAGGATGTCTGCTTTCAGAAAACGACAATCTTCAGGCCTAAAATTATTTTTTAAGCATGTGTGCAAAAAATGCAAAAGCATTTCTGGCAGCTAAAGGGTTAAGCCATGCCCAATATTCAGCACAATTCGAAACATGTCCATTTTATCATTTGCACCTCAGGAGGCCTAACTTATAGTCTTACAAACAGGCCCACTGCTTTCAGAAAACACCTCTGCTCCCATATATGTATTTTATCCATACATTTGCCTGTTCAAATGTCTGTATATTTTTATATGAATTCATAATTGCATTTTACTGCCTTTTCTTTGAATCTACCCAGAATCCTAATTTAATTACTCAGCTTTGACCCAAACCAAGGGGTAAAAGACACCTGTCATGGCAAAAACATGGAGGCTGCTGTTCCTGACCTCTGCAAAATTGCTAGCTGCCTTGCTATCAAACTGACACTTTGGTTTTCTGACCCAAAGTCTACAAACTAGAGAGAGTGTGCCAAACTTTCCTGGACTGAGTGCTTGCTACAGATTATGAAATTAGAAAATATCCCCGCGCCACTAAATAGATAAAACGTGTACTGCTGCAAACACTGAAGGTAATACCAAAACCCTAGAATAAAATGAAATAAAAATAGTGCTGCGCTGTAAATATATAAACACCAACCATAAGGTATACTAAAATTAAACACAATACAATGTCATACAGCCATACCTGGACAAATACCAAATAAAGTGACAGTGTGCAAAAGTGCCAGTGACATAAACAAACACTGAATCAACATGTGCTATAAAGTGAACAATTGAATCATTAGCAAACGTCCCTAGTTCCTGATGGGTATTTGATGACATAAATAAAATATAATATCATATAATGTCCTTTTCTTCTTAAAATAGTGTAGTATGTTTTTAAGAGCAGCGAGCTTGCCGACGTCACTTCTGGTGCCTCTACCTCCCGACGCGTGTTTCATCAGGGGGAGTTCACGTGACCGTGACAAACACGTGTCGGGGCGTAGAGGCACCAGAAGTGACGTGGCATTTTAAATGTGAGTACTTGGATTGTGTTTGCTGTTTCTAATAAATACAGTGGAACCTCGGATTACGAGCATAATCCGCTCCAGGAGTATGCTCGTAATCCAAAGTACTCTCATATCAAAGTGAGTTTTCCCATTGAAGTCAATGGTAACTAAAATAATTTGTTCCGCATTGACTTCAATGGGATGCAATACCGCATGTGGCCAGAGGTGGGGGGGTTGCCGGAGAGCCTCGGAAATGGATGAAAAGGCCCGAGGACACTTCCACTGACCTCAGCAAATCTTGGAAAGACTTCCTACCCAAGATTTGCCGAGGTCAGCCGTGCTGTACTCGGGCCTTTCCGTGCATTTCCGAACGTGATGTTCGGCTCTGCTCGGCTCTGGCGCCCCCCACCTCAGGCCAAAATCGGTACTGCACACCTCTTTGGCCTGAATCGTGCTCGTTTTGTGAGACAACACTCGCAAACTGAGTTACGATTTTTAAAAATACAGTGCTCGTATTGCCAAACGCTTGTTAACCGCGTTACTTGCAATCCGAGGTTCCACTGTATCTTAAAGACGTACTACACTATCGAGCACCCCCCCCCCTTCTTCCTTTTATACTTCCTCATCCCCATTCATGAGGTTTTGCTGAATTAGCCACATCTGGCAGAGGTCTATTGGTCACATATACGGACACACACCAGCAGATCCAGAAACGCCAGATCCAGAGGTCGCTGGACACCCAGATCCATAGGGAACATACCTGTTACCCCTAAAGATACATTTACACGCTGTTACCTTACAGCAGTGAGGTAAGGGGACATCCATATAACACGTATTGCACTGAAGATAGGAAGTCACTATTCACCTGCACCTTTTATAAGAAGGTAACCACCAGCTCTTCAGCACTTTATATGAGTTTTGCTCTCTGCACTGCTTATTTAGTTTTACTACAAAAGAAGACACTGCACGGACATAGTCCAGTTCTTTTATTGTTTTTGCTCTTCACTGTTCTTATTTTAAGAAGAAAAGGACATTATATAATATTATATTTTATTTATGTCATCGAATATCCATCAGGAACTAGGGACGTTTGCTATTGATTCGATTGTTCACTTTATAGCACATGTTGATTCAGTGTTTCTTTATGTCACTGGCACTTTTGCACACTCACTTTATTTGTTATTTGCCCAGGTATGGCTGTATGACATTGTATTGTGCTTAATTTTAGTATACCTTATGGTTGGTATTTATATATTTACAGCGCAGTACTATTTTTATTTCATGCTACAGATTATGGACACCTAGGGGTCAGCATAATAGCTCAAAATTCCTCTCATAACAGGTTAACTTGAAGTCTTTTAGAAAATGGCAAGACGTTTCCCCTTCACACAATGTAGTATTGTTTTCTAAAAGTCTTAGAACTGCTCTAGTTCCTTAGTTTATACCGTATCAACAATGCTCATTGTCTCCTTACAACACAAAACTCTAATGTCCCTTATTAGTTTAACTACTACTTTATAGCTGATCAGCATTTCCTTCACATAACAGGAAGAGTGGTTAGTTAGTGCCAACCTCTGTGAGCTTTGACCTCCTCACGTAGTCTTAACAGGTTTATCTGCATATTTTGTGAAGCCGAGTGAACAGAAGGAGTGGGAGAAACAAATCCCAAACTTTTCTACTACATCCTCAATCATTTCAAAATGTATAACATAGAGATACTTCTTGTTATCTAGTAATGAAAAGTCTACTTCTAGTATACCTTTTAGCCCTTTTTGTTGCCACTGATGAAAGGCATATATACGGTGGCACAGAACAGAGTACAGCCAGCCAGGTCAGTATTCCTTACCCACTCTGCTTTGAGCTCATGGTTGACCATTAACTTAAATCTGAATGGTCTACCTGACCTAATTAAATGAATAGCTATGATAAACAGCTGACAAACTGCTAATCGTAGCAGTTCATTCAAACAAATGAGTCAACCCTTCTGCTGCTGAGACTTGCCACTGTTCAGAGCCCTGATATTCCACTAAACCTAAGCCTCCACCTTTGCCCCGCTAGTAGTTAAAAAAAAAAGTACAAAGAACACCCTATTCACATCTGTGCGTCCTAGGAAAGTATACTACATTGTGGTGCCATTCATAGTTAATCCCAACTCACTTTTTCTCACACCTGTGCATTAGATGGTAACTTATTACAATGCACAAAAAAAAGAGTGGAAGATGCACCTGTTTGTTGCAATTAATGCGTGTTGATTTGAACCTCCTCGCAGCCATTTAAAAGGTTCTAAATCCTAGGAGGCAGAAGTGGGCTTCCCAATCACATGACTGCTGTTATTAACTGTCAGAGCAGTCACATGATCAGAAGCTCCTGACCATAAACAATGACCAGAAGTAGTTCATGGCAGCTCAGTCACTGGGCTGGGACCATGCAATGAGCATCTTTGCATCAAAGCAGAGCAGTCCTCCACAGACGTACATGGGTAACAGTTCAACAAAAAATGGTTTAACTTTCCTTCCTCCCCACACACACATAAAGTACACATGTGCACTCCACACATTGTGGTAATGCATATTTTATGTATTGTGGCACCAACAAACTAAGGCCCATTCACACCAGTGGGCATGAACATTGCAGTGCTTCATTTTATTTTTGCTACCACTTAAGGGGTTTGTTAGCCCCTTGTGATAGTAATAAAGTTAAAAAGGAAAACATTTTTTATGTACATTAAAAAATAAAATTGGGGGGGCGTGGCCGACCGGAGCTGAAGATGGACGCCTGATCCCTCAGCTCGTCACACAGGGGAAACTATAGAGCTACACAGGCCGCACAGCTACTTCAATCCGGAGCCATCCTCACTCCTACAACGCCAGAGAACATGGCCAGTGGGTCTAGGAAGAGAAATCCGGAATATAAACCAAAGAAACTCACCGAATTCTCTTACAAGCCGGCGGAGCAGGTCAGTGACTTCCAAGATGGCGCCGGCCCGGCCGCGCCGCGGGACTCTTACACTGATCTACCAGACGAAATCCTGGTAGATAATATGCCATCCGACCCCCCATCACAACCCCCTTACCCTCCGGAGGGTGACTGCCTGCTTAACAGCCCAGCAAAGGCCAAAATGAGGCTCGATGCGCCGCCGCAGCGGCCGCCCACTGCACAAATTGAGGCCCAGGCTTTCAATCCCCTTCTCACCAACCAGGCCCTACATTCATCCATGGCATCCTTTCCTACCTCAGGCCAGCCTGTGATGGATACCACGTTAAAAGACATGCTGATGTCACTACAAACCTCCCTCATGACAGATCTCTCTTCAATGTTCACTAAAATCTCCTCAGACATCCACTCACTTGATAACAGAGTGTCATGCATTGAAAGGAATATGAGTGAATGCACCTCCACAGTTAATGAGGTTATTGATGCGTGTGAGGATGTGAGGGAAGAACAAAAATGGGTTCGTGCCAAGCTGGCCGATTTAGAAGACAGATCTCGCAGGAACAATATAAAGCTACGTGGAGTCCCTGAATCCATCATGCCTGCAGATCTTCCACGATTCGCTAAGGAAATGATGCACGCCATCATACCAGAAGCATCTCCCAGGGACCTGATAGTAGACAGGATCCACAGAATCGCCAAGCCATCTCACCTAGCGGCCTCCATTCCCAGAGATGTATTAATGAGAGTACACTTCTTTCACGTCAAAGAGAAACTTCTGCTGGGGGTCAAACACAAGTCACCGCTACCTTCACCCTACACAGAGATCCAATTCTTCCCAGACCTTTCCAAGTATACACTCCAACTAAGAAGAAGCTTAAACCCAATAACTAAAGGTCTGCAAAACCATAAAATACCATACAAATGGCGTCACCCAGCAACTATTCTAGTCACGAAGAATGGCCAAAACCATGTCATAAACGACCTCAACAAAGGCATGCAACTTCTCCACCACTGGGGGATACTTCTCGATCCCCCCAAGACCAACCCACCATACAGTGACCCGCTCCCAGCCCGCAACCGCATGGCTCATCAACACAGATGAAAGACACGGAAGATCCTACGACAGTAGGCCTCAAAACGTCTGGCAATATCCCCTGGAATGTGACGAAACGATTTCTTACGATCTCAGCTCCCTTCGTTACTAACTGTTTATACCCCCGTTTTAGAGGTTGAAGCGGTGTAGGTTACACCACCTCTATTTATTCTTCTACAATTCAGCAGAGTTACTTCACCAGCAGCCTGATCATTGACTTTTTAGTTACTTTTGTTTTTTGTTTTCTTTTTTTAATATCTTTTCTACTCTCTAGTGTGATTAACATTTTGCTCTATTTGCAGCCCATTTTGATTTAACTATCGTCAAGCCCAAGGACCATAGACCACTCAGCACCAGCCCAGCAGACCAGGGTCCTCCACATCTTAGATCAAACCGACGGACAGTAAGTGATTGTTTCACTACCCCCTTCACCCCTCACCCTCACAATGCCGCTCAACATACTATCGCTTAATGTCAATGGCCTGAATCATCCGGCTAAACGCCATTCACTATGGAGAACCGCCAAAGCTCTACATAGTGACATTCTTTGTATACAAGAGACCCACCTGACACTGTCAGATTCCTCTCTATGCAAAAACCACAAATTTCCTACCATCTACCAAGCCTGCCACTCTGCCAAATCTAGAGGTGTTCTGATAGCAATAAAAGACACTGTGGACTTCCAACTATCCAAGATCCTAACAGACCCTGAAGGTCGATACTTGATAGTAGTGGGTACCATCAGCAAAGTGTCCTATACGCTCATCAACATCTACGCCCCGAACACACACCAGATGAAATTCCTACATAGAGTCATACGCTTAGCCAAACCAATCAAGAAGGGTCACCTAATCCTATGCGGAGACTTTAACATTGCCCCTGACAACAACATGGACACCACATCACCAGCGAAGAGGCGAATATCACCATTGAAGAATTTTTTATCCTCACAGGATTTGTTTGACGTATGGCGCTGTCACCACGGTTCAGAAAAGGACTTTACTCACTTTTCCCCCAGACACAATTCTTACTCAAGGATTGATTTATTTGCAACAGATAAATGGCTATTACAGAATGTATGTCAATCTGCGATACACGCCACGACATGGTCAGACCACGCTCCAATATCAATTTCAATCACAGATTCCAGCCCACAACGCAACACGTTTCTCTGGCGTGCAAACAATTATATATTGCAAAATATAAACTACACAACAGAGATCTCCAATCATCTCACAGAATTTTTCGCTATAAACAAAGGATCGATGTCTGACCATGGAGTGGTGTGGAGTGCCCATAAGGCCTACATGAGAGGTACATTAATAAAATTAAGCTCACTTCACAAAAAGAAGAGGACGCAGCGTATAGACGAACTAACCTCCCAAATTACCTCCCTAGAACAGCAACACAAAGCCAATCCCAGTAATCCACAAACCCTCCAGCTACTATCTCTCAGACAGGAGCTGAAAACATTACTTCTACATTCGTTTGAATTCCTTCAACGTAAATTGAAAGCTACTTCTTATGCCACCTCTAACAGAGCAGGGAAATCTCTAGCAATGAAACTCAGAGGTAAAAGAACCAAAACAAAAATATCTCAGATATTCCACCCCCACACGAATACCTCCCAGTCCAACCCTCAAGACATAGCCAATGCATTCAGCGACTACTATAGTGACCTTTATAATCTAAATCATGACCCTACCACTCCACAGCCATCTCCAGACGAGATTGATCAATTCCTCCAATCCATACAATTACCAACCTTGACTAAGACACAACTAGAATCCCTCAACAAACCATTTACAGAACAAGAAGTCAGACTGTCAATTGACTCCCTTCCCAATGGGAAAGCTCCAGGACCTGATGGCCTCACACCCGAATACTATAAACAATTCTCACCAATACTTGTCCCCCACATCACGGAACTCTACAACAACGCTGCCTCCTCTTCCAAATTTCCTAATGACTACTTAAATGCATTAATAGTCACGCTACCGAAGCCAGGGAAAGAACCTAACACCCCCAAAAATTTCAGACCAATATCCCTTTTAAATCTTGACTTAAAAATTTACGCCAAGACCATTGCTACACGTTTACTAGATATCATACCCACGCTCATTCATAGAGACCAGACCGGTTTCACGAAAGGAAGGCAAGCGCCAGATGCCACCAGAAGAATGATAAATTTGATCCATCATGCGGAGACCACCGGAACGCCTTCTCTGCTCCTATCCTTGGATGCAGAGAAGGCGTTCGACAGGGTCCACTGGCTATACCTTAAAAAGGTCCTCCAGAAGTTTGGTTTTAAAGACCACATCCTTAGAGCAGTGTTGGCAATGTACACCACCCCATCAGCCCAGGTGTTCACGGAAGGTATGCTCTCGAAACCATTCCCTATTACAAATGGCACGCGCCAAGGCTGCCCGTTATCCCCAATTATCTTTAATCTACTAATGGAACCCCTGGCACAACACATCCGCTCCAATAAGAAAATATCTGGTCTAACGATAGGTAATACTTGCCACAAAATAAGTCTCTTCGCGGATGACGTTATACTAGTACTCACGAACCCCTCATCCTCCCTAGCAGAGGCACAAAATACACTAAATTGGTTCAGCAAGGTCTCATATTATAAGTTAAACAAAACCAAATCATACGTTCTCGACCTTAACATAGACGCCACAACAAAAATCTTGCTCCAACAACAACACACCTTTACATGGGCAGACAAAGATATCACATACTTAGGAATTCAACTTACAAAATCAACCAGACAACTTTATTCCTACAACTTTCTCCCACTTCTACACAAAATCAACAGTGACACTCAACAAATAACGAAACACGAACTCTCCTGGTCGGGTAGATTGGCGGCCTTTAAAATGGTATGCCTCCCCCAAATATTATACTTCTTTCGCACATTGCCCATCCCAATACCCTCCTCATTTTTCAGGTCCCTTCAATCACTATTCAACAAATTCCTATGGAAGGGAAAAAAACCCAGATGTGCCCATGCAAAACTAATTAAACATAGACTGGCAGGAGGCGCAGGCTCCATAGACTTTAGAGACTACTACCTGGCGGCCACACTTGCTCAACTACCGGTATGGTTCCAACCTAATACTCAATCTCTCTGGGCCCTGATAGAAAAATCTTTAATTATCGGTTCCAATCTTAAACACTGGATACTAAGCACCCCCCTGGGCTCACGTATCTCACCCTCCATCTCTCCACCCATGAGGGCCTCAGTATACGCCTGGAAAAAATTGGCCACCCTTTCTGACACCACTCCCTCAATGGCACTCCTTAATGTACCCCTAGAAGCTCTTCACCACCTCTCACCGGGGCTTAGACTCTCCCAATGGTCCCTCAAGGGTATACACTCACTACATCTCCTCATACAAGGAAACACACTTAAATCCTTCTCCCACCTTCAAAAGGAATATGATCTGCCCACCACTGAACATTTCACATATCTCCGCATACGTCACTGTCTAAGTAAATCACCTCTCCCCAATTACCACATTCCCCCAAAGACCTGGGATTTCCTCACTAATCCTATTCCAAGAACCAAAGGAATTTCTTACTTCTACACCCTCCTACAGGGGAAAAGAATTTTCACTAAAATGCCCCCACATCACCAATGGGAAGCAGACCTCTCCACTACTTTCTCTGCTGAACAATGGCAACTTGCTTTCAAATCGACATACAAAGCAACCCAATGTTCAACTCTATGGGAACTCACTCAGAAAATTTCGCTCCGATGGTATTTGACACCAGCTAAAATAGCTTCCTTCAGCCCCAATAACCCCAATATATGTTGGAGATGCAAATCCCACAAAGGTGACATTTTTCATATTTTTTGGTCATGCCCAGCCATTCAGAAATATTGGACAGACACATTTAACCTTCTTACCAACATAACCAAAATCCCTATTCCACCCTCTCCCGCAATGGCACTTTTAAACCTAAACATAGAAACCATTCCCGGAGCCCTAAGATACATAACAACCCATGTCCTCCTGGCCTCCAGACTCAACCTAACTAGGCATTGGAAGTCGGATAGCTCACCAAACATAACACAAACAATAGACCTGGTCTCACTACATTTCAGCTACGAAACAATGATGGCCTCCAGTAATGGAAGGGCCTCAAAAACAGCTAAACAATGGCTTCCTTGGACAAATTGGTCCAACGCTGCACTTCCCACTCAGACGCTCAAAAACACCTACACACCTTCTTGACCGAGCAATATGCTGATCATATGATCCTTTCGATGCTACCACTACGACTACAGCAGAGATATAAACCCTCAAATTAAGAATGAACTACTACTCTTAATGACCACACAATGGATCTTTTCTGCCTTTGCGGTACAAATAGCTCCCGTTAGGGGTGCCGCATTGGGAGAAAGGGTCAAACACATTTGTTCAAACAACTATTATTACCTTAATGGACTATGTTTCAATGACAAGCTGCTGGATTTTATGCATAGTTTAAGTTTCCAAACTTATGTTCTAAATACAATCAAACGTCGTTGCACGACGTACAATGCATTAATTGTACAATGTATTTCCTTGTGAAAATCCAATAAAATACTTTGAAAGAAAAAATAAAATTGCTCGACAATGGCTGTGAAAGCCACATGGCTGTGAAGTTACATTAGTGTAATGCTATGTGGAGAAGTGTGTTGTGCATCAGGGATGCACAGCTTTGCAATAAAATGTATACCTACATCATTTTATTGTAGCACACAATAGTTGCTCATCTACAGTTTTGAATGTGTTCAAAAAGCACTGTCTAAAATATACAAATATTTATTAAAAGTAGAATTCCAGTTAAAGCCCAACTAGTCTTAAAAATGCCCCAAAACACCTATACTAACTAACCTGTGTAAGAAAGATGTATAAACATATCTATTTTCAGCCTGCTCCAGTCATATGATCCGGCAGCTGCAGGGGAGAGGAGGGACCGATGACAACAGCTGCAGCATGATAGCCTATGGATGATGTCATCGCTCTTGACTTTCACAGCCATTGTCGAGCAATTTTATTTTTTAATGTACATAAAAAATGTTTTCCTTTTTAACTTTATTACTATCACAAGGGGCTAACAAACCCCTTAAGTGGTAGCATTGGGCAGGTTACAAACCCTCCTAATGGAGACATTAGGGGTCATACCTTCAGAGCCCCCACCCCCCCATAAAAGTGACCTCTAGAGCAGTCCAAATTACTTTTATCGAAAAGCCCTTTTCCAGCTGTAAAAATCAGTAGCAAGCTCGTGGCTACAGTAGCAGCCGTGAAGTTGCTTTAACCCCTTGTATACCAAGCGGTTTATAAATATATGTTGATAGACAAGGAGATAAAGTGTCATTAAACCCGCATCATAAAAAACTCTCAATAAATGCTGTATTACATGCTGTTCATACTCACATTGTCACTATGAGATTTTTCTGTATTCTGCAAAAAAACCTTGTTGATTCTGCTGCTCTCTATCTCCCCCTTTTGATCATGTCCCCACTGTAGCTGGGGATTTTGCAGAGCAGTGTTGGCGACTCTGTACATGCTCAGTTTTCAGTGAGTTTCTATGCGTTTCCTCCATATCACATCTGAGCAGCCCGTGTGACTATAGCGTCACACATGTGGGTATATACACAGTGGTAAATGACAGCCCACTCCCTCCCCATCCCCACTAGCCAGCTAAACACAATGGGGTCAGGATATTACATGTTACATGTAGAATAATGGTGGCTTCACCTTCCTCTTTTTCATAGACTCAGGCTGGAGGAGTGTGACACAGTTTATTGATATTATTTATTTATTTTTACTCTATTCCAAAGGCTGTTTTTGTTACATGTGACCAGCTTCTCCTGCTTAGGTTTCCCTGCAGACAGGCTGGGAAAGATCTGGGTCACGCGACAGCTATAGATCGATTAGGAAAAAGGTACTTAGATGGGGGTTTTTTAATTTAAAAAAAATTACAGGGCTATCGTCTATATACAAAAACAGAAGGGACAATGTAAATTATACAGTGGGGGTTATTTACTAAAGGCAAATGCACTTTGCACTACAAGTGCAAAGTGCACTTGAAATTGCACTGAAAGTGCACTTTGAAGTGCAGTCGCTGTAGATCTGAGGGGGACATGCAAGGAAAATAAAAAACAGCATTTTAGCTTGCACATGATTGGATAATACAATCAGTAGAGCTTCCCCTCATTTCAGATCTACCCCTCAGATTTACAGCGACTGCACTTCCAAGTACACTTTGCACTTGTAGTTTGCACTTGTAGTGCAAAGTGGATTTGCCTTTCGTAAATAAAACCCAGTGTGTGTTAAGTATCACTTTGAATAAAAACCTGTACTGTGGGACCATGTAGGTTTCCATAGCTGACCTATTCAAAAAATACAGGTTGCCCTGCTGTCATACTGATCCAAAAACCTTCAATACTTTCATTCAGTGACCCAGGACAAGCATGCAAATCAGGAGTTATGGCTTTATTCTGATTTGCTGCATGTTTATTTTTGGATCAGTAACTCAAAGTATTGAAGCTAGTGGCCAGACAACTAGCATTTTCAGAAGGTCGTCCGCAATGGCAGCCCCCATATATCTCCCAGAAAAGATTTCCTAATAAGTTCACCTTTAGCAACATGTTACACCCATATTTAGGATGTAAAATGTTGCTAATCACCAGTCCCCCTCACTCCCTGGGTCCCCACCCTCCTTTCCCCATGACAGCTGGTGGAGGTTCTTTTCCCCCACAAGTGCTGTCACATTTAAGATTAGATCTGTAAATGAAGAAAAGTCCCATCTGTCAGTGCTGATCAGCGCCCTCATAGTCCTTTGACACTTCTTGCAGCTCAGTAACTTTCTGCCCGTACAGAGGTATGGACAGATTGCTGTATGAAGTGTCTGCAGGAACAATGTGTCTAACATTGAACCTGCCATCCACTGAATGTGGATGCTATGCTCCGCAGGCTTCTTAGAAAAAAAAATAGATGCACTTTTTTTTTTTTTACTTGCAAAGACATGTGCATTTATTATTTTTCACACTAAACTTAGCCTTTTACCGTTTTCACTGCCAGGTCTCAAGGTTCACTTTTAACCTAGGGTGACTACAACATTTTTGCACATCTTTTTTCTTACAGCTTACAGGGTTTGTAAAAGACCCCTATACATTATCTAAAAGCATAGGACTGGTAGAATAAAAAATGTCATTTTCAATAACAATATTCTAAACTCATTACTATTAGACACAAGCACAACATAAAACTTACAAAATTCCTACTTTTTCTATAAAAAAATAAATAATAATAATATTAATTTTAAAGCACCCCTGGACACACTCAAATGGGCAGTATAGGGTGAGTATGTGCATTTCCACATAAATTGTGTCACACACGTGAGGTATCGCCTGTGAAGCACGGGGTGAAAGCAATAATTCTAGGCCCATAATTCTTAGTTAACGCTAAACTGATAACCTGTAAAAGGAATTTTGGGTACCATAATATTTTTCACAATCTCACAGGCGCAAGCAATTATAAGGCTTGACATGTTATGCATTTATGTACTCGACGAAACCTCATATTTTATATTTTTTCCAAGAAGTTGGTTATAATATAATTGCAACTACCACCCTTTTATTCTTCACAGTCTCTGCTTTCAAAAAATATAAAATTATTTGGGGGCTTAAATAATTTCTATCAAAATAAAATTTAGATTTTAACTTGTGCAAAAAATTGAAAAACTACCCTGGTAAACAAGTGGTTAAACATGAGAAGGCTTGTACACACAGGTAACTGCCAACAGCTGTGCCATTGCTCAGCCAGATTTTATTTTTCACGCGGTGCACCATGCGGTGTGCACTAGTCACTAACAGGAACTCGCGCAATGTCACTGTGGTTAGTGTTAAAAAAAAAAAAAAAAGGACTCTAAATGCTGACCAGTAATTCCTGAATGCCTGGAAGTCTAATTTAAGTGAATTGTTCCTTTAAAAAGGGCTAGTTCACTTTTTCAGAAAAAATTAGAAGGTTATCTAATACTACACATTCCCCATCCCCCCACTCCCTGCTGCACTTGCCTCCATTGGTGATGAACTGTCAATGCCCATGCAGCTGGTGTAGTGGTCTAGGGATTTGAAACTACTGCTCTTCTCTTCCTTCTTTCTGCAGGGTTTCTGGGACAGTTCAGAGAGATTCTCTGTGCCGCCACTGACCACAGAATCACTCTGATCTTCCCCAGAAACCTTGCAGAAAAAAAAGGGGGAAAAGACCAGGGATTTTAAATCCAAGAACCGCGACACTGGCTGCGTAGGCACTGACAGCTCATCACCCATGAAGGTAATAGCAGGGGGAATTTGGGATGGGACTTGTAGAGTGTAGAGCAGGCTTTTTGAACCTTATCAACACAGAGGAGCCCCTGAAAAACCTTTCTGGTCTCAGGGAACCACTGCTAAAAATTACTATATCAACAACTTATGATTCATTAATGTGCTGGTCAGTGGGAAGAATTCTCCATACATTTGTGGTCATTGGGAAGAATTACCCCCTCAGGGCCCTTTCACGCAGCCATTGAAAACAGGCAGTTGGGTCGCCTTTTTTATCGCTTCCCGAATACCTATCAATGCCACTCAAAACTGTTAAAAAAAGGGAGCAGATGGAGGTGTTCACACTGCAGCATTAGCATTGCCTCGCATTGCAGTGAGGCAAAAATAACGCTGCCTGCAAAGTTTGGCTGGCATTTGATGCTTTGAAACTGCCACCATTCACTTCTATTGAAGATGTGATTGCAAAGTGTCAAAAGTGATAATTTCCCATTTTAGCCTTGTACAAAATAAAAAACACATCTCACAGGACGTTTCAGGAGTGTTGCTTACCATAACATGAATGCCTGTACAACACATCCAAAACGCTCATTAACGCTATAGGTGCATTAAGGCTGCTTTAGAATTTAACGCCTGTCTTAAAGAGCCCTTACATACAGCTAAAAACATTAATGTTGCCAGTGGGAACTTATCTGGGAGGCAGAAGGTTCTCATTGCTCAAGTAACCCCTAGCAATCTCTGGAGGAACCTTAGTGCTCATTGGTTTAATGGAATGGGGGGGAGCTGTTTCTACCAGTCTATTACTATTTTTTTGTACTTGGTATTTTCTAAATAAAAACCTCTGTGATTTAAAAAAAGTACCATCGATAAAGTTTTGACGAAAGCAAAAGAAGACACTTTAGTAACGGAATAAAACATGTCCTTACCCACACTGTGTCCTGTTTTACTAGATGTCTCACAAAGGTGAGCTTTAATTTCTGCAGAGAGAAAAAACACTATTAGAATTCCTGCAGCATGAGACAAATGGTACTAAGCAATATCCAGAAGTGTTTACAAGGTTTAGACCTTGTATATGCACATGTAGTCACTGTTGTGGTTCTACAGATTTCTTTTTTACAGTGCCTTGAAAAAGTATTGATACCCCTTGAAATTTTCCACATTTTGTCATGTTAAAAACCAAAAACGTAAATACATTTTCTTGGGATTTTATGTGATAGACCAACACAAAGTGGCACATAATTGTGAAGTGGAAGGGAATGATAAATGGTTTTCAGAATGTTTTACAAAAAAATGTGAAAAGTGTGGCGTACATTTGTATTCAGCCCCCCTGAGTCAATGCTTTGTAGAACCATCTTTCGCTGCAATTACAGAATAAAAGTCTTTTTGTCTTTGTCTCTACTAGCTTTGCACATCTAGAGTGTGAAATTTTTGCCCATTCTTCTTTTCAAAATAGCTTAAGCTCTGTCAGATTGGATGGAGAGCATCTATGAACAGCAATTTTCAAGTCTTGCCACAGATTCTCAATTGGATTTAGGTCTGGACTTTGACTGGGCCATGCTAACACATGAATATGCTTTGATCTAAACCAGTGGTCTCCAAACTGTGGCCCCGGGGCAGGATGTGGCCCTTTCCTTGCACTATTCCACCAACTGACACTAATGATGGGGCAACATTTACCCTACTAAAACCATCAATGAGGCATTATTCATCTCATTGATCTCAACAATAGGGCACTATTCCCCCCATTAGAACCAATGATGGAGCACTGATGCTGGGGCATTTTCTACTCTCAATGGCCACAGTCTGCACCCCCCCAGGCCTAAAGGACACAAAATTGGCCCTTTGCTTAGAATGTTTGAAGACCGATGATCTAAACCATTCCATTGTATTTCTGGCTTTATGTTTAGGGTTGTTGTTCTGCTTATAGGGGAACCTCCACCCCAATCTCAAGTCTTTTGCAGACTAACAGGTTTTCTTCTAAGATTGCCCTGTGTGTGGCTTCATCCATCTTCCCACCAACTCTGACCAGCTTCCCTGTCCCTGCTAAAGGAAAGCATCCCCACAACATGATGCTGCCACCACCGTGTTTCACGGTGGGGATGGTGTGTTCAGGGTGATGTACAGTGTTAGTTTTCTGCCACACATAGCGTTTTGTTTTTAGGGCAAAAAGTTAAATTTTGGTCTCATCTGACCAGAGCACCCTCTTCCACGTGTTTGCTGCAAACTGAGACTTCTTAAGGCATTCTTTCAACAATGGCTTTCTTCTTGCCACTCTTTCATAAAGGCCGGATTTGTGGAGTGCATGACTAATAGTTGTCCTGTGGACAGATTCTCCCACCTGAGCTGTTGATCTCTGCAGTTCTTCCAGAGGTACCATGGGCCTCTTGACTGCCTCTTTAATTATTGCTCTCCTTGCCCGGTCTGTCAGTTTAGGTGGACGGCCATATCTTGGTAGGTTTGCAGTTGTGCCATTCTCTTTCCATTTTCAGATGATGATTGAACAGTGCTCCGTGAGATGTTCAAAGCTTGGGATATATATTTTTTTTAATAACCTAACCCTGCTTTAACCACTTGCCGACAAACTTTGGCGGTGGATATCGTTGTTATGGCAGCAGCTATCTGCCATAACCCCGGTATCTCCGTTTTCGTGCTGTGGTCGGCTTTCAGATAAAAGTGGGCCCTGAGGCAGATTAGCCGCAAGATCACTTTTATCGGTGGCGGGAGAGGGCCCCCCTCCCTCCTGCAGTGATCCGGTGCCCTCTGCACTTACCGGAGCCGTCGGTAGGCTAAGATGGCGCCCACTCCTCTCCATGACACTGCTGCTCGTCAAAACGTCACTTTCGCCCACGCCTCTTAAAGGCACATTTTTTTCAATGTCATTTTTTTCAGTGACTTTTTTTTATTTATTTTTTTTATTGCATTTTAGTGTAAATATGAGATCTGAGGTCTTTTTGACCCCAGATCTCATATTTAAGAGGTCCTGTCATGCATTTTTCTATTACAAGGGATCTTTACATTCCTTGTAATAGGAATAAAAGTGACACAATTATTTTTTTTTTTTAAACCATGTAAAAATAAATAAAATAATGTAAAATAAATAATAAAAACAAAAAAAGACCTTTAAAAAACCCCCCGTCCCGACGAGCTCGCGCGCAGAAGCGAACACATATGTGAGTAGCCCCCGCATATGAAAACGGTGGTCAAACCACACATGTATCGACGCGACCAGTAGAGTGTGAGCAATAATTCTAGCCCTAGACCTCCTCTGTACATTATATTTCACAATATAAAAAAAAAAATCGGGCTAACTTTACTGTTGTCTTATTTTTTTATTCAAAAAAGTGAATTTTTTCCACAAAAATTGCGCTTGTAAGACCGCTGCGCAAATACGGTGCAAAAAAGTATTGCATTGACTGCCATTTTATTCTCTAGGGTGTTAGAAAAAAAACAATATATAATGTTTGGGGGTTCTAAGTAATTTTCTAGCAAAAAAACCTGTTTTAAACATGTAAACACCTAAAATCCAAAACGAGGCTGGTCCTTAAGTGGTTAAACTTATCAAAAACGTTATCTCGGACCTATCTGGTATGTTCCATGGCCTTCATTATGCTGTTTGTTCACTAAGGTTCTCTAACAAACCTCTCAGGGCTTCACAGAACAGCTGTATTTATACTGAGATTAAATTACACACTACTCTAGTGGACTCTATTTACTAATTAATACAAAAGAGAACAGAGAGGCGGGACTTTAAATGAAGTACGCGGAGGGTCAAGTGTTGTGTGGAATTATAATTAACATATCTATAATATATGTAGAGGAGTAGGACATTTGTCTCATAATTCATATTCGATAGAAAATTGATATACTACACATATAATTAAATACCTGCATGGAGTAAGATATTAAATGAAAAACTTTATTTCATACAGCAATACATAAATAATCCAAAAAATTGATGGCACATGATGCATATAGAAAAGCCCAAAATTGGATAGCACATGATTACAATATAGTAAAATACATAATGCATGAACAGAATCCGCAATGACGTGGTAGGATTAAGTATGCGATTTGAACACGACATCTGTTAGCTCAACATGTTTCGTGACTTGATGTCACTCATCAGGAGCAAGCATGTGCACGTGCAAGATATCTCTGTAATGATATATTGTGCATTTCTAGTTGGTCTATTATAGGCACAGGTGTGAAAAATATAAAAAGAAATGGGGGGTAAAACATCCTATATGATACTTTTTTTTTTTTTTACAAAGGTCCCTATATGATACTTACAGGGCATCCATGTGCAATTGGTACGGCATTGAGGGTCATGAATATCCCCACATGGAGAACATCTCCTCCGGGAGCTGAGATGGTATGTTAAGCGACAGCCTGCCCAACAGGCAACCCTCCAAGGGACAGTCATGCATCAGGCTGTGATATGTGAGTAAGCATGTGTGATCACAAAAAAATAAATTGGGGCTGTAAAAAGTAAATAGAATTATAAAAATGAGTGATGAGTATTGAATAAACTGAATAGGAAAATTAAGTGCAAGAAGGTGTGTGAAAATGAACCAAATCAAAAGCAAAATAAAAAAAGTGAAAAATCACATGAAAATCACTCAATACTCAGAGGGAAAAAGAGTGAGAGGAAAGAAAAAGATGTGCAGTCTATGTGATGGAGAGGAAATCAGAAATAGTTACCTGGTGGTATGACACGCTCTGAAATATGAAGTGCATGTGTGAAGAAAGTGTGAACAAGACTCCCAGTGGGGGTATAAGTAACACCCAACACTCCCTAGGCTCCTTCCCTTAGACACCATACACAGCCTACCTCCCCGTTTGGTTAGTAGGCTACCTTTCCCCCATATCATCCCTTCTGCATCCTACTTTTCACTTTCTGGTCCTGTTAGTCCACTTTTGTGGGTGCTCTGTTACCTCTCACACTTCCTTGCTTTTTATCACCCTTCTCCCTTTTTTGTGAAATTGCATGACCTTGATGCGATTTTTCACCTTTCTATTTTTTCCCCCTTTGTGGTGTGTTTCCTTCTTTTCAAACTCACCACACCCTATACTTTTCCAGGCAACAATGGGTGTTGGATTCCTATTCATGATTATATATGTGAAGAGCCTAGGGAGTGTTGGGTGTTACTTATACCCCCACTGGGAGTCTTGTTCACATTCTGGCTTTTCTCTTCACACAAGAACTTCATATTTCAGAGCGTGTTTCTGTACGATATCACCAGGTAACTATTTCTGATTTCCTCTCCATCATATAGACTGCACATCATTTGGTTTCCTCTCACTCTTTTTTCCCTCTGAGTATTGCATGATTTTCATGCGATTTTTCACTTTTTTTATTTTTCCTTTGATTTGGTTAATTTTCACACACCTTTGTGCACTTAATTTTCCCATTCAGTTTATTCAATACTCATCACTCATTTTTATAATCCTATTTACTTTCTACAGCCCCAATTAGTTTTTTTGAGATCACACATGCTTACTCACATATCACAGCCTGATATATGACTGTCCCTTGGAGGGTTGCCTGTTGGGCAGGCTGTCGCTTAACATACCATCTCAGCTCCCGGAGGAGATGTTCCCCATGTGGGGATATTCATGATCCTCAATACTGTACCAATTGCACACAGATGCCCTGTAAGTATCATATAGGGCAGGGATATGCAATTAACGGACCTCCAGCTGTTGCAAAACTACAAGTCCCATCATGCCTCTGCCTCTGGGTGTCATGCTTGTGGCTGTCAGAGTCTTGCTATGCCTCATGGGACTTGTAGTTCTGCAACAGCTGGAGGTCCGCTAATTGCATATCCCTGATATTGGGTGTTTTACCCCCCATTTCTTTTTATATTTTTTTACACCTGTGCCTATAATAGACCAACTAGAAATGCACAATATATCATTACAGAGATATCTTGCACATGTACATGCTTACTCCTGATGAGTGACATCAAGTCACGAAACGCGTTGAGCTAACAGATGTCGTGTTCAAATCACATACTTCATCCTACCACGTCATTGTGGATTCTGTTCACGCATTATGTATTTTAGTGTATTCTAATCATGTGCTATCCAATTTTGGGCTTTTCTATATGTATCATGTGCCATCCATTTTTTGGATTACTTATGTATTATGTATTGCTGTATGAAATAAAGTTTTTCATTTATTATCTTACTCCATGCAGGTATTTAATTATATGTGTAGTATATCAATTTTCTATCGAATATGAATTATGAGACAAATGTCCTACTCCTCTACATATATTATAGATAGGTTAATTATAATGCCACACAACACTTGACCCTCCGCGTACTTCATTTAAAGTCCCGCCTCCTTGTTCTCTTCTGTATAAAATAATACGGATGGAGGCTGATGACAACGTCATCTCCTCATATAAAGTCCCACAGACCCCTCTCTTTTCGTAACACTTATTACTAATTAGGTGACTTCTGAGGGCAATTGGTTCTACTAGATTTTAGTTAGGAGTATCAGAGTAAAGGGGGCTGAATACAAATGCACGCCACACTTTTCACATATTTACTTGTAGAAAAAATTGAAAACCATTTATCATTTTCTTTCCACTTCACAATTATGTGACAATTATCACAATTGGTCTATCACATAAAATCCCTATAAATGCATTTACGTTTTTGATTGTAACACGACAAAATGTGGAAAATTTCAAGGGGTATGAATACTTTTTCAAGACACTGTATATACATTTTAAAATGTCAACATGTGTAGATAATAATCTTCTTTCTATACCGTAAAACAGGATCTGTAGCTCTGTGGCAAAGGGCACATAGATCACAACCACAACACAAGCAAAATGAAAGAAAATTGAAAGGCAGAGGCACTGACTGGCCTTGAGGTTAGGCAGGAAAAAGCAGAGAATCAGGTGAACTGTCAGGCCTAGACAAAGACCTTGCTATGTCAGAGGTACATGTTAGATGCAATGTTTAGCTTTTATAGACAGCAGTGGGCAAGTAGATAAATTTGTTTTTAGTTTTTAGACCCATCTTTACAAATACCAGTGTTTATCAAGCACCTCTGACATGGATGTTTAGCAAAAATAACCCAAGTCTGTCCAAAATGTTTTACAAAGTGTGATTTTGTACTTGATAGAACAAAGCCTTGTTCATATGTAAAGATGAAGCAAATGTTTCCTGTAATTGAAGCTTTTCAAACACTTTGCAAAGCCAATGCCTGTTCTGTAACTTAACCGTAAATGGTCTGTACAGAGGTGCCCATAACTCAGTCCTCAGATATCATCAACAGGTCATGTTCAGGTTTTTCTTCACCTTGTAGAGGTGATTTAACCACTTCAATACAGGGCATTTATACACCCTTCCTGCCCAGACTCATTTTTAGCTTTTAGCGCTCTCACACTTTAAATGGCAATTACTCAGTCATGCAACGCTGTACCCAAACAAAATTTTTATCATTTTTTTCAAACAAACAGAGCGTTCTTTTGGTGGTATTTAATCACCACTGTTTTTTTTATTTTTTGTGACCTAAGTGAAAAAAGAGCGAAAAATTTGAAAAAAAAACACTTTTTTGTAGTTTATATGATTACATTTTGCAAATAAGTAATTTTTGTTCATAAATTTGGGCCAAAATTTATACTGCTACATCTCTTTGGTAAAAATAACCCAAATTAGTGGCTATTATTTAGTCTCTGTGAAAGTTATAGAGTCTTCAAGCTATGGTGCAAATCACTGAAAATTGATCACATCTGATCACACCTGATGCACTGACGGCCTATCTCATTTCTTGAGGCCCTGAAATGTCAGGAAAGTACACATACCCCCCAAATTACCCCTTTTTGAAAAGTAGACAGTCAAAAGTATTTAGTAAGAGGCATTGTGAATTTTTGAAGTTATAATTTTTTCCCACAATTCTTGGGAAAATTAAGATTTTTTTTTTCCCAAAATTGTCATAATAAGAACTTATTTCTCACACACAGCATACTTCCAATTACACCCCAAAATACATTCTGCTACTCCTCCTGAGTATGACGATACCACATGTGTGTGACTTTTACACAGCCTGACCTCACAGAGAGGTCCAACATGCAGGGAGCACCATCAGGGGTTCTAGGAGCATAAATTACACCTCTAATTTCCTAACGACCTATTACATTTGTGAAGGCCCTGGAGCACCAGGACAATGGAATTACCCACAAAATGACCCCATTTTGGAAAGCAAACACCCCAACGTCTATTCTATGAGGCATAATGAGTCTTTTGAACAGTTCATTTTTTTCCACAAGTCTTCGGGAAACGTAGAAAGAAAATTAAAATGTATTTTTCTTTTACACAAAGTGGTCAGTTTATAAGATGTTTCTAATTCAAAGCATGTATATAGCAAAAATGACACCCCAAAATACATTCTGCTACTCCTTCTGAGTATGGCAAAACCACACGTGTGGGACTTTTACACAGCCAGTCCACATACAGAGGCCCAGCACTGAAGTAGTACCTTCAGGCGTTCTAGGAGCATAAATTACACATCTCATTTCATTCCTACCTATCACACTTTTGAAGGTCCTTGAGCACCAGGACAGTGGAATTACCCACAAAATGACCCCATTTTGGAAAGCAAACACCCCAACGTATATTCTATGAGGCATGGGCTGCAGACAGGTACTCAGTTACTCTGATGGGCTGGTGACAGGTACTCGGGTACTCTGATGGCCTGGTGACAGGTACTCGGGTACTCTGATGGGCGGTGACAGGTACTCTGATGGGCTGTCACAGGTACTCAGATGGGCTGTCACAGGTACTCGGGTACTCTGATGGGTGGTGACAGGTACTCAGATGGGCTGTCACAGGTACTCAGATAAACTGTGACAGATACTGAGATGGGCTGTGACAGATGTTCAGGTATTTGTGTACTTAGATGAACTGTGACAGATACTCGGGTACTCAGATGAACTGTGACAGGTACTCGGGTACTCAGATGAGCTGTGACAGGTACTCAGGTACTCAGATGGACTGTGACAGGTACTCGGGTACTCAGATGAACTGTGACAGGTACTCAGAAGGGCTGTGACAGGTACTCGGGTACTCAGATGGGCTGTGACAGGTACTTGGGTACTCAAATGGGCTGTGACAGGTACTCGGGTACTCAGATGGGCTATGACAGGTACTCAGGTGGGCTGTGACAAGTACTCGGGTACTCAGATGGGCTATGACAGGTACTCAGGTGGGCTGTGACAAGTACTCGGGTACTCAGATGGACTGTGACAGGTACTCGGGTACTCAGATGGACTGTGACAGGTACTCAGATCTACTGCGACAGGTACTTGGGTACTCAGAGGGGCTGTGACAGGTACTCAGATATACTGTGACAGGTACTCAGGTACTCAGATGGGCTGTGACAGGTACTAGGGTACTCAGATAGGCTGTGACAGATACTCGGGTACTCAGATGGGCTGTGACAGGTACTCAGGTACTCAGATGGGCTGTGACAGGTACTCATATGGGCTGTGACAGGTACTTTGATGGATGGTGACAGGTCCTCTTTATTAGGGGGGCAATCGGTGTGGTTGGTGTACTCTGTAAGTGGTAATGAGATGTTACCGCAATCTCCTTCTCACACACGATCGGTGTGTGAGGAGGAGAACCCGGTAACATCTCGTTACCGCGGTTTGTTGACATTCTGTGACCGACTAGGTGCATGCACGTGCGCCGTTCACGTGGATAGTACATGTGACCGACTGTGATTGGGCACAGCCGGTCACATGGTAAAGAGCATCCCAGATTGCCTCGCTGCGGGGGCCTGCAGGAGTGGCGAGAAACCGAGGACATCATATGACGCCCGCCCAGGATGGGAGATCCCATCTGCGGATGTCATATGACTATAGACCGGTATTGAAGTGGTTAAATTAATGGCAATGGTTTGGTAGCGATTTTATCAAGGAAAATTGCAAAAACATGGCCTGTTGGTGATACTTGAGGACTGAGGTTGGGTGGCACTAATTTAGTACACACATACAGTTGTGCTCATAAGTTTACATACCCTGGCAGAATTTATGATTTCTTGTCCATTTTTCAGAGAATATAAATGATAACATAAACGTTTCTTTCACTCATGGTTAGTGTTTGGCTGAAGCCATTTAACTGAGAAGGGCACTCCAGAACCTTCACTTTATTCTGCTGTAGCCAATGACAGGTCAACTTGGCCTTGTGTTTTTGATCATTGTCATTTTGGAATGTCCAAGTACGTCCCATGCGCAGCTTCCTGGCTGATGAATGCAAATGTTCCTCCAGTATTTTTTGCATTCATCGTGCCACCAATTTTTGACCAAATTTCCTGTGCTTTTGTAGCTCACACATCCCCAAAACGTCAGAGATCCACCTCCGTGTTTCACAGTAGGAATGGTATACCTTTCATCATAGGCCTTGTTGACTCCTCTCCAAATGTAGAGTTTATGGTTGTGGCCTAAAAGCTCAATTTTGGTCTCATCACTCCAAATGACTTTGCGTCAGAAGGTTTAAGGCTGGTCTCTGTGCTGTTTGGTATATTGTAAGCAGGATACTTTGTGGCATTTGTTAAGTAATGGCTTTCTTCTGGCGACTCGACCATGCAGCCCATCTTTCTTCAAGTGCCTCCTTATTGTGCATCTTGAAACAGCTACACCACATGTTTTCAGAGAGTCCTGTATTTCATCTGAAGTTATTTGTGGGTTTTTCTTTGCATCCCGAACAATTTTCCTGGCAGTTGTGGCTGAAATTTCAGTTGGTCTACCTGACCGTGGTTTGGTTTCAACAGAACCCCTCATTTTCCACTTCTAGATTAGAGTTTGAACACTGCTGATTGGCATTCTCAATTACTTGGATATCTTTTTATATTCCTTTCCTGTTTTATACAGTTCAACTACCTTTTCCTGCAGATCCTTTGACAATTCTTTTGCTTTCCCCATGACTCAGAATCCAGAAACGCCAGTGCATCACTAGATGAAAGATGCAAGGGTCTGTCAGGAGTCCAGAAACTCATTGACCTTTTATACACAAACACTAATTACAAGCAAACAGATTACAGGGGAGGATGGTTGCCTTCAATAGCCATTCAAACTCCTTTGTGTTAACTTGTGTGCATTTTCAGGCCAAAATCACCAGGGTATGTAAACTTTTGATCAGGGTCATTTGGGTAGTTTCTGTTGCCATTATGATTTAAAAAGAATAAACACAGTTGATTGATAATAAATGGCTTCAGCCAAACACTAACCATGAGTGAAAGAAATCTTTTTGTGTTATCTTTCATATTCTCTGAAAAATGGCCAGGAAATCATAAATTCTGCCAGGGTATGTAAACTTATGAGCACAACTGTCGTTCAGAATGCATTTTCACAGCTTTGCATAGTTTTTTATTGCTTTACATAGCTCTATTATCTTTCTTTCTAAAGTACATTTAAACCCAAAAACAAAATAATTTACAGTTTACCAGTCCTTAGATGTGGTGGTTGCATTAATATATGTTTTCCTTTATTTTCACCTGGGGATCCATTCAGTAATACAATTTCTGTCTTAGGGTGGTTACACCCACTTCTCCAGAGCATATATAGAGGAAAAATGTACCACATTTGAGAGCGCACCATCCTCAACCCCAGGAGAGGGTAGCATTAGATGCTCTAGCAGATTTACATGGACTTGACTATCAAATTAAAACTGCAGCTAACACTTTTTATGTAGTTATAGCAGTTTTATTTCCTTTTGAGATAAAAAGTTTTACATAAATGATGATCAGCTCACCATTGTAAGCACCCCTGCCAGTGTTAAATGGTTTGTCTCAACCCTCTAACTACAACTTTCGTTGGAGAGCTCGGTCTGTTAAAGAAAGTTGAGAAATAAAAGACTTTACTGGCCAGATCACCAGGTAAAAATAAAAAAGGGGAAAAAAGCCTAGATATTAAAAAAAACCAAAAGAACTACTCCTGTCACTACATCCAAAGATTGGTAAGCTGCAGTTTATAAGTATTTTGATCTTTGGTTTAGATACACTCTGATGTCCATGTGAACTACAAGCGAACCTAAATCTAACAAACAGCAAACAAATAAACGGATGCTAACTAATAATTAAATGTGATGGCTGCAATCATTTTCATTTTAAGCTTTTTTTTTTTTTTTAATTCATCTTCTGATACAGAAAGTAAGTCTGGTATTTTCAACTTCATTTAACAGACCAAGCTGTCCTTTATGTTCAGCTCAAGATAAGAGGTGTGTTACTGGCTGGACCACCAAGTAAAAAGAAAGGGGGAAAAAAACTAATACAGCCACCACATTTAGGAATTAGAAAGATTTTTGTTTTTGTGTTTAGATATGCTTTATCCCGCTGGGGTATATGTACAGCTGGCCAAGATTTGGGGTTTTATTACAACGTACCCAGTGCGTAGCATTTTAACAAAGATATTTGATGAATATCAAATCGAACAGGAAAGATTGTTCTAGTATAGCTATGGCTAGGATCAGGACATGCCAAATGTTACAATCTCACCATCCGCATAATCTTGCACATCGTGGAAATCAACCTGTCGTCTATTCTTGTCGTTCTCAATTAGGTCGGTCTTTGTGCCACAAATGTAAATCCGACAATGCTGGTAACAGAAAGAAGCCAACTATTAGAACCTTAGGGGAAGTTTTTTTATTAAACATAGCAGTGTTTATGAATACAAACCTCTTCAAAATTCTGCAGTTCATTCACCCAAAACTTTGTTCTTTCAAAACTACTGGGGTCTGTGAGATCTGTAACACATGGAAAACTGATGATTAGTATGTGATCAATATCCTTACATACATATAAACCATGGATATATTGCTGCAGAGGTGATCACAACACTGCTAATGATGGCTTGTAAAGACAAAACATAAGACAAACTCCAGACTGCTAAACTGCACTCCTGTGACCCAGATTCAGCTGACAGCGGGCTAACGTCCACGGTCGGGTGACATCACAGAGCTGGTCCAGGCTCTACAGGAATCCCGACAATAATGTCAGGATTCATGCCTGATTGGCAGTTGGCCCAGCCTTTCAGCGCACCACTGAGAGCCTGAGCTAGTCACTACCTCTCCCTCCACAGCCCGATGCTCAAGTTAGCACTGGAGGGGCAAAGCACAGTGGTGACTGACAGTTGCCGCTATGTGCACAGAGCGGACCTGAAAAAACTGAGCGATCAGCAGTTTTTGATCTCTCAGTTCTCGGTGTAGAGACGGCAGGGGACAGCTGCAGTTTAGATCAGTGGTGCAGCCACCTAGGTGAGTATAAAATGTTTAGTTTTTTTTTTTTTTTTTTTAGCATTATCGTTGTCCTGAAAGGGCCGGTTGTATCTCTAGGACTATATAAATTTATCTAGGGCTTTTTTTTCTCAGTGAATAGGTGCGGGAATTCAACCACGCTCTCCATCCAGCGAAGCGCTTTGAATTTTCGGTGTGGCCGAACTTCATTAACAGTGTATCTTAAAAGACCAATAAATACCAGCAGTGCGTTATGTGTGGTGTTCAGGGATGAGCTACGTGCAGAGTTCAGGTGTCAGGGGTGCCCTTTGCACCGAGTTCAGGGGTGCGCTCTATATATAGAGTGCAGGATTGAGGAGTGTGCTACATGCAGAGTGCAAGATTTCAAGATTTAGGGTGTGCTATGCCTAGTGTGCAGAGTTCAGCTCTCTTCCGCAAGTTGTCCACCTCCTATTCTCTGAACTCTCCCCATCTCTGCACACATTTTTCTTCACAGTCCTCATCTCCCCCCCAAATGAGGTCTGGCAAGGAGCTAGGCTGCCTGGGAGCAGGCGGGGGTGAATTGGAGCCTTTCTCCCAGAGAGAGTGTGGAGGAACAGAGAGGGCGGCCAGATCATTATAGCGGAAGAGAGCGTGGAGGAAGAGGAGATCCTCAGAGGGCTTGAACGTCGGTCCAATGCCAGGGCGTGTTCTGTCTGTCATGGGTGCAGGGTCAGGAGGGCGGGGCTGTGTGTGACAGTGCCCGGACTGCAATTGTAATGTAAGCTGTTACAGCGCGCAAACCCCGCTCTGTGATCAAGCTGGATCTCCTCTTCCTCCACGCTCTCTTCCGCTATAATGATCCGGCCGCCCCCTCTGCACAGGTGAGGCTGCAATGATGGACACAGGTGAGGCTGCAATGATGGACACAGGTGAGGCTGCATGATGGACACAGGTGAGGCTGCATTGATGGACACATGTGGGGTTACATGGGTGAGGCTGCAATGATGGACACAGGTGAGGCTGCACTGGTGAGGCTGCATGATGGACACAGGTGAGGCTGCATGATGGACACAGGTGAGGCTGCAATGATGGACACAGGTGAGGCTGCAATGATGGACACAGGTGAGGCTGCACAGGTGAGGTTGCAATGATGGACACAGGTAAAGCTGCATGATGGACACGGGTGAGGCTGCACAGGTGAGGCTGCATGATGGGCCCAGGTGAGGCTGCAATGATGGACACAGTTGAGGCTGCACTGGTGAGGCTGCATGATGGACACAGGTGAGGCTGCATGATGGACACAGGTGAGACTGCAATGATGGACACAGGTGAGGCTGAAATGATGGACACAAGTGAGGCTGCACAGGTGAGGTTGCACTGGTGAGGCTGCAATGGTGGACACATGTGGGGCTACATGGGTGAGGCTGCGTGATGGACACAGGTGAGGCTGCAATGATGGACACAGGTGAGGCTGCACTAGTGAGGCTGCAATGATGGACACAGGTGGGGCTACATGGGTGAGGCTGCAATAATGGACACAGGTGAGGCTGCACTGGTGAGGCTGCATGATGGACACAGGTGAGGTTGGGTGGGGCAACTGGTGTCTAGTAACCCTTTAGGCTTAATGTACATGGGATGTTTTTACAACCTCTCCTGAATTATTTAACTTGACAGATAGTAATCCACGTTTAAACATCCATTTTGCCGCGTTTACATGCCGCGTTTAGCGGCGTTTTGACATGTTGGCATTTAGAAGCGTTTTTTTTTTTAAATAACCAAAAACGAAAAACGCCTGTAAACTAAACGCGGTCAAAACGTTAGTTATCGCCTTTAGAAGCGTTTGGTGCTTGAAATGCCTCTAAACTCAGCGTCTGAACGCATTTTTTTGCTTTCCAAAAAAGGCTTTTAAAGTCAACTGCCTAGAAATGACTATAAACAACCTTGTGTACATGTACATATAAGATAACATTGGATGAGTTCAGGAGCAGTTGAAAAAAATGCCCAACTGCTCCTAAACGTCAGTTTAGCAGCAGCAATGTACATGAGGCCTTAAGGCCTGGTTAGTAGCTCAGGACTTGAAATTTTGAGCCCTGCTCTAACCTATCCCCTTGCTACCAATGCTAAAAATACATTTTGGTACATTTTTTTTCCCCCTTTGGCTTGCAGGCAATCAGTGCGTGGCCCATTTAACTCAAAGCAAACACACCAAATGAAAATACATTCCAAATGCTACTGTACATGCACCCAAAGAGAGGCTGTCTCTACAGGGCACAGTGAAATTAAAAAACTAAAAAAAGAAAGGTAAAACTGCAAAAAGAAAAAAAAAAACCCTTACCATAGCAAACAATTGCAGCTTTGGCTCCCCGATAATAGATACGACTCATGGCTTCATAGCGCTCCGAGCCTGCTGTATCCTGAAGAGAAAAATTTTACTTTAATCACTAAATAAAGACAATCAGAAATGTCCTATCAAAGCAGGAATTATCCACTTTATTCAACTGTAATAAATATTTAATTATTGCTGCAAAATTTTCAGATATTCTTTAGAACAAATCTGTCTGTATAAAGCTGGGCAAACACTAGTAGATTTTAAAATTAACGTTGGTATGAAACTTAGAATATTCGTACAAAATTCTCAGTACATTTGATGACTTGATTAAAGTTGTTCGGTAAGCCCGGTAAAGACGTCCTTTCAGATGAAATGTGTTTTTTTTTTTTGTTTTTTTTTTATTATTATTCTCTCTTTTATTATGTAAGCAAAAGTATACATATACAGAAATCACACTGCTATGTCAACATTCCTTATTACATACATTGCCTACAATATGCAATTATTATCCCTATCCCCCCCAAGAAAAAGTAAATTAAAAAAAAGGAAAACCCCTCTCCTCTCCCTCGACCCCTAGACCTCTGTCAAATCCTTCCAACCTTCTGATTTTTTCAACTTTATTCATTTTCCAATATATGTTCCAATATGTTCCAATATATCTCTAATGAATCCTCTACTGTATGGATTGTTTCCTCTATGGCTCTCACCATTTCCACTCTTACTACCCACTCCTTTATATTCGGCGCTTCTTGGGTTCTCCACAAGCTCGGGATCAGGCCTTTAGCTGCATTTAGAAGGTATGGGACTAAGGTATTCTTATATTGGGCCACCGTCTTTCTCTTATCATGAAATAGACATCCCCAGGGATCGTTCTGAATCCGTCCTCCCGTTATTTATTATATGAGATTATATTATATGAGATTTATATAGCGCCAACAGTTTACTCAGCGCTTTACAATGTATAAGGGGGACAACACAATTACAGTACAGTTCAATACAAAAAGGTACAGGAGGGCCCTGCTCGTAGAGCTTACATTCTAAAGGGAGGGGGTGGTGGTACAAAAGGTAATAGCTGCAAAGAATGATTTGATGGGGGTGGCTCAGGGACAGTTATGTGGGTGTGGGATAGGCTTCCCTGAATAAATGAGTTTTCAAGGATCTCCTAAAGGTGGACAGGGTAGGGGCTGATCGGACATACTGGGGCAGGGAATTCCAGAGGATGGGAGAGGCTCTGGAGAAATCCTGAAGGCGAGCATGGGAGGAGGTAACAAGGGAGCTAGAGAGCAGGAGGTCCTGGGAGGAGCGGAGGGGGCGATTTGGGCGATATCTGCAGATGAGGTTGGTGATGTAGATGGGGGCGATGTTGTGAATGGCCTTGTATGTTATGGTTAGCATTTTGAATTTTACACGGTGGGGTAGGGGAAGCCAGTGAAGGGATTGGCAGAGAGGAGCAGCAGTCACGGATCGATTAGTGAGGTGTATTAGTCTAGCAGCAGCATTCATAATAGACTGAAGAGGGGATAGCCTGCTTAAGGGTAGGCCATTAAGGAGAGAGTTGCAATAGTCGAGGCGGGAAATAATCAAGGAGTGAATAAGTTGTTTTGTAGTGTCATTAGTCAGGAAGGGTCGAATTTTGGAGATGTTGCGGAGGTTAAGGCGGCAGGATTTAGCCAGTGATTGGATATGGGGGCTGAAGGAGAGGTCAGAGTCAAGGATTACACCCAGGACTCTGGCATGTGTGGAGGGACCAATGGTTGTGTTGTTGATATTAATAGTGAAGTTACAGGGGAGGGACCGTGAAGGAGGAAATATAACAAGCTCAGTTTTAGAAAGATTAAGTTTGAGGAAGTGGTGTGACATCCATACCGATATGTCATTCAGCAAGTTTGAGATCCGTGAGGAGATAGTGGGGGTGAGTTGAGGAGTGGAGAGATAGATCTGTGTGTCATCGGCATAGAGATGGTATTGGAAGCCATGGGAGGTGATCAACTGGCCCAGGGAAGAGGTATAGAGTGAGAAAAGGAGAGGCCCAAGGACAGAGCCTTGGGGTACCCCAACAGAAAGAGGAAGGGGAGCGGAGGAGATGGAGTTGTAAGTGACGCTGAAAGTGCGCTGAGATAGGTAGGAGGAGAACCAGGATAATGCAGAATCACAGAGGCCAAGGGAGTGTAATTTGCTGAGGAGCAGCAGGTGGTCAACTGTGTCAAAGGCAGCAGAGAGGTCTAAAAGTATGAGTATGGAGTAGTGGCCATTGGTTTTGGCAGTTATTAGGTCATTGGTGATTTTTTGTAGGGCAGTTTCAGTCGAATGTTGTAGGCGGAAGCCAGACTGTAGGGGGTCGAGAAGGTTGTTGCCCGTGAGGTAGCAAATCATTTGGTCATGAACAAGGCGTTCGATGAGCTTGGAGGCAAACGGGAGAAGGGAGATAGGTCTTAAGTTATTCAAACAGGTGGGGTCTAGTGAGGGTTTTTTGAGTATGGGGGTAACCAGTGCATGTTTGAGCGGGGAAGGAAAGGTGCCGGAGGAGAGGGAGAGGTTGAAGATGTGGGTTAGGGAGTTGAGGATAGAGTGGGAAGGTGGTCGCAGTAATTGAGAGGGGACAGGGTCCAGGGGACATGTAGTGAGGTGGGCCATGGAGAGGGTTATTTGATGGATCGCTGCCATGATTCTCCCCCAGTAAGGTTGTATCTTTGTGCATTCCCACCACAGATGCGCAAAGGTCCCCGGGGCACTACATCCTCTCCAGCAAGTTGGGAGGCCTTCTTTCCCCTGAGCCTGTGCGCCCCCTGAGGGGTCACGTACTATCTCACCAGAAGTTTATAGCACATTTCCACTATCCTTTTATCCATTGACGAGGAGCAAGCTGTCCTAACAATTTTCTTTTTATGTTCCTCATCTCTCCTCATCTCCTCCCACTTTCCCAGATAGGGGGGAAATTCAGGTTCTACTTCCTTGATCAAAATTTTATAAATTTTAGATATGCTTCGATTTAAACAAAGTGGGGAGCAAAATAATTTCTCTATTAACCTCATGTGTCTCTTTTCCCCGCAATATTTGTGGTAGTGATTGTGTAAAGTGCTTTAACCACTTAAATACCAGGCACTTTCGCCCCTTCCTGCCCAGGACAATTTTGAGCTTGCAGTGCTGTCGCACTTTGAATGACAATTGCGCAGTCATACAACACTGTACCAAAACTAAATTTTTAGCATTTTCTTCCCACAAATAGAGCTTTCTTTTGGTGGTATTTGATCACCTTTGCGGTTTTTATTTTTTGCTAAACAAACTAAAAAAAACTGGCATTTTTTTCAAAAAAAAGTTTTTCTTCGTTTGTTATAAAACTTTGTTTTCTCCTTCACTGACGGGCACTGATGAGTCAGCACTGATGGGTACTGATGAGGGGCACTGATGAGTTGGCACTGATATGTAGAATTGATGAGCACTGATAGGCGGCACTGATGGGCACCAATAGGTGACACTGATAGGCACTGACAGGCAGCACTGATGGGCACTGACTGGCGGTACTGATTGGTACTGTTAGGCGGCACTGATTGGCACTGACAGGTGGCATTTATGGACACTAATAGATGACACTGATGGGCAGCACTGATTGGGCAGGTACTGACAGGTGTTAATGCTGGGCACTGATTGGCACTGTGATGGACACTGATTGGCACTATGGTGGGCACTGATTTGCACTGTGTTGGGCACTGATCAGCACTTTATTGGGCACTGACAGGGGGTTATGATGGGGCACTGACTGGGCACCGATTGGCAGCTTATGGGTATATTTGATGGGGGCTGTGCTGATAACCAGTGTGCTGATTATCAACACAGACCCCCTCGACAGGGAGAGCTGCTGATCGGCTCTCCCTGTCAATGCGAACCGAGGAATGCCATTTACCGGCACTTCCTGGTTCACGCGATGATCAGCTGTGATTGGTCACAGCTGATCATGTGGTAAGAAGCCTCTGACAGAGCTTCTTATCACAACCGGAGATGTGGCGTGTCAGACTGACAGGCCGCACTCGCGATCGCGAGTGAGATATGTGTTCCTCTTTCCCTGGTTTAAAATAATTTGTGCCCAATAAAGACATTAGTGGTGAGTTGCATTCCCAGTGATGCAATCTCCCTAACCCATCCCAAATCTTAAAAGTGTTTCTGGTTAGTGGGCTTGTGCTCGTAGCTAAATCCCGATATTGCCGTGGTATCCAGACCATCTTTCGTAGATCCACCTTACTTTGTATTATCTCTATACAGTGGGGCAAAAAAGTATTTAGTCAGCCACCAATTGTGCAAGTTCTCCCACTTAAAAAGATGAGAGAGGCCTGTAATTGTCATCATAGGTATACCTCAACTATGACAGACAAAATGTGGAAACAAATTTTGAAAGAATTTTTTTGCAAATTATGGTGGAAAATAAGTATTTGGTCACCTACAAACAAGCAAGATTTCTGGCTCTCACAGACCTGTATCTTCTTCTTTAAGAGGCTCCTCTGTCCTTCACTCATTACCCGTATTAATGGCACTTGTTTGAACTTGTTATCAGTATAAAAGACACCTGTCCACAACCTCCAACAGTCACACTCCAAACTCCACTATGGTGAAGACCAAAGAGCTGTCGAAGGACACCAGAAACAAAATTGTAGACCTGCACCAGGCTGGGAAGACTGAATCTGCAATAGGCAAGCAGCTTGGTGTGAAGAAATCAACTGTGGAAGTAATAATTAGAAAATGGAAGACATACAAGACCACTGATAATCTCCCTCGATCTGGGGCTCCACGCAAGATCTCACCCCCGTGGGGTCAAAATAATCACAAGAACGGTGAGCAAAAATCCCAGAACCACACGGGGGGACCTAGTGAATGACCTGCAGAGAGCTGGGACCAACGTAACAAAGCCTACCATCAGTAACACACTATGTCGCCAGGGACTCAGATCCTGCAGTGCCAGACGTGTCCCCCTGCTTAAGCCAGTACTTGTCCGGGCCCGTCTGAGGTTTGCTAGAGAGCATTTGGATGATCCAGAAGAGGATTGGGAGAATGTCATATGGTCAGATGAAACCAAAGTAGAACTGTTTGGTAGAAACACAACTCGTCGTGTTTGGAGGAGAGAGAATGCCGAGTTGCAACCAAAGAACACCATACCTACTGTGAAGCATGGGGGTGGCAACATCATGCTTTGGGGCTGTTTCTCTGCAAAGGGAACACGACGACTGATCCGTGTACATGAAAGAATGAATGGGGCCATTTATCGTGAGATTTTGAGTGCAAACCTCCTCCCATCAGCAAGGGCATTGAAGATGAAACGTGGCTGGGTCTTTCAGCGTGCCCCTGGACGACGTAACTCTATTACGAAACGCCACGTAGGGCGGAGCCACGTGTTCGCGTCACCTCCCACCGCTGCTGTGATATCAGTACCAGTAGGACGGGTTGTCTGTAAGCTTCCGGACGGCGCTCCAGACTTTTCTCAGGCGCTTACTATTGAATACCAACATGTGAGTGTTTTCTTTCGATTTTAAAATAAAGTTAAACGTTTTACACTATTGGAGCCTTTCTATTTTATATCGCATCCACTCTGTTGAGAGCTTGATGTCCCAATTCCTGCAAATGTGAACACCTCCATTACGATACCAAGACCCTCGTTGTCCCATACCAGTGCCAAGTGTTCGGTCCTTCGGTGGAGACCCGGATTAACACATAAACAGCTTATTCTGACCCTCTGTAGTGGGGGGTCATGAGTCTCTGGTAAGCGGCCAGTGTTCACATTTGGTGGTGGATCAAGCACTTTGCCTTCATACAACAAGAATTTAGTTTAAATTGATTTTTTTTAATCACTTGGGTGATTCATTTATATTGTTCACATATGGATTTTTCATCTTACACCGTTGCATATGAGTAATGCATATTTGATGGACTATTAACTTTTTTTAGTTCATATTTGTATTTCACTATACATGTTTATATGGTTTATATTTTATATGTTTATATATATATATATATATATATATATATATATATATATATATATTCACTTATTCACTAACAAGGTGGATTGATGATCATATGTATGGTCACTGGTCCCCTCCTTAGCGCGATTCAATTTTTTCCAATTTGATTTTACTGTGTTTGTGTTACATAGAGGAATTCGCAGCTTTTTATTTTACACTGTCTATACACTTCACCTTTTTTTTTCTTCTTTCAGCATGGCAATGATCCCAAACACACCGCCCAGGCAACAAAGGGGTGGCTTCGTAAGAAGCATTTCAAGGTCCTGGAGTGGCAAAGCCAGTCTCCAGATCTCAACTCCATAGAAAACCTTTGGAGGAAGTTGAAAGTCTGTGTTGCCCAGTGACAGCCCCGAAACATCACTTCTCTAGAGGAGATCTGCATGGAGGAATGGGCCAACATACCAGCAACAGTGTGTGGCAACCTTGTGAAGACTTACAGAAAATGTTTGACCTCTGTCATTGCCAACAAAGGATATATAACAAAGTATTGAGATGAACTTTTGATATTGACCAAATACTTATTTTCCACCATAATTTGCAAATAAATTATTTCAAAAATCAGACAATGTGATTGTCTGGATTTGTTTCCACATTTTGTCTCTCATAGTTGAGGTATACCTATGAAGACAATTACAGGCCTCGCATCTTTTTAAGTGGGAGAACTTGCACAATTGGTGGCTGACTAAATACTTTTTTGCCCCACAGTATTTACCCAACTTGTCCCCTCTTTATTATCCACTCTGCAATCTGGGAGACAGAGATCGCCTGATAATATTTCTCGAAACCTGGTGCTGCTAGTCCCCCTGCCCTGTTTTTCTTTCACCAATGTTGCATATGCAATCCTAGGATGTTTATGTACCCATATATATTTTAGTACCATTGATCTTAATTTCCAAAAATACTCCTGAGGTACTGCTATTGGAATCATTTGAAAAATGTGGATCATCCTGGGTAGGATATTTATTTTTAGGGCCTTAATTCTACCTATCCACAGATGAAACGTGTTTAATGCAGTGACGTCACCAAGCCCGCAAGGATGTTCGGTGGATACTGTGAAATGCTACATACTACTGTCCTTATGTGAGTATGTCTGTTTTAAATAAAGGATGTTTTTAAATTACTGCACTATAGCAATCTCCCATCCTTTTCTTTCCTGTGTGTATCATTCGTGACCTAAGCAAAAACGGACCTGAGTGGGGTGAGTGCATGAAAGGTTGTTAGAAATCCATCATCTATCCATCTACAGGGATTTCTCCTATAAAGCACTGTTTGACCTCTGTGTTTAAGGTCGAACTTTGTGGTAAGCAGGAGTGTTATTAAGTGGTGGCTGGTACACAGGATCGGTGCAGTGAAGGAAGATTTATACACTATTGTTTGTTGGTGGATTTCCGTGCCCTACTTTAGAAAATGATTGAAGAACTTTGACACTTATTTGGTGAACTTTCTTGCACTTGGGTTTTATTCATGGACTTACCGTATTTATCCGCGTATAACACGCGCCGGCGTATAACACGCACCCCAAGTTTAGGAAGGAATTTTAAGGAAAAAAATGTTTTAAGGGAAAAAAACTTACATTTAAATGCCCATCAATGCAGCCTTGCACAGCGTCCATCTGCATGCTTGTCCAGTGTCATTTGCAGCCTTGCAGTCATTTGCAGCCTTGCAGTCATTTGCAGCCTTATCAGTGTCCATTTGCAGCCTTGCAGCTTACATACAGATAGCCGAGTGTACTCGGCTAGGTTCGGCTAGCTCCGCTCACAGTCACGCTGTGTCCATCATAGGGCGGGACTAGGCGTGACTGTGAGCGGAGCTAGCCGAGTACACTCGGCTATCTGTATATGGGCGGCGCTCGCTCCGTTCACAGTCACGCCCATCCCGGGCGGGACTACGAGTGGAGACGAAAGTGGCCGAGAGCCGTCGCAAGTCACGGCTACGTATTTCTGCGCCGGCGGCGCCATTTTTTTATAAACTCGGCAATCTGTATATCGGCGGCCGGCGATCGCTCCGCTCACGATCAGCGGGGGATCACAGGGGATCGGCGTATAACACGCACTCGCGATTTCCCCCTGATTTTAAGGGGAAAAAAGTGCATGTTATACGCCGATAAATACGGTATTTATCTTTTTATTATTTTATTTATTTGCTTATATGGATATTTGTTCTCTTGTTTGTTTTTTTTACACATATTTATTGGTATATGAACTTTTAACATATAGTTAGGTCCATATATATTTGGACACAGGCACAATTTTCATACTTTTGGCTCTGTATGCCACCAGAATACATTTCAAACAAAACAATCCAAATTAATTTGAAGTGCAGACTTTCAGCTTTAATTCATATCAAGTACAAATTTTAGGAACTGCAACCATTTTTATACACAGTTCCCCCATTTTCAGGGGCTCAAATGTAATTGGACAAATGAATATAATCATAAATAAAATGTTCATTTTTAATATTTTGTTGATAATCTTTTACTGGCAATGACTGCCTGAAGTCTGGAACCAATGGACATTAGCAAACACTGGGTTTCCTCCTTTCTGGAGGAAAGGAGGAATATTCCATTGAAGAATATTCCACTTCTTTTCCTTCAAAAGCTCCAGACTTTTGCAATGTGTTTTGGATCATTGTCCATCTGTACTGTGAAGCGTCGTCCAATCAACTTTGCTGCATTTGGCTGAATCTAGGCTGACAGTATATCTCTAAACACTGCAGAATTCATCTAGCTGCTTCCGTCTTCTGTCACATCATCAATAAACACCAATGACTGGAAGCCATGCATGCCCATGTCATCACACTGCCTCCACCATGTTTTACAGATGACGTTGTGTGCTTTGAATCATGAGCTGTTCCAAGCCTTCTCCACATTTTTTTCTTCCCGTCATTCTGGTACAGATTAATCTTAGTTTCATCCGTCCAAAGAATGCTTTTCCAGAACTGGTCTGGCTTTTTTAGATTTTTTTTGGCAAAGACTAATCTGGCTTTTCTATTCTTCAGGCTTATGAATGGTTTGCACCTTGTGGTGAACCCTCTATATTTGCTCTAGTGAAGTCTTCTCTTGATTGTAGACTTTGACAATGATACGCCCACCTCCTGGAGAGTGTCCCTCACTTGTCTGGATGTTGTGAATGGGTTTTTCTTTACCACAGAGGTCCTGCTATCAACTACCACTGTTGTCTTTGGTGGACATCCAGCCCTTTTTATGTTGCTGACCTCACCAGTGCATTTTTCTTTCCCCAGAATGTACCAAACTGTTGATTTGGCCACTCCTAATGTTGCTGCTATCTCTCTGATGAATTTGTTTCATTTTTGAAGCCTTACAATGGCCTGTTTCACTTAAATGGACAGCTCCCTTGAATGTATGATGTAGGTTCACAGCAATAGATTCCAAATGCAAATACCACATTTAGAATCAACTCCAGACCTTTTACCTGCCTAATTGATGAAGAAATAAGGAAGAAGGACATGAAACCGCTTTTGAGTCAATTGTCCAATTACTTGTGGCCCCTTGAAAAAGGGGGATGGCTAATTTTAAGAGCTGTAATTCCTAAACCCTTCCTCCGATTTGGATGTACATACCCTCAAATTAAACCTGAGAGTGTGCACTTTCAGCCCATATAAATTATATAACTATAGCTTGAATATGTTCTAGTAAATACCTGAAAAAAAATTGTGCCTGTGTCCAAACATATTTGGACCTAACTATATACTGATTTATATATTAATTCTTTTGTTTGTTTTTTTACACAAATTTATTGGTATATGAACTTTTCACAAATGTATAGATTTATTTACAGTAACAGCGCTTCACATTGATGTATTGAGCTTAGTTCACACTGGCATTAAAAGCAGGCGTTTGAGGGGCGTTAAAAACGTCCCTCAAATACCTATACAAATTATACAATGGACAGTACACAGGGCTGTTCACATTATTAAAACATGAAGCATTAGCGTTGCGTAGTTTTGCTTTAAAATTGAAGCCTCATATCGAGTCAGGAGGTGTTTGAAGCTTTTCAATGCCTCCCATTCAAGTCTATGGTAACGTTTCGCAAACGCTCTGCCAGGCGTTTGCGGTGCAGTTGCGGGGCGTTAAGATTTGTTTATTTCATGCAATGTCACTTTCCATTGTGGAGCAGTTTTAAAGCGCCTTAACGCTCAAACATTTCAAAACTGCGCATAGGGCGTTTGGCGAGCATTTTTAACTCATCTTTAACGCCAGTCTTATGCCCATACTAAAGTTTGTTGTCGCCAGTCTAAAGCCCATACTAAAGCTCATTAATGTGAGTCCAATGCCCATACTAATGCTATAGGAGCATTTGTTAGGCGTTAGAAATTTATTTGAGTGTGAACAAGCCCTTAAGTTTAATTCATATTATGGTAAATATTTGTGGTGGCTGCTGTCTTAGTCATACACTTTGAAAAGCACTGTTTAGTGCACAGTTATTTTTTTTCTTGTCTTTATAAATTCAAATACCCAGAATGGGAGGAGATACCATTTTGAAAGTAGTTTACAGTCTTTCTCAATGTGTAGATATTAGTGGAACATGACTTAGTAGTTTGCTGAATTTGTTTCCAGTACCCTTGTTCCTAGGATTACTTTCAGTTCCTCTGTCCATTTTGTAAATGTATAATGTATATAAATGGGTGGCAGTAAAAAGCCTGTTTTGAGGAATATGGCCTACAGAAGAAGAGGTAACAAGCCTCCAGAACATGGGCCTTTTAGACATTTGGATTCAAATGATGTAATAGAATTACGGACGTTCAAATCTGGCCAAGTAATCTGCATTATATAATGTTTAACTTAAAAATAACAATTTTATGGTGAGGCAAAGAATATTCATCCTGAGGAGTAGCAAAAAGTTTAACTCCCTTGTTACCATATTATTAATGGAGATGTATAGATTACTATAGTATAGATTCCTATACTTGGCCAACCGTAGAAAGCCCAAGGAGACTCAACCCAGAACAAAGAAAGGGTTAAGAAGGAATGTAAGGATAAGTGGGTGAGAAAAGACTAGCAGGGAATTATATGCTATCTCACAATTGTAATGAATGGGCAGTGGTGGAGTTTGTTAAATTAGGACTAGTGTGTGGTAAGAGCCACAAGAGATTATTAAGCCCACGAGAATCGATATCCAAGGGTTCTAGATCTACCCAAAGTGGTATCTCAGTTGTTTTGCCATATTTAATTAGTTGTGCTAACTGGGAGCTAAATAATCTTAAGCTATATTTTAGCTCTAAAAAAGTTTGAAAGTTACTTACTAGTCCAAGTCTTATGCCCCGTACACACGGTCGGACTTTGTTCGGACATTCCGACAACAAAATCCTAGGATTTTTTCCGACGGATGTTGGCTCAAACTTGTCTTGCATACACACGGTCACACAAAGTTGTAGGAAAATCCGATCGTTCTGAACGCGGTGACGTAAAACACGTACGTCGGGACTATAAACGGGGCAGTGGCCAATAGCTTCCATCTCTTTATTTATTCTGATCATGCGTGGCACTTTGTCCGTCGGCTTTGTTTACACACGATCGGAATTTCCGACAACGGATTTTGTTGTCGGAAAATTTTATCTCCTGCTCTCCAACTTTGTGTGTCGGAAAATCCGATGGAAAATGTCCGATGGAGCCCACACACGGTCGGAATTTCCGACAACACACTCCGATCGGACATTTTCCATCGGAAAATCCGACCATGTGTACGGGGCATTAGTGTACTTTGGCAAACTCCAGAGAGTGTACCAACGTTGTCTGAAGTTTCAAGCAGGTTGGGTATTGTGGTTATGGGGAGATTGCAAAAAGATTTTATATTGGTTGCTGAGTATTGGGATTGATGGCAGCTCAATAGCAAGAGTGAATAGGAGGAAAGGCAAAGGGCAATCCTGTGTTGTTCCTCTTTGGATCAGAGAGGAAGCAGATTTAAAGCCAGAGTAACATAGACAGGCAGAGGGAAAGACCTATAATGCTGCTACCAATCTGCAGAATTTGAGCCCAAACTCCCACTCTAAGCTGCCCCTCACCCTTCTCAGTCTCCTCTGTACTTACCTCAGGGGATGCTGAGCTGTCAGTGTCCAATGGTCCAGCAACTTGAAATCCCTGCCTTTCTCCCTCTTCTCTGTGCAGTGCTTCCAGGATGGACCAGAGCAATTCTGATTGATCAGCACCTGCACAGTGAATTGCTCTGGTCTGTCCTGGAAGCACTGCACAGAGAAGTGGGAGAACAGCAGGGACTTCAAAACCCCAGACTGGACCTGCTGCCTAGGTCCATACAGCTTAGCATCCCCACAGGTAAGAACAACAGGGACTGTGGGGGCGGAGAGAGAGTACAGTGTTAGTTCACCTTTTCATTTTTTTCTTAAAAAGGTGAACTATCACTTTGAGTTGCTTTATAGTGAGGTAAACTTCACAGGTAGTAAAAGGGAGTCCCAACATGTGAATGCTGGGATTGCATATTGTGCATGCTTACAAAATGCATATTAGATCTATATACACTAGCAAAAGTATACCTGTTGCAGAAGGAATATGTTCTTGGAATAAATTGTTATAGCACAGTACAGTATAGTGCGCAGGTGGCAGGGGAAGGAGGCAGCAGAGGGGATACTTGCTGAGCAGAAGAGGTGGTCTTGTTGTTGTTGGAGCAGAGGCTGTGGGTAGAGAGTTAATGCTGGATGGATTGTGAGCAGAGGAGTTTTTTCATCCATGCAGATATATGTGGGTAAGGAATGGTGAAGTAACAAAGGATAGGATACTGGGGAGAGCTATTGTTAGAATAGTGTGTGTGATAAATATATATATTTTATATACAATTACACACACACTATACTTACTTTATTAGGTACACCTTGCCAGTACCAGCTTGGACCCCCTCTTTTGCTTTCAGAACAAGGTGTTGGAAAAATTCCTCTGAGATTTTGGTCCATATTGATATGATAGCATCATGCAGTTGCTGCAGATTTGTCGGCTGCACATTCATGATGCGAATCTCCCGTTCCACCAGATCCCAAAGGTGCTCTATTGGATTGAGATCTGGTGACTGTGGAGGCCATTGGAGTACAGTGAACTCATTGTCATGTTCAGTTTAAGATGATTTGAGCTTTGTGATATGGTGCATTATCCTGCTGGAAGCAGCCATCAGAAGATGGGTACACAGTGGTCATAAAGGGATGGACATGGTCAGCAACAATACTCAGGTAGGCTGTGGCGTATAAATGATGCTCATTTGGTACTAAGGGGCCCAAAGTGTGCCAAGAAAATATCCCTCACAACTTTACACCACCACCAGCCAGATTTGTTGATACAAGACAGGATGGATCCATGCTTTCATGTTTACGCCAAATTCTGATCCTACTATCTGAATGTTGCAGCTGAAATTGAGACTCATCAGATCAGGCAATGTTCTTCCAATCTTCTATTATCCAATTTTGGTGAGCCTGTGCAAATTGTAGCCTCAGTTTCCGGTTCTTAGCTAAAAGGAGTGGCACCCTGTGCGGTCTTCTGCTGCTGTAGCCCATCTGCTTCAAGGTTTGATGTCTTGTGTGTTCAGAGATGGTTTTCTGCAAACCTTGGTTGTAACAAGTGGTTAATTGAGCTTCTGTTGCCTTTCTGTCATCTCAAACCAGTATGCCAATTCTCCTCTTACCTCTGGCATCAACAAATCATTTATGACCACACAATTGCCGCTCACTGGATATTTCATCTTTTTCGGACCATTCTCTATAAACCCTAGAGATGGTTGTGCATGAAAATCCCAGTTGATCAGCAGTTTTCTTAAATACTCAGACCAGACCGTCTGGCACCAACAACCATGCCACGTTCAAAATTATTTAAATCTCCTTTCTGATGCTCAGTTTGAACCTCAGCAAGTCATCATCACCATGTCTAGATGCCTAAATGCATTGAGTTGCTGCCATAAGATTGGCTGATTAGCAATTTGTGTAACCAAGCAATTGAACAGATGTACCGAATAAAGTGGCTGTTTTTTTTCCCCATATACCTTTGCAGAAATGGTCACTGATAGTGGTGATGTATGTATTTCTACAGTTACTACCAAGCAACTGATCACTAAGCAGTGACTTTTTGCTGTCAATCAACTTTGCTTTTTCCAAGAACGGGCTCAGAGCACAGTAAATCTTCATGATGTCGTGGATCGTTTTTACTGGATTTCCCCTTTCAACTGCAAAGTTTACTTCCTCTTTAATATGACAATTCACAACAATTACTTTGTTAATTAGATTAACATGCAAAGCTGTTATCTCCTTTACATCAGATAATTTCCCACGTTCCACATGTCCTTGAATTTTATAATTCAATTAAATTATAATTAATGTGTGGGAGCAGACAGCCTGGCAGCATTTACAGTGTGCCGTACAGGTGGGATGCTTCCACATATTTAGAGCACTTTCAAACTGGGGCGATGGGGGTGTCAGCAGTAAAGAGCCGCTATTTTAAGCGGTGCTTTACCGTCGTTTTATCGGCGCTGTTCAGGTGCCAGCGGGGCGCTTTGAATCCCCCAATAGTGTCCGAAAAAGGGTTAAAAGTGCCACCGCCCATTGATTTCAATGGGCAGGGGCGCTTTAGGAGCGGTGTATACACCGCTCCTAAAGCGCCTCAAAGAAGCGACTTTTTTTGACGTCCTGCCAGCGCAGCGCACCAGTGTGAGAGTCCTCTGGCTTTTCACATTGGAGTGACAGGGGAGGAGCTTTACAGGCACTTTTTTTAGCACCTGTAAAGCGCCTCAGTGTGAAAGGGGTCTTAGGGCTTTTATCAATGGGCAAATGCAGCTTGTTTTCATGTGCATTTTCCTTGCAATTAAATACTATTCTAAGATGCTTCACAGTTAACTTAAAAAGGTGTGTTTGACCTCATTCTGACCTACATTTGGCTTCTCTCCAAGCATCAACATCAATGTATCCTCCATCTGCAAGCTCCCTCAATCAAAGTATTGAACCTACTTCAAGCTGCTTTCACATTCCCATCAACATTCATGGGGAGAGAAGCAGTTTAAATGGGAAAAGCCCATCAACACAGGCTTTAATCATGCCAAAAACTATATGTAAAAAGTTGTTTGTGGATCCAAAGTAGTGGACATCAAACAACTTCTATATTATCGATCAGCTTTCAAATCAAACCCTCACTCATCTCTCTAGCTACCTTTAATGTGAAGTTATTCATTTTCAAAGATCCTCAAATATCACAACAAAGACTCTCAAGTCAGTTCTAACAGCCCAAAAACATCTGCTGCCATGACTTTGATCTCATAGAAAAAAAAGCAACGTTTAAGGGCTGCTTCACACCAAAACACAGTGTGGAGGCACATTCTGTATGCACCACCCTTGCAATCGGAATGCAGATGCCAATGTATTGTTAACGGCACTGCAAACGCAGAATGCAAATTCTGTGCATTTGTGTAGGAATCACACGGGAATGCCTGTCATGTTCTCGTGCATTCCCAATGTGAACTGGTCCTTATGTTATTCAGTCCCGGTTTTTTTAAAATGAATTGCTCAACAATGCCTAGAGCTACAGAGGTGAATAAGGACTCATTTTAAAGTGCTTTTGCTGCCTGTTCACTATAATATGCAAATACTTTAGTGTGTCTGATCTGAACACAGATTCATTTCAAGCTAATTGTTTTTTTTGTGAATCTGTTGCAAATTTCTTACCTGGAGATACTGCCAGTAACGGCACTTCCTGTTGCAGACTGACCACACTTATGCCCCGTAAACACGGTCAGATTTTCCGACGGAAAATGTTCGATGGGAGCTTTTGGTCAGAAATTCCGACCGTGTGTAGGCTCCATCGGACATTTTCCATCGGAATTTCCATCACACAAAATTTGAGATCAGGATTTCAAATTTTCCGACAACAAAATCCATTGTCGTAAATTCCGATCGTGTGTACACAATTCCGACGCACAAAAGTCCACGCATGCTCGGAATCAAGCAGAAGAGCCGCACTGGCTATTGAACTTCATTTTTCTCGGCTCGTCGTACGTGTTGTACCTCACCGCGTTCTTGACGTTCGGAATTTCTGACAAGATTTGTGTGACCGTGTGTATGCAAGACAAGTTTGAGCCAACATCCTTCTGAAAAAATCCATGGATTTTGTTGTCGGAATGTCCGATCGTGTGTACGGGCATTAGCCTCTCAATCAGCAGCAGTGTTGTCAGCCCGCCTTTTGAGCGTCTTCATTTGACTGTTGGCTGCTTATCTGACAGATTAGATAGGCAGCCCAGTGGCCAACTGAAGGAGCTTGCATGGGAGAGAAGTATAAAATTCCTATGGCTAAACCAATTTTGTAAAACTGTAACATTGTTCCAAATTTAATAAACATCATTACCACATACCCATATTCCAAGTGTCACATTACGTCCTCCCACATTCATAGATTTGGCAACAAAGGCTGCACCAATAGTCTAAAACAAAGCAAAAATAGTCCAAGCTTAAAAGACAAGGTTAAAATGCTATGTAATAAACAAATTATTTGTTTTCAGATAAGATGTAAAACAATCATAAGGATTCATTCACACTAGAAAGCTAAAAAAACTGCTTTAGAAAAGCTGGACAAAAAAAAGCTTATGTTTAGCCTATTTTGTTGGAGTTTAGCAGTGTTTAGCCAAGTGTGTAAGCTACGTTTAGTAGCTTCAGTGTTAAGTAACGGGGCCGCCGGCGTCCCTAATAACCCCTTGGGTCTGGGTCTGGCATGGATTTTGAGGGGAACCCCATGCCAAAATTTTAAAAAAAATGGCGTGGGGGTAACCCCCAAAATCCATGCCAGACCCCTATCCGAGCATGCAGCCTGGCAGGCCAGGAAAGGGAGGGGAAATGGCTGAACAAGCACCCCCCCCCCCCCCCGGAACCATATTAGGCCACATGCCCTCAACATATGGGGGGGGTGCTCCCCTCCCCAAAGCACCTTGTTCCCATTTTGATGGAGACAAGGGCCTCTTCCCCCCCCATCCCCATGTGAATGAATACCCCTATTCATTCACCAAAAAAGTGTAAAAAGCAATGAAAAATACAACACAAGTTTTTCACAAGTTCTTTATTAAAAAAAATCTATGTCCCCCAGTATAGATCCATCATTAATCACGACGCCTGCCACCACCTCTGACCCAAAAAAACAAAAGAAAAAAAAAATCTCTGGTCCCAGCGATGGCTTCTGCCTTCTGACTGTACTTAAAAAACTAAGGGATGGGGCCACCCTGTAACCTCAACCAGGTGGCACCGCCCCCTTGTGACGCCACTGACCCAGCATGCCCTTGGTCGATGATGTCACAAGGGGCCCCTTAGTTATTTAAGAGCTGTCAGATGGTGGGAGCCTTTGTTTGGACCTGAGGTTTTTTAATTATTTTTTGTGACTTCTACTTTCGGGCCTATGTACACCTACTCATTCACATGAATCTGAGGGGGATTCCAGATTACGATAAGGGGATCGATGGGTGGGGGGGGCCTCGCTTGTGTTTCTCCCCCCCCTTTTCTTTCCTAATTGTCTGGTATGGATTTTGGAGGAGACCTCACGCCTTTTTTTTTTTTTTTTTACATTTTGGCCTGGGGTTCCCCTTAAAATTCATAGCAGACCCATTTATATGACAATATTTAACAATAATGAATATTCTTAGCTAAACACAATGTTTTATGAAGTTACACAAATTACCAACACTCTGCATACAGAGCCTTTTAGTAACAAGATGAGTCCGGGACATTCAGAGAAGTAGGACCATATCCTACACTCATCAATATACCTGGCAGCTACAGGGAGAAAGTGATGGTGGCAGCAAGGATGTTTTCTAAACTGTACTTTATCACAATAAAGCGGCAAGTACAAGATTAGAAATATCAGAAGTCATCATCTGTATATTTGGAGGGAAGAAAGAGGATCAGAATGACAGCCAGACAAATTGCATTTTCAGAAAGAGAAGTAAGTCATAGGTGGTTTAAAATGTGCCTGGTTTAGTAGAACTGATCAGTTTTTAATCCATTCATCTAGAGAAGGGAAGGACTTAAGGAGAGGAGGATGTGGGAAAAGGAGGATATGTGAGAGGTCTGGAGAGGAGTGTGTAAGGAGAGGTCAGGAGAAGAGGATGTAAGGAGAGGTCAGGAGAAGAGGATGTAGGAGAGTATAAGAGAAGAGGATGTAGGTGAAGGGGAAGTGTGCAAAGACAAGAGAGGAGGATGTATGCAAGGACAGGAGAGGAGGATGTACGTGAGGACAGGAGGATGTAGGTAAGGACAGGAGAGGAGGATGTACGCGAGGACAGAAGAGGAGGATGTACGCGAGGACAGGGGAGGAGGGTGTACGTGAGGACAGGAGAGGAGAGGAGGGTGTACGTGAGGACAGGAGAGGAGAGGAGGGTGTACGTGAGGACAGGAGAGGAGAGGAGGGTGTACGTGAGGACGGGAGAGGAGGGTGTACGTGACAGGAGAGGAGGGTGTACGTGAGGACAGGAGGATGTAGGTGAGGACAGGGGAGGAGGATGTAGGTGAGGACAGGAGAGGAGGATGTAGGACAGGAGAGGAGGATCTAGGTGAGGACAGGAGAAGAGGATGTAGGTGAGGACAGGAGAAGAGGATGTAGGGGAGTATAGGAGAAGAGGATGTAGGGGAGTATAGGAGAAGAGGGTGTGGGAGAGTATAGAAGAAGAGGGTGTAGGAGAGTATAGGAGAAGAGGGTGTAGGAGAGTTCAGGAGAAGAGGGTGTAGGAGAGTTCAGGAGAAGAGGGTGTAGGAGAGTTCAGGAGAAGAGGGTGTAGGTGAGTTCAGGAGAAGAGGGTGTAGGCGAGGACAGGAGAAGAGGGTGTAGGAGAGTGTGTAGGAGAAGAGGGTGTAGGAGAGTATAGAAGAAGAGAGTGTAGGAGAGTATAGGAGTAGAGGGTGTAGGAGAGTAGAGAAGAAGAGGGTGTAGGTGAGGTCAGGAGAAGAGGGTGTAAGAGAATGTGTAGGAGAAGAGGGTGTAGGAGATTATAGGATGGTGTAGGAGAGGAAGATGTAAGGTGAGGACAGGACAGGACAGGAGAGAAGGATATGAGGACAAGAGAGGAGAGAATTATGTGAGGAGAGGAGAGAAGGGTGTGAGAACAGGAGAGGAGAGAAGGATGTGAGGAGATGAGAGGAAAGAAGGATGTGAGGAGAGGAGAGGAGAGAATGATTTGAGGACAGGAGAGGAGAGAAGGATATGAAGACAGGAGAGGAGAGAAGGATATGAGGAGAGGAGAGGAGAGAAGGATATGAGGAGAGGAGAGAAAGATGTGAGGAGAGGAGAGGAGAGAAGGATGTGAGGAGAGAAGGATGTGAGAAGAGGAGAGAAGGATGTGAGGAGAGGGTGTGAGGAGAGAAGGATGTGATGAGAGGATGTGAGTAGAGAAGGATGTGAGAAGAGAAGGATGTGAGGAGAGGGTGTGAGGAGAGAAGGATGTGAGGAGAGGGTCTGATGAGAGGAGAGGGTGTGAGGAGAGAAGGGTGTGAGGACAGGAGAGAAGGATGTGAGGACAGGAGAGAAGGATGTGAGGACAGGAGAGAAGGATGTGAGGAGAGGGTGTGAGGAGAGAAGGATGTGAGGAGAGGGTGTGATGAGAGGAGAGGGTGTGAGGAGAGAAGGGTGTGAGGACAGGAGAGAAGGATGTGAGGACAGGAGAGAAGGATGTGAGGAGAGGGTGTGAGGAGAGAAGGGTGTGAGGACAGGAGAGAAGGATGTGAGGAGAGGGTGTGAGGAGAGAAGGATGTGAGGACAGGAGAGAAGGATGTGAGGACAGGAGAGAAGGATGTGAGGACAGGAGAGAAGGGTGTGAGGAGAGGGTGTGAGGAGAGAAGGGTGTGAGGAGAGAAGGATGTGAGGAGAGAAGGGTGTGAGGAGAGAAGGATGTGAGGAGAGGGTGTGAGGAGAGAAGGATGTGAGAACAGGAGAGAAGGATGTGAGGACAGGAGAGAAGGATGTGAGGACAGGAGAGAAGGATGTGAGGAGAGGGTGTGAGGAGAGAAGGGTGTGAGGACAGGAGAGAAGGGTGTGAGGACAGGAGAGAAGGATGTGAGGACAGGAGAGAAGGATGTGAGGACAGGAGAGAAGGATGTGAGGACAGGAGAGAAGGATGTGAGGACAGGAGAGAAGGATGTGAGGAGAGAAGGATGTGAGGAGAGAAGGATGTGAGGAGAGAAGGGTGTGAGGAGAGAAGGGTGTGAGGAGAGAAGGGTGTGAGGAGAGAAGGATGTGAGGAGAGGGTGTGAGGAGAGAAGGATGTGAGGACAGGAGAGAAGGATGTGAGGACAGGAGAGAAGGATGTGGACAGGAGAGAAGGATGTGGACAGGAGAGAAGGATGTGAGGAGAGAAGGATGTGAGGAGAGAAGGATGTGAGGAGAGAAGGATGTGAGGAGAGGGTGTGAGGAGAGAAGGATGTGAGGAGAGAAGGATGTGAGGAGAGAAGGATGTGAGGAGAGAAGGATGTGAGGAGAGAAGGATGTGAGGACAGGAGAGAAGGATGTGGACAGGAGAGAAGGATGTGGACAGGAGAGAAGGATGTGGACAGGAGAGAAGGATGTGGACAGGAGAGAAGGATGTGGACAGGAGAGAAGGATGTGAGGAGAGAAGGATGTGAGGAGAGGGTGTGAGGAGAGAAGGGTGTGAGGAGAGAAGGATGTGAGGAGAGGGTGTGAGGAGAGAGGGATGTGAGGACAGGAGAGAGGGATGTGAGGACAGGAGAGAAGGATGTGAGGACAGGAGAGAAGGATGTGAGGAGAGAAGGATGTGAGGACAGGAGAGAAGGATGTGAGGACAGGAGAGAAGGATGTGAGGACAGGAGAGAAGGATGTGAGGACAGGAGAGAAGGATGTGAGGAGAGAAGGATGTGAGGAGAGAAGGATGAGGAGAGAAGGATGAGGAGAGAAGGATGTGAGGAGAGAAGGATGTGAGGAGAGAAGGATGTGAGGAGAGAAGGATGTGAGGAGAGAAGGATGTGAGGAGAGGGTGTGAGGAGAGAAGGGTGTGAGGAGAGAAGGATGTGAGGAGAGAAGGATGTGAGGAGAGAAGGATGTGAGGAGAGAAGGATGTGAGGAGAGAAGGGTGTGAGGAGAGAAGGGTGTGAGGAGAGAAGGATGTGAGGAGAGAAGGATGTGAGGAGAGAAGGATGTGAGGAGAGAAGGATGTGAGGAGAGGGTGTGAGGAGAGAAGGGTGTGAGGAGAGAAGGATGTGAGGAGAGAAGGATGTGAGGAGAGAAGGATGTGAGGAGAGAAGGATGTGAGGAGAGAAGGATGTGAGGAGAGAAGGATGTGAGGAGAGGGTGTGAGGAGAGAAGGGTGTGAGGAGAGAAGGATGTGAGGAGAGAAGGATGTGAGGAGAGAAGGATGTGAGGAGAGAAGGATGTGAGGAGAGAAGGATGTGAGGAGAGGGTGTGAGGAGAGAAGGATGTGAGGAGAGAAGGATGTGAGGAGAGAAGGATGTGAGGAGAGGGTGTGAGGAGAGAAGGGTGTGAGGAGAGAAGGATGTGAGGAGAGAAGGATGTGAGGAGAGAAGGATGTGAGGAGAGAAGGATGTGAGGAGAGAAGGATGTGAGGAGAGAAGGATGTGAGGAGAGGGTGTGAGGAGAGAAGGGTGTGAGGAGAGAAGGATGTGAGGAGAGAAGGATGTGAGGAGAGAAGGATGTGAGGAGAGAAGGATGTGAGGAGAGAAGGATGTGAGGAGAGAAGGATGTGAGGAGAGGGTGTGAGGAGAGAAGGATGTGAGGAGAGAAGGATGTGAGGAGAGGGTGTGAGGAGAGAAGGATGTGAGGAGAGGGTGTGAGGAGAGAAGAACGTGAGGACAGGAGAGAAGGATGTGAGGAGAGAAGGATGTGAGGAGAGGGTGTGAGGAGAGAAGGATGTGAGGACAGGAGAGAAGGATGTGAGGAGAGGGTGTGAAAGAGAAGGATGTGAGGAGAGGAGAGGAGAGGAGAGGAGAGGAGAGGAGAGGAGCTGATCACTCACATTCTGGTAGGGCCCCTGTAGGAAGCGATGATGGACATATCTCTCCACCAGGCTGGTCTTGCCCACAGACTCCTTGCCCAGCATGACCACCTTGCAGTCCACCTTCTGGCCGCTCATGGTTCTGTACGGCTCCTAGCAGTGGCCGGGATAATACGATGATGAACCAGGAGCGGTAAGGTCACCTGCAGACAAAGCACATAGAGTCATCACCTGTCAGGCCCGGCCATAGAGGAAGGTGACAGGCGGCCCCCATAGTATTCGGTGTATGAAGTCAGCGGCCTGTCACCTGCCTGTCCCCTGCACACACACCGGACATTACTCACCCGTTAGTCTCTGTCATGTTGTCCGCCGTCCTCTCACTCTCCGCGGCCACCTCTGGTCTGTCACCGTTCTACACTGACACCGCCCAGCGGCTCCTAGCCACACCCAGCGCATCATCTCAGTTTGTTGTCTAGTGCCCGCCCTCCCCAGTCTGGAGCACGCCTATTCCGATATAAGCCGAACCCATCACACCGCCCCCCTCTCAGGCTAGCCCCGTCTTCGGAACGTGACTCCGGAAATGGTAGCCAAATGCTGGTCACGTGACGTGCGAAGTTGCGCTCGGTGCCGGAAGTTAGGGGCGTCCTGTACCATCCTCATGGCGGCTGGAAAGAGCTGAGTCCCTGCGTGGAGCGGGTAAGGCGGGAGGTGGGCTGAGTCTGGATATACCGTGTTATTTTCTCAGGGACACTTCGCATTGTACCACATAGAGAAACACGTGTTTAGCCATTCATGGCTGCTCCGTCTATTGTCAGCTTGCGCTCTTCAAGGGCAATGGCAGGGAGTAAAGAGAAGCCGCCATACTGACTTTATATGATGGTGAGATGGCACAGAGGAGCGTGGTGGGCATTGCTTGGTGTGGTTTCCATGTAGTTGTGGCTCCTGGGATTATAGTACACTGTGCATAGCTCCGGACTGTCCCTGATTTGGAGAAATGTCCCTCTGTCCCTCATTCCTCCTCAGTTGTCCCTCATTTTGGTCTGATCTGTATAGATGTATATAAAATTCACTTTATTTTTTTTTTTTTTTGCACAATTCTCCTCCTTTAAGGGGGCGTGGCAGGAGGTGTGTCCTATGCCTACCTACTGTTGCAGATAGGTGTCCCTCATTCCTATCTCAAAAAGTTGGGAGGTATGCTCTGTATGGAGATTATTCTGGGCTCTCCCATCTTCTCCTGCAGTGTGCTGTGATTGGCCTCCCACCCGGACCTATCCCTGGCCTCTATCAGTCCCTATCTCTGTCCTCATCCATAGAATATGAGGAATTCCTATGATCTGATTTATATGATCATCAATCACACTAATCTGAGCAGATATGCCCCCTCCTGGCTTCCTTTGTACCCAGTGAACACAATCGCCAGTGCTTTATTATTGAAGGGTTGAAAATGTAGGGTTTGATTTCTGATTGGATAAATGATTATAACCCTTTCATTGCGCTTTCCTGTAAGGCAGGGGGTCACCAAACTAGAGGGTTATTTACTAAAGCTGAAGAGTGCAAAATCTGGTGCAGCTCTGCATAGAAACGAATGAGCTTTCCAGTTTTATTGCCAAATCATAAAGGGGGAGTCTCGCAATTTAAAAAAAAAAAGTCAGCAGCTACAAATACTGCAGCTGCTGACTTTTAAAATAAGGACACTCACCTGTCCCCAAATCAAGTGGTGTCGGCACCCAAGGCCAAATCGTCCATCGGTCCTGGGCAGCTGCCGCCGCCATTCTCTGTGAGGGAATCAGGAAGTGAAGCGTTGCGGCTTCACTTACCGATTCCCTTCTGCGCATGCGCGAGTCGCACTGCGCACTAACTGGTCCCCGCTATCTCCTGGGACCCATGTGTGTCCCAGCAGACAGCGCGGTGGGGACAGGAGGAGGCATAGACTTCCATGGGAGTCTATGCCAGAAGTGGGTGCAAATACCTGTCTTAGACAGGTATCTGCATCCCCCCTGAAAGGTGCCAAATGTGACACCGGAGGGGGGAGGGTTCTGAAAAGCGGAGTTCAATTTTTGTGAACCTCAATTTAATTGAACAAGCTAGAATTAGAAGCTGATTGGCTACCATGCACAGCTGCACCAGATTTTGAGTGCACCACTTTTAGTAACTCTCCCCCCTGGCCTCTCCTGTTGTTCGAGACCTACAATTCCTGTCATGTCTGTGATTGTTAGTTTACAATGCCTTATGGGGACATGGAGGGCCATAGTTTGAAGATCCCTGCTAGGGAAGTATTACAATCAGTTCATGTTCTGTCTTAAAAAGCTGCTCTATGTTCAAAAAGAAATCACATTGTATTGCTGTTCATAATAGTTACCATGTACACTAGTTTAGTGGTAAGTGCAGATATCACAATGACAGATTACTGAGGTTGTTGTATGTATCGCACTGTGCTGGCTGTTCTGTCTTGAGCTGCAGAGAGGGACATGTCTGATATAAAGTATACAGAATTTTCTAGTTTCACACACAGGTGTGTTTATATTTTCTTTGCAGTCCCTCCACTAGGGCAGACAGTCCGGCTTCACGCTGGATCCAGGCGGTCTCTCCAGGTGACCTCTACACACCATCACTGCCGTCCTCCGATGGTTTCCTGAGTCCATCTAGTTGATGCAGTGATTCTTTTGGGAACAATGGTGAAGTATTTTCTAGGCTTGAATGAGCTGAAGAGCTCCTGGGACCAAGTATTCACTGCTTTTTGGCAGCGCTACCCAAACCCATACAGGTAAGCTCAGCCATGGGAAGTCTTTCCATTTATATAAACTATTTTCTGTAAACTGGATGTGAAAAGGGAAGCTCTGCTGTTCCCCACCCAGTATTTCCTATTTCCTATTCCCTTTTTCTACATAAATAACAAGACAGTAACGGCATACAATACCATGTACAGACTATTCCCCTTAATGTAGGGATGGTCTAAATTATTTGATGGATAGCTATAGATATATACACATTCGTCAATCGTATCACAATTTTTTTTTTTCCGTTGCGATCTTGAAAAGTGTTTCACGATTCTTGCTATACAAATAATTCTCTCTGCTCTTCTGAAGCCACAGCTATCAAAAGAAAAAAATGTCAGTCTGCCAGGAATCATAACATTCTTTAGCAGTGAAACAAAGTCTAAACATTGTAACAATTTGTCAATGGAATGTAAGTGAGGAAAGTTTAACCACTTAAACCTTTTCTGACATTTGTTGGTTTCAAGTTAATTTTTTTTTTTTGCTTGAAAATTACTTGTATATATTCACATTATAAATTAAGTGTGTATATGTGTGTATGTATGTGTATAGATAGATAGATTTTTCACTCCCCCACCCCCCGATTTTGATTTTTTTTTTTTTTGGACACCATCCACTCCCCATAAGACCCTACTGACAGTCCTCAGTGCTGCATGTTTGTGCCACTGTGCACATGACATTGAAACAAAGATCGATAGATGCATATCTATCGATGCTTTGTTTAATGTCATGTATCTATCAACCCTGTGGGGGGCGGGAGTGGGCTTTGGTGAGCTATCATAGACCCCCAACATCTCCCTTTTTGAGAGAGGAAAGAAAACTAAAGACAGATGCCCCAGTCCCCTTCAGCGCAGCTGAGGCCTGCTCAGAAAATGGACAGGGGCAACGACGACTCCTCATTCATAAACTGAAGCATCATAAACAGTTTACAATGCTCAGTTATGAATGGACAGTCAGTAGTCACTGACTGTGCATTTAGAAAAGGAAGGAGCCGGTAAATTTACCAGCTCTCTCCTCTGCTTTTCATCCTGACAGATCCAAAATTGGGGGGGGGGGGGGGGGGGGGGTGACACCAGAGGAGGAGTCCGGGGAGGACACAGGGGATGATGGTGTGGCAGTTACAAGCACCGATCTCCCTGGCAGCTGTGGGAGACAGAGGAGAAGTAGCTGTCAGAAAAGCTATACAGGCAGATCGATGCTTGTAACTGCCCGCACTATCGCGCCGATCATCTGTGAGGCATTCCCTCCCCCACCACCACTACACAGAGGACACCGGGTGTACGGGCCCTTCTGCCAGGTATTGGGTCAAGCATCGGAGCATTTGCATGAGTAAAAGTACTTGTGCAAATGCTTGGCACCGATACTGGTATAGGTGCAACCCTAGTATATAATATATACAGTGCTTTGAAAATGTATTCATACCCTTAACATTTTCCACGTTTTGTCATGCACAAAGTGGCACATAATTGTGAAGTGGAAGGAAAATAAATAAGTGTTTTCAAAAATTGTTTACAAATATGTGAAGTGTGGTGGCATGCATAATTCAGCCCCTTTACTCTGATAGCCCTAACTAAAATCTAGTGGAACCAATTGCCTTCAGAAGTCACCTGATTAGTAAATAGTCAACATGTGTAATTTTAATCTCAGTGTAAATAGAGCTGTTCTGTGAAGCCCTCAGAGGTTTGTCAGAACCTTAGTGAACAAACAGCATTATGAAGGCCAAGGTTGGGTTCTAAAAAAAATATACCAAGCTTTGAATATCTCGTGGCGCACTGTTCAATCAGCCTATATGAAAATGGAAAGCATATGGCACAACTGCAATCTACAAAGACATGGCTGTCCACCTAAGCGTACAGGTGAGGCAAGAGAGCATTGAGAGAAGCAGCCAAGAGGCCTGTGGTAACTCTGGAGGAGCTGTGAGATCCACAGCTCAGGTGGGAGAATCTGTCCACAGGACAATTAGTCGTGCACTCCCCAAATCTAGTCTTTACGGAAGAGCGGCAAGAAGAAAGACCTTGCTGAAAGAAAGCCATAAGGAGTCCAGTTTGCGAGAAGCCATGTGGGGGACACGGCAAACATGGGGGAAGAAGGTGCTTTGGTCAGATGAGACCAATGTTACTGTTTGGCCTAAAAGCATAACTCTATGTATGGTGGAAAACTAACACTGAACACACCATCCCCACCATGAAACATGGTGGTGGCAGCATCATGTTATGTGGATGCTTTTCTTGAGCAGGGACAGGGAAGCTGGTCAGAGTTGATGGGAAGATGGATGGAGCCAAATACAGGGCAATCTGAGACTTGAGTTGGTGGGGGCTGAATACAAATGCATTCCACACTTGTAAAAAAAAATTGAGTGAACCTTTTATCATTTTCCTTCCACTTCACAATTATGTGCCATTTTGTGTTGTCTCACATAAAACCCCAATAAAATACATTTACGTCTTTTGGTTGTAACATGAAAAAATGTGGAAAATTTCAAGGGGTATGAATACTTTGTCAAGGCACTGTGTGTGTGTGTATGTACAACACCATTGGCAAAGTATTGTGTACACTGCCAGTTAGGTTAAAGCGGAGCTCCTGCTCCCTCCCCAGTATAGGTGTTGGGGAAGGGGGTTGAGGAGCATTTTTTTGGTCTAGTTAGGTTTAGCCTGGAATTCTACTTTAAGGCATCCCTGCTCTTCTTCCTTTTTTTTTTTTTTCTCCACTCCAGTGGTATTTCCTGCTCATTAAATACAATATAATCAGCTGGATCATAGTAGAATTCCAGGTTTCCTGTCACTTTAAATTGTTTGTTTGGGTCAAACTGTGATGCCGCTGTATGTGCCTTTAATCCACTGTAATAGCATTAGTTCTGCGGCACTGTGTTCCAGCAGCAGATTGGACGACTTCACATTTGCTGATGGAACTAGTCGGCCTGACCTACTTCTCCACCATTCAAGAGAAGCAATTTATTTCAGTCAGTACAAGGTTTTCTCTGACTGAGCTAGAAAGCCAAGCGATTGACACTCAACGTGTATACTGATAACAATACAATGCTTCTCAATGGTGGAGAAGCATTCAGGTCGTGTGTTTTTTTTGTTTTGTTTTTTTTTTTTCCCGTATGTAGCTAATGCTACGATAGTATAGTGCAGCCACATTGTTTAGTAATCAAAATTGTGCCAGCTTGACCGAAATGATCTACTGTATATAAATACTGCTTCCATGCTGCAACCCCTCATTTGGAAAATCTATGTGTGTAACTGTGTATAGCACAAAGTGGCTATATTCTTTTTAAGGGGAAATTATCATTGCTTTTTGGTGAACTTTTTTTTAGGTTTAAAAAATCTTTTACGTGTGGGGTGTTTTTTTTTTTTTTTTTGTTTTTTTTTTTAATCTCCACTAATCTTTTAGTTTGTAAAGTATACTTTGTCCTGGGCCTACAGATTTTTATTTTATTTTATTTTTTTTTCTCCTGGGCCTAAAGCAAACATGTCCTGACTGAAGACATTCTGTACCGTGAGGTAACCAGTGACCAGAAGCTTTTAACCAGGAGGTTATTAACGAAGACCAACCGCCTACCACGTTGGGCCGAGCGCTTCCTCCCAGCCAATGTGGCCCATGCTGTGTACATTTTTGAAGACTCCATAATCGACCTTCACAAGAAAACCATGACAACCTATACCTGGAACATAAACCACAGCACAGTCATGGTAAGCAAGGACACAGTTTATATTTGGTCTTGCGGTCATCCCAGCTGCGTAGACTATAGTGTTTTTAAGAGCTCTTCATTTGCAAAAAATATTTTTGTATTCATTTACAGTCTGTGGAGGAACGCTGCACATACTGTGAAAATCCAGAGAACAAAAATTGGACCGAGATTAAGAGAGAGGCTTGGGTGTCTTCACGTCTGTTTGGCTTTAGCAGACCCATACAAGTGAGTTGAGTGTATATTATGGCTGGGATATTTCGTTTTAACCGCTATGAGATGTAAAAGACCACGTTTACAAATTCTTTAGTCAGCGCGCACATAGAAAAAACGTTTGAGTTGTATTCTTTGTGCCATGAACATTTGGCATCCTTGGTTTTTCAGTACTTGTTTAATTCCTAATAGAGGTTTAAATGCGATCAAAGGAATTCATAAGAGTGTCTGACACTTTTGAATTCTATTGTGGCTTCACATGACAAATGTCAGCACAGGCAATAGATTTATGTACCTATTATGTGCATGGCGCACTGACTGGACACTCCATCCTTGCTGCAGCAGACCATTATCGCTGCTGTTGCAGCAGTCACACAGACAGCACAGCTGAGGATTTTTGAAACTGGGCAAGCTAAGCTTGATGAGAATTCCTAGTTCGCTATCGAGTCCACTCCCCTTTTAATTAGCAGTGAGACAATTAATCGCTTCAGCTCAATGACCAGGCCATACTTTGCTATGCGGCACTGCATTGCTTTAACTGACAATTGCGCGACGCTGTACCCAAACAAAATTGATGTTTTTTTTGTTTTTTTTTTACTAGTAAGTAGGGGTGCAACGGATCTAAAAACTCACGGTTCGGATCGTTCCTCGGATCAGGAGTCACGGTTCGGATCATTTTCGGATCAACAAAAAAAAAAATCTCCCCCACAGTAATATCCACAATCTCCGTATTGGCAGGGCATTGGCAGGGCATTGCAGAGTATTGGCACTGCTGCCATCCGATCTCTCCCCTCCACTGTACAGATCAGTACAGAGGGGAGAGAGAGAGGAACCGGCGTCATGACATGACGCCGGTTTGTTACAAGTGATCACTCCGTCATTCGACATGCTAAACGGCCGCCGGGTGTACCAAGATGGCCGCCGCTCCGGAGCTAGGCCAAAGCCGCGGCCTTTCCTATGGCCGAGGCCACAGAGGTGTCCCGTACGGATCAACCTCATCGGGTCAATCTCCGCTGATCGGATCACGGATCGATGACGATCCTTTGCACCCCTACTAGTAAGGGCCCCCCCCCCAAGAGACTGTGACATTATAGCGGACACTTGACACATTTTTGGGTTGATTGACAATCGTAGAGCTATAAAAATGCACTGTATACATGTCACTGGCAGGGAAGGGGTTAACACTAGGGGGAGATCAAGGGGTTAACTGTGTTCCCCATTTGTGTTCTAACTGTGGGGGATGGGACTGACTATAGGAGATGAGAGCGTGGTCCCCAGCTTGTCCCTCTCCACACAGAACTGGGATGTGTGTTTACACTCTCGTGCCCGCGATCGCTCATGACCGGCGGTCATGAGCATTGGCACGTGCCTGCTATCGCGCTTAAAGGGACCGGCGTATAGCTACGACTGTTTGCGGGATTGTGTTGACCTGCCGTAATGGTGGCTGGTCGGCAAGTGGCCAATATATAGACAGACTGCTATTGTCTGTAGAATATGCCTGCTGGCAATCGCAAGGAGAGAGTCAACCCGATGTGTAACTAGTATCTTGGTGTAGTGACCAGTGACATACATGACACCTGCTGCACTGACACTCTGACAAACATGTCCACACAGGTTAGCACCACTCTGTTGGTTACTAGTACCTTCACTACAGGTGCCAGGTTCAGATGACCTCCCACTCGTCACAAACTCTGAATATGTATATATGGAAAGAACCTGCACTCTGGAATCTGTCAATTTGACATCCAATAGAGTGTTAAAGATATCGAAGTGTAATGAGGGGAAGAGACCTTTTAGAAAGTAAAGTAGGGCTGAAACAACTAATCGATTAATCGACAACTAATCGATTATGAAAATAGTAATCAATTAATAGGCCAGTAACCATAATGGGGTTAAAAAAATAAAATGAGCCCTTTTATAGTACAAAGAGCAAATAATTGCTACTGTAAATATTACTTTCACCGTTCTACAGTAAAAAAAATGAACCCCCTACAGTAGCGATTATTTGCTTTTTTTTTGTACTATAAAGGGGCTCATTTTAGTTTCTTTTAACCCCATTATGTTACTAAACGTCTTAGGCCTGGTTCACATCTATGTGTTTTTTGGTGCTTTTTGCAGAAACACACTACAGTTCATTTAACATGGTTTCCTATGGGACACATTCACATCTATGCTTTTTTTCAGCCGCTGTGTATTTGGAAAGGGTCGGACTTTTTTTTTTTTTTTTTTTTTTTTTTTTTTTAACGCGAAACTGTGCTTTTTAGGTTCAATATACTTCAATGGAGAAGCTGCAGAAAAGCATGTAATGCGTTTTTGCAGCAAATTGTATTTTTTAATCTGCCCAACAACAAATTGGCCAAAACAGTATTTCTCTAATAGTGTATACAGTATATCTCTAATAGTGTATATACAGTATATCTCTTCTGTCTGTTGTTCTCAGAGTGGATTCAATATTTTGCTCCCTAACCATATAGTTGGTTGGTTATATTTACCACGGCATAGAGATATTTAAGAATAAATTGCCTTTTTTTTTAAACTTTACATATTAACTAAATTGTAACCCACACTTTTTTTTTTTTAAAGGTTATTAACCGATTAATCGAAACAATAATCGGCCAACTAATTGATTATGAAAATAATCATTAGTTGCCGCCCTAAAGTAAAGCGTTTAGGATCTGAAAGGGGATATGAGAAAGATTCACCACGTTATGAGCATTGTCCGTATTTGATTTCATCTGCATTATAGTTTCCTGTTGGCCTCAAAGTTTGCGGTCTTTGTGCATCAACTCCCTCTTCTGGTTTTTCTTTTCCTTTTTTCTTTCCTTGACTGTTTTTTGTGGCTGAATAGTTTTTTTGATCTTTTTCACATGCCGAGTCCTTTGACACAGAAGCAGTTGAGCCCCATAGATGTAACTGAAGCACCTCCTTCTGTAGTAGAAGAGCTCTGATTGTGAGTCTGAGACTTCCGGAGAGCTGGAATTTACATGTCTTTGCCCCCCTCGTCTGGGATTTTTTTTTTTCAGATATTGTGGTATTTCCATCCTGTGTTTTTACATAAAGTGCCCCATTTTGATAGTCCTGCAAATCTCTTAGAAATTTCTGTCTTTTGTTTATTGCCATTATGCCTTGTTCAGTCTTCACAAGATCCCTTTAGTTCCGAATCCAATGATTTGTGACTTTTCCAGTGAATTATATGCATTTAAAGAGTCCCAGATGGATTCACCATTATTCATTATTAGATTTCACCATTAACTGTAATTAGAAGCTTCTCCTCATGCAACTATTAATCCCATGAGATCCAGGGAGCACTTTGATAGAGCGTTATTCCATTCTTTCATGAACTCGTCTGAATAGATTGTTGAGGGGAACTTTTTGATTCTTAACCCTCTGGGGATCATAGAGGCTATATCATTTTAGACCCTCAGAATCCCACCACAGTTTAGTTTCTTTTACCGGTGCAGTCTTTAACTGTCCAAACAAGGAAATACAGACTGAGTCCTCTGGTATAGGTGAAGGATCTTTGGTATAGACCTGAGAAATCTTGGTTTGGCAATCCATATTCATAAGCCACAAATATAATATTGGTGTGATCTTTTACAAAGTAACTTGGTCTAGAAAATTGATACAAATGCAGTCCATGAATAGATGATTGGTACCAGAAATAATTGTTACAATCAACAAAGGAGTTGGCACGGAGTGTGGTGCAGGGGAGGTAAACGAAATGTCCACACAGGGTAACACCGCTCTAACTGTGAAAACCTCCAAATATGCGTGTTGGTTACTGGAACCTTCACTACAGGTGCCAGGTTCAGGCGAATTCCCACTCATCAAACGCAGAATATGGAAAGAACCCGCATTCTGGAATCTGTCCAAATTCTTCAAAAACTTTTTCCCAATAATCCTTTCGTGAGACACATCAAATGGTACGGTTATTTCATAGATGACCTGCTATTTATATGGCAGGGCACCTCTGAGTACCTCCTTTCTCTTTAACCAGTATAATAATAATAATAATAATCTGGAATTTGGTTTTAATTTTGATCTAAAATTTTCTGGATGTCAATTTGGAGGGTAATTCTACAAGTGGAACCGTATCTACTCGTACTTGAAAGAATAAGCTGGCAACTCGGTTTTGCTGGCGACCAGTTGTCGTCCTGCACACACGATTAGATCGGTTCCACTTAGTGAATGTATAAGTGCTAAGAGAAGTTGTTCCACTGAAAGAAGCTTTGTCCAGGAGTGTGACACAATGGCCTCTAGATTAGTACCATGCAAATATAACTCCAGGGATGTTAACAGCAAAAGCTACAGCTGCACACAGGGATAGATCGACGTTAACGCAAATCCCATAAAAGACAATTCCAATGGCCAAGATATTCTTACTTTTGCATTTATGCACCACTTTTTCAGGAGAATTTACCCACTTACAGACCGGAAGATTTGGCTGCTTACCAGGCCATTTTTTTTTGTGATAAGGCACTGCGTCACTTTAACTGACTTGCACGGTCGTGCAACACTGTACCCAACAAAATTGACTTTTTTTTTTCCTTTTCTTTTGGTGGTATTTGATCACCTCTGCGTTTTTTTTTTTTTTTGCGCTATAAATAAAGACCGATTTTGAAAAAGGGCAATATTTTTTAATTTTTACTATAATAAATATCCCCCCAAAAAACAAATTTCTTCCTCAGTTTAGGCTGATATGTATTCTTCTACATATTTTTGGTAAAAAAAAATTGCAATGAGCGTACATTGGTTTGTTCAAAAGTTGTAACATCTACAAAATAGGGGATAAAAACAACTATTTTGAAAAAAACAATCTTACTTTTTTTGCTATAATATACCCAAAAATGGTTTTTAAACAAATTTAATGGCTTTTATTCAGATTTTTACATCACAGAATTCATGTCCGATATTCGGTATCGGCAAAAATTCTCTTTCGGCTTTTTGCCAAAAGGGACATCTTACTTTTTTTGCTATAATATACCCAAAAATGGTTTTTAAACAAATTTAATGGCTTTTATTCAGATTTTTACATCACAGAATTCATGTCCGATATTCGGTATCGGCAAAAATTCTCTTTCGGCTTTTTGCCAAAAGGGACATTTTCGGCCGATATGTTTAGGCGGCCGAAATTTCGGTGCATCCCTAATAGTTTTTATATTATATTCTGTGAACAAGGCTCCTTGCTGAAAATTTTAGCATTTACTTTGTACTTGGTGATTATCAAAACAAGAATTGTTGGATTCCAGAGTGGATTCTTTCCATGTATCTATACTCTGACAAACTTGCTTTTTTGCTACACAGCATACAGACAGGAACTCTGCCTAAGCTGTCTGTCTCTGTATGCCAATTTACAGTTGGTCTTAATTACCTCAAATCTTGCTATCTACAAACTGAAGGTAGTAATGTTTTTTTAATTTGGAGCAGTAATTGTGCCATGTTGTAAAACTGGTGCTATTAGGAAATGCCTTAATCTGCTGTTTCAGTAAAACTACTGAAACTGGCAGCAGAATACTGTATTTTGAATCTGGCACTGGTCTTTTTACAGGGTCGTACCATCAGAAAAGTGGAGCAAATGCTTTATTGATTTCACTTGCATATTGTTAATGGCTCTATAATATATTTTACTGATGCGTGGTAAAGCACGCTTACAAACATTTTCTTATATGTATGGTCTGTGTGAAGTATGGCTCTCTTCACTTAGCTATACAATATGCTCATGATGTGTTTATATTATATTAATTCTGCATCTAAAGACCTAAGTATGTAATGCATTTACAACCTACAAAATAGTAGTAGATTGACCAAGTAATGCAAAGTTCTGCTGGTCACAACTAGCACACCTTCTGATGTCGCTGTACCTCTAGCTTACTTGCCAAAGATTTGTAATTGTAAATCTGTTTTGTCCTGTGGTTTATGCAAATATGACACCAAGCAACTTGTTCCAGTGAGTAGTAAAGCTGAACTAGGAAGTAGTAGATGTGTGGCAGACATGTGTAAATCACAAGGCTTGTTAAACAGCATTATAAATACTTGCCTGACACGTGCAGTTGCCATCCTGATGTCTAGATTAATTTTAGGACCTATTGCTTTCAGTTCAGAGTTTAAAGCTGGCCATACTTGATTTGAATTGTGGCTGATTTTCTGCTGAATTTGATGAAGTTTGAGCTGTTGGCGCCCATGCCACCACCACCTGGCTCTGCAAACTTCAATTGAAAAATACAAAACATGGCAGCTTGGCTATGTTTTAACTTTTATATTTATTTTATGGAGAGACAAGGTGGAAGAAATGAACAGCATTGGCAAACAGTGCCAGTGCTACTTTATTCTTGGGTGGCCATTTGAGTGTGGAATCAGTTCATAATGTCTGAAAACATAATTTATGGGTGACTTAAGTCACCTGGAGCCCATTATTTTCAAGAATGCAAGTAGAAAGACTAGCTGAGAAAAAGGAACCGTAAAGCGCAATCGCTGTGCTACAGTAGGAAGCAAACCCTGTAAAAAAAATTTTTATTTTTTTTTTCTTTATTTCTGAGAATTTATTTCTGTTTAAATGATAGGTGGGGCTCTTGTCATATTGTTATAAGCATCTGATCAGTTAAATAGTGTTTGTTTACACTGAGTTGGTAGGCTGTGTTGTACTTCTGGTGTTTTTGTTAGGAAAGTTTTGTCACTGGTGCTCTCGTAGCATGGGGTCCCTATGCTTAGGTGGCAGTACTGAATCCACCACGTAGGTAAATAGAAGAGTTGTGTGGGTATTTTAAGTATGTGTATTATTCCTAATCAACGCAGCAGATGGATGATTTAAGATTTTTTTTTTCTTCCCCCCCATCTCCCCTGTAAATCAGGAATTTGGTCTGGCTCGGTTCAAAAGTAATGTGACCAAGGCAATGAAGGGCTTTGAATTCATCCTGGCAAAAATGCAAGGTGAGTGGATACACAAATTCCTTTATATTTTGACTTTGAATACAGGAACAGCTGCTCCGTGTTCTCTTAGTAATGTCTGAGTCATGAGATGGGAAGTGTGACGAGAGCAAGGTCACGTTGACTCTATAATAACTAGCCTTGCCTGTATATAAAATCTTGCTTAAGACCTTGCTGTGTATGATATGCATCCTTTAACAGTGGAAATTAAATCCTGTATAATTTTTTTTTTTTGGACTACTAGAAGCTAATGATGAGTAACTTGCAATTGTTCCTAGACATACCTGCATATAATTGCCTCTTGGATTTTAGCCTTCGAGTCTTTGTTGTAAAGCAGCCATTTCCCTCCAGGTCTACATCTGTGTATTGATGTGTTTTCTGATCCCATACCCAAACATTGTTGGGCTCATATACAATGCACCGAAGTACATATACTGTATATACTCAAATTATTTATTTTCATGCGCTGATTATTTCACCGGTAAAGATGATACCTATATTTGATAAGATGAATATGGCACATTTTGAAATCTACAGTGGGGGAGAGGGAAGTATTTGATCCCCTGCTGATTTTGTACGTCTGCCCACTGACAAAGACATGATCAGTCTATAATTTTGAGGGTAGATTTATTTTAACAGTGACAGAATAACAAAAATATCCAGAAAAACGCATTTCGATAAAGGTATAAATTTGAGTTGCATTTTAACCACTTCAGCCCCAAAAAGATTTGCCCCTTCCTGACCAGGCCATTTTTTGGGTTATGGCACTGCGTCGCTTTAACTGCGCAGTCGTGTGATGTTGTACCCAAACAATTTTTTTTTTTTTTTTTTTTTTCTAGTAATGGTGGTCCTGCAATTTTTTATCGGGATTGCGACAGGCACTTTTTTTGGGACCAGTGACATCTTTACAGAGGAGCTGTAAATAGCCACTGAATACTGTATAAATGTCACTGGCAGGGTAACACTGGGGGGTGATCAAGGGGTTAACTGTTCCCTATGTATTTCTAACTGGGGGGGGGGGGTGGCTGACTAGAGGAGAGAGGTCATTGTCCCAATACCAACACAGGATCTGTCTCCTCTCTCCTGACAGAACTGGGATTTTACACACACACACACACACACACACACACACACACACACACACACACACACACACCCCCGTTCTCGCTCTGTCACAAGTGATTTTGGGTGCCTGGTGGTCATCAGGCACGCGCATCAGCTCCTGGGGGAGTAGAACTGTCCAATTTGGATAGATTGTAGTAAAGGGGTGCAGTGCAGCTGGGATCCCAAGGTGGTACGTCTGTGACTATGTCAGTGCTTGAACAGATTGTTTTGTTCTTGTTCAGGTGATGCACCTTCCAGGACACTAGTGGAAACTGCAAAAGAGGCAACAGAAAAAGCAAAGGAAACGGCACTTGCAGCAAAGGAGCGAGCCAGAGATTTGGCCAGCAAGGCAGCTACAAGCAAAAAGCAGCAATATGTCTAAGCTCCCCAGCTGCCATTCTACAGTAGATCCTACATCTCTGCGCATCGGGCCCAATAATACTGGGTTCAATGGTCATCTGAACTAAATTAAGCAATTTCTAGAAATCAATTATTTATGTATTGTGCTGTAATTTAAAAGAAGGAAATATATACTTGAATATAATGCAAAAAATAAAACTTTTCTAAGCTTTAATTTATGATTAAAGAATGATCTGAGAAGTAACCTGGTTGTCTGTTATGGGTAGACAGTTACATCTTTTCTCTTTCTGTCATACTACTAAAAAAATCATGCCAAGGATATGGGGGGGGGGGGGGGGAGAGCCAACAGGCAGGGTTGAATGGGAGCTGTTCTCCCATTTATTGCTCCAGGGGTAGAGGGCATGGAGGAAGAGGATTGCCAGCTGGATCAGAGTGGTGATTACCTGCTCTAACAGCTTACATTAAAATTGCCTCCACTCGCTGTCACACACAGCCCTGCCTCATGACCCGGAGCCTTTACAGACAGAACGCCAGTCCAATGCTGGGATGTCTTCTGTCTGTCACAGGCACCGGGTCAGGAGGTGGGGCTGTGTGTGACTGTGAGCGGAGGCAATTTTAATGTAAGCTGTTACAGCGGGCAATCCTCGCTCTGTAATCCAACCGACAATCCTCCTCTCTACTCCTGTGATCCAGCTGCCCTCTTCCTCTGCACAGGTGAGGCTGCAATGGTGGGCACAGTTGTTTATTTTTGTAACTCTTCTGCCTAAAACATTTAAGTGTCATTTCATGAGCTAATTGGGGGGGGGGGGGGGGGGGGGTGTTTAGGGGCAGGGATTGGGTGGGGCAACTGGTGGCAATTAACACTTTAAGGCCTGGCTAGTAGTTCAGGACTTGAAATTTTGAGCCCTGGTCTATTGACTATTTTAGACTTTTTAAAATGCCTGCTCAAAGCCGCTACCATGATGGACATGCTATCACTACTAGCCTTCCGCCCACCCTCCTAAGCCATTCTATTAGACTCTTCCCCCACTTGTTGAGCAAGATCTAATCACAAGTCCCCCATCCAGGTCCCAATACCACCACAGTTTCAGGGGGGGGGGGGGGTGCCTGCTTATCCAGCACTGTGATGCTTCGCAGCAGAATTCTTGTGGTACCTGATTTTTGCCAGGACTTTTCAAAGGCTTTCAAGGGCTGCAGATTCTAGTTTGCGAGTAGTGATATTCATGAGGTTTTTGAAGTGTTACCAGAGAGCGGATCTGCTTTTGATAGCCTGGCATAAGCCTAGCTACTGGCTAAATAGGGCAAACGCACATAATGATACAAACGTGATCATGTGTAGACAAAAGCCTCGTACACTCGATCGGATTTTCTTGCCAGAAATGTGTGACAGGCTGTTGGTGGAAAATCCGACCGTTTGTACGCTCAATCAGACAATTGTCGGATTTTCCGCGGACAAATGTTGGATGGCAGGCTTTAAAATTTTCTGCCGACAAATCTGTCGGATTTTCCGAGCGTGTGTACAAAAGTCCAAAGTTCAAACATGCATGCTCGGAAGCAAGGATGAGCCAGAAGTGGTCAGACTGCCTACTCCCAAACTGTCATTTGAAGTAAAACACATAGCCAAGTAGTATTCTCCACTTTTTTTTTTTTTTTTTTTTTTTTTATAGTGCATTAAAAAAAGCATGTCTAATTTTATTTGTTTTCTATCTGTCAATTGAACTTAACCAAAAAGTGCATTCTATGCATCCAAAAATATATCAAATCATTGTTATTCAACCATAAAATAAAAGCCTTATGCATGTGTCCTGCTTAATATAGGAGGTCAACCATGCCAAGAGTTGGTGAAAGCAGGGGTCTTTCATCCAGAGAATTCTGAAAATCATCTGGATTATTCTCCTGGAGCTCCGGCAGTGAATGTATGCCATTGTATTTGTATGCAAGACAAAATCCAGGCACACGCCTTTGGACCAAAGTGAGGTTTTGTCTGCAGAAAAGCCAATTGCGTGTACGAGGCTTTAGAGTGCTGCTCAAAGCTGTAGGACAACAGGTGTCCCTACCAGTATTTAGGAAGTAGGAGCAGGCCTCAGGCACTAATTCAGAAGCATGGACATTTGTGGGGTAAGGCACTGACCCAGTGCTTCAGATATGGATATAGCTGTAAGGGGCTGCCACATCCGAAGCACTGGGTTGGTTTTGAGCAGCGTCTTACCCCACATATGTCCATGCTGGTGATACAAACATGTTAGCAGTCTTTGTCTACAATTGAAAACTGTCTGTCCCCCCCCCCCCCCCCCTATTTCTTATGTTCATGAGGGGAAGCTCCCCAAGGCAGTCCAACAGACAAATAATTTCTCCACTGTGCAAAGCTAAAAAAAAAAAAAACTAATGGAGGGATGTGAAAAACATACTTACTCGTCACTGTGCTGGATGGCACATTACTGGATGGTTCAAGGACCCCTGCTCCTAGACTTACTGCTACAAGAATGTATTTATTGGGAATTCATGGAGGAAGTACTAGAATAGGGTTCATATACTCTACTTTTCATATGGTGCATCCCTGGCTTGATTTCCCCCCCCCCCCCCTCTTGGATTGAATACCATTAAGATCCAATTTGATCTTTACTTTGTGGATTTGCTACCTTGGGCAGGCTCCCGGGTTGGCGCGGCTTGGGTGGATAGGGGGGGGATCAGTCGCTCGCCCTGGTCTCCGTTTGGACATTGGGGTGATATGTGGTCGCCGCCACGACTCCAGCATTATGACTTTCAATTTGATATGTTTAGTGTGACTCTTCACAAAATTCCCCTGATGAAGGGATGGCCTGTCAAGTCCTGAAACGCATAGGACTGTGTTGAAGACCCTCCAAGCATCACTATCATACCATTGCTTTTAAAGTTTCTATATTTTGTATATTCTTCTTTCTACATGATTGTTGTATATGTTAGTTTGTATGAATAAATTGCTTTTTTATATACCGATGTTGCCGTTAAAGTCCCTTTTTCCTTTGGGAGTACCTTTTTTATTTTTTCCTTCCCAGGGATGCAGGCAACTTTCATGGTCTAGTTTAATGGTTTCTCATTTTTAGATTTTTTTTTTTTTTTTTTAAAAACACTTTGCTGATTTATTTAACCTCTGATCACCATTAAAGCCTTACAAACCCCAACTAAAAAAAAAGGGATATAAGAATATATACAATAGACCCCAGCTACTTTTCTGTGCGAAAGGTGAAGATCCCATATTAAGCGGGGATGTGCACCTGCACAATACCAGAATATCTTTGAGTTTTGGAACCCCTTAGCTTTTCCTGAATCTTGGGGTGAGATCCAGTGACTTCACAGGTACCCACAGGGAGTGTCTGAAAGCGAGGGGGAAATGTGGTGGGCTCCCCCCACATACGTTTTCTGTCCCCATGGTTTATTTTACAGCTTTCATTTCAATTTTTTTCATTCAGGCTACAAAATCCACTTTAACAGATTGCTAAATTTTAATAGTTGTCTTTATTAACAGATACATTCCTGACTTTTCACATTTCAATACAAGATGCACAATTTTGGTTGTACTGTATGTACAGATACTGCTTTTCTATGCAAATGTAAGGTGTGGCCATTTTTTTTTTTTCTGTCATCTGCTGGTGTGTGGGGGAATGCATGATTGGCATGTATTAAATAGTCTTGAATGCCAACCAAATACATTTACAGACAGACCTATTATTTTTTTTTTTTTTTTTATGGTCTGCATCCATGGCTGTTTATTTTGTATGCTATTCCTTGAAATGAAAGGATATATTTCACAGATTATCTTGCACCAGCAGAAACTATACTGAAAATACTTGCATATACATATTCTCTGGCAGGTATATGTTTTAAGGAGACCCTGTCGCCCTGCCTAGTTAGGTCAGTGTGACTGGGTCTGTTAGGCTACTTTCACACTGAGGCGTTATAGCGCTGAAAAAAAGCACCTCTCCAGTGTGAAAGCCCAAGTGCTTTCACACTGGAGTGTTGTGCTTGCGGGACATTTAAAAAAAAGTCCTGCAAGCAGCATCTTTGAGGTGCTTTTTAACCCTTTTATTTGGCTGCTAGCGGGGGTTAAAAGCGCCCTGCTAGCAGACGAAAAGTGCCTCTAGAACTAGCGGCGCTTTATCGCTGAAGCCCTGAACCTCCGTTTGAAGAGCTTATAACCCCACCAAATCGGCTTTACAGCACCCCCTCTACTGATTCCTCCATGGTTGCCACTGCAAAATACCAAGTGCTTCTGGGTAAGGGGGAGTGTATGATTTCCTCCATATTGCAGATTTTTTTACTTTATTACAAAATCATATAAAAGTGAGTATAAGGTAGATAGGAGGTGGGCTTTAAACTTTTTCCTGAATGGGCAGTTTACAGGGTCTATTAAGGATAAATGTGTATTGGATGACTAACATAATATGGGAGCTGACCATTTTTTTGGGGGGCAAGAGTTAGTTGCCTGGCTATAATGGTACACAGATCAGGAAAGTTGGCTTGAAGTCAAAACTAATCTGCATACTTATTGCAGCAACTGAATCATAGCTCCAAAACCAAGGACACCTTTATTTTCAGAAGAGGTTGTAATGGAAGCCTTTATACCGATCAGTACAGATTTCCTTTGCTCATATGAATGAGCAAATAGAAAATGTGTGTAATACACAATATATGAAAACCGTGCATCAAGATGCAGCCAAGGAGTGAACGCTACAATCTCATGAATCCCTTCTATGCTCTTGTATATGCCTTATATTAATGTACCTAGCCATCTCTACATTTGTGTACAGATCATAGTCTAGATGGGTGGTGTGAGAGCTACCACAATGTAAGAGAAAATCCTGCAGGAATCCCAGAAAGTACAGAATGTTTTAGGATCTGCAGACATGCTTGTGTCCATTTCCTAATGTCTGCTTTTCCACCATAGAAGGTAATGAAGAAGCAGGCCCATGAAGCTCTGAAGGGGTGTCAAATGCAGCTATCCTAAGAACTCTGGTTGTAGAAGCAACTTAAACTGATTTTAAATGCAGTAGGAATGTGCCTGAAACTATGCATTAGCCTTTCAACACACGCCCAAAGCCTGTCATCACAAGCCCCTATCCGTTTATTATAAACCTTCAACTAGGTCTGGCACGTCAAACTATTTTTTTTTTCTTCGGGGGGGAGAGAGAGAGATTCACCATGTTGGTCTCTCACTTCTTCACAGTTGTCCAGCCAGTTTTAAGGACACCTATGAAAAATATAGATGATGACAGTGATGAACTCCTTTTGAAAATGCTTGTTACCTGGTGGTCTCTAGGCACTTCTGGACCAGTAGCATACCCATACGTCGCTGGTCTTCTGGTAGTTATATCATCACCTTAATACTGCTTCTTAAAGCTGGCATTCGGCTATTGTAAAAGCAATCCTAGCGGCTAAATAGCCACTGGATTGTTTTTACAAACATTGGGAGGGCACATTCCAACCATCCTTTTTCATGCTCTTCCATCCCACCAGGAGACCGAACGGCCAGCCAGCGTGCCAAGCAAAGCTGGGATCAGAGGAGGGATTTGGGGTCTTATAGACCAGATCTCTCCATAAAGAGTACCTGTTTCATGCCTATTGCTGTCACAAGGATGTTTACAGCAATCATCCCACACATGAGGTATCGCTGCAAATGTCAGACCGTGGCCAGTAATTCCTCTGGAAATCTAAAGTGGTAGCCTGTAAAGACTTTTTTTTTTTTTATATATAAATTCTTTATTTTCATAAAAATCATATTACATTTCACAAAAAACACATATCCTCTCTCTGTAATATCTCTTTAGCAATATCATCTGTCTATAACAACATATTACATTAACGTTATCTTTAACCCCTCCCAGCCTACTGCACAAACATTTCTACCCATCTTCACATCCTTCCCTATATACAAGATAAGAGGATCATATCTTCTGATATTTCTCATCTTGTTCTTTCAACATCATAGTGAGATTCTTCATTTGTTGCATTTCTGTAATTCTAGCAAACCACTGTGCTCTGGATGGAGGGATTTCACTCTTCTACAAAACAGGGATGCACGCCTTCAGTGCCGTAAGAAGATGTTTCAACAGTGAATTTTTATATTTTTCCACGGACATAGGGATATCATTCAACAAAAAGGCTGCTGATCTTTCTCCAAGAGACACACCTGTAATTTTTTTTAACAGTTTCTACAACCATTCTCCAAAACTCCTTGATTTTCACACATTCCCAGAAATTGTGTAACATAGTACCCTCCACCTCGTGACACCGCCAGCATAAATCTGAGACCTGGGGAAATATCCGATGCAATACCGTCTGTGTTCTATAACATTTGGTAAGGATGGTATATCTTCCTGATATCTACTCGCCACTGAGGCCTTATGAGTAGACAGTAAAATCCTGACCTGCCTTTGGAAGAATATAACCCCCAAATCCCTTTCCCACGCCTGGATAAAGGTAAGATCTTGTGGTGCTTCTAATCCTGTCAATACAGCGTAAAAATAAGACAGGGAATCCCTCAGTATCTCCTCATCTAAACATATCTGCTCAAAACCTCATGGTGCCCATACTTCTGAGTATATATTTGACTTTGATCAAATAAAGGCCCATAATTGCATCACCCTAAAAAAATCCAGTTCTGGTACCATCTCACCTTCAATCTTACTTCTTGTCATTAAACAATTGTCTACTGAGAAATGTATAAACCTATTTTTACCCCTTTGCCGTATGACATCAAATCCCAAATCTGTCAAGCCAGGCTAAAAAGCCGGTGTACCCAGAACTGGAACCATAGGGCTTGGGTATAATGACATAGTCGTATTTTTAAAAATCTTTTTAATTGTTCGTAAGGTAGCGCCTACCATTGGATGTTTCCTCACTGCTATTGAAATATCGGTTTCCGAGATCCAGACCAACCCCTCCAGGGGAATACCAAGCAGCGCCTGGTTCCATTTGTACCCATGGTTTCCTCTTGTCGATCACACACCAATCTAGCCAAATGTGAGGCTTCCTGATATCTAACTGGGTCTGGGAAACAAATCCCTCCTTTTTCTTTAGGGAGCGATAAAATGGCTCTATGTACTCTTGCTGGTTTCCCAGCCCAGATAAACCTCAGGAACCTTGATCGGAGATCTCGTAAAAAACTTGGGGGATCTTAATTGGAAGGGTTTGCAACAAATACAGGAGCCTTGGCATCACATTCATCTTTATAATATTTGTCCTCCCAAACCATGTAAAAACTTCCTTATCCCATCTCTGAAAATCAAGTTTAAACTGTCTCACCATCGGGGCATAGTTAAGTTCAAATATCCTATTCAAATTCTTTGGTATTTTAGTCCCTAGATAACTTATATAAGATTCTGTCCATCTGAAATCAAACTGTGTAGTTATCTGATGTAATAGGGATGCATTCATTTCTACCCCCATTGCTTCCGATTTAATGTAATTCACTTTAAAATTTGCAATTCCCCCATATTCACGTAACTCCGACAGAAGGGATGGAAGGGAGATCACTGGGGAGGTTATAAAGAAAATTAAGTCATCGGCATAAGCCGCAAGCTTTTGCTCCTCTCTCTTTGTTGTTATACCCCTAATATTTAGATTAGCCCGAACCCTTCTTAAAAAAGGTTCCATTGTAAGAATAAAAATAATGGGCGACAGTGGGCATCCCTGGCGTGTACCATTTCGAATAGAAAAAGGCTCTGAGATTCTATAATTAACCTTGACCCTGGCACTCGGTACTGAATATAAATTTGTAAACCAGCACAGCATTCCATCCCCCAAACCAATGTGTTGTATAGTAGCCCTGAGAAACATCCAGTCCACCCTATCAAATGCTTTTTCCGCATCTGTGGATATAAGTATTAAGGGTTTCTGCTGACTTTGTGAAAAATGAATAGCACTCACTACCCTCTGCGTGTTCTCTCTCCCCTCCCTGCCAGAGGTAAACCCCACTTGATCTGGATGTATCAAAAAGAGGATATGATCAGTTATTCTGGTGGCCAAGCTCTTTGTAAAGACTTTTAAATCAACATTTAACAAAGATATCGGGCGATAACTACAGCATTGTGAGGGATCTTTCCCTTCTTTCGGGATTATTGTTATGTGTGTTAACAATGTTTCTGTCTGTATTTTCTGCTCCTCAAGTAGTGAGTTATAAGCTGCTATGAATCTCGGAGCCAATTTTTCGGCTTTACCAATATTCATGCCCAACACAACAACTCCGGTACCAGAGCTATTGCCCTACTAGATATAGAAAAGGCATTCGACACTGTAGAGTGGCCCTTTTTGTGGGAGACTCTACGTCGAATGGGTTTTCCACTACAGTTTATATCATGGCTGCAGGTGATCTATAGGTGTCCCATCTCATCGATTCGTTTGGGCTCCAGACTCTCAACCCCATTTCAACTTTTCGGGGAACTAGACAGGGCTGCCCTCTTTCTCCGGCTCTATTTGCTCTAGCTATAGAGCCAGTTGCAGAGGCTCTCCGTACATCGCCTCATATTAAGGGGCTTAGGATAGGCATGCTGGAGGAGAGGGTAGCCCTGTATGCTGACGACATGGTTTTATTTTTGGGGGACGCGGGTCCATCACTTCAGGGTGCTCTGTCACTCCTCAACACTTTCTCCATGGTAACGGGCCTCCGGGTAAACTGGCCAAAATCTACTCTATTTCCAATAGATCAAGCAGCCAAATTGACATCCTCTTCAGATAGCCCATTAAAGTGGGTTGACTCCTTTAAATATCTTGGGGTTTGTGTCTCTGCACAAGCCTCAGATTTTCTTAAATTGAACTTGGATCCGGTAGTGGGGGATATGAAAGCTAAACTCAAGGCATGGAATAATCTCCCCCTATCGGTATGGGGAAGGGTCAACTTGCTTAAAATGAAGGTCATCCCCAAATTCATATATTTATTCCGCCATTCCCCGCAGTGGATTCCTAAATCCTTCTTTATTAAACTAAACCAACGCTTTTCAGAGTTTCTCTGGGGCTCCTTACCACCGAGATATAAGTTAACTACATTAATGAGGCCACTATCGCAGGGTGGCATGGCCTTTCCGGATTGCTATAAGTACTTTTTGGCGACACAGCTGGTGACAGTGGTCTGGTGGCTAAATCCTGATAAAACCAATGTGGCCTCCGCTTTGGAGGCCACCGTGGCAGGCTCCTGGGAATCTCTTCAATACCTAATTTACAGAGGCCCATGTGCCCCACACTTATTAACTCCGTCTATGCTTACTACTTTACGGGCCTGGAAAATGGGCTTGGCTATTGAAAAACACAGCCAGATGGGAATTTCCCCTAATACACCCCTATGGCTAAACCCCAATTTACCACACTTTTACAAATCTATTGACCCCCAGATATGGACTAGATATGGTATAAAATTAATCTCACAAGTGGTGTCTTGCACCTCACTGCTTTCTTTTTGTCAGCTTTCCTCCCAGTATAATCTTCCGCAGCATTATCAGTTCCGTTATCTTCAACTTTTGCATGCTTTCAAAGCCCAATTCCCACGTTCGTCCTGTATATTAATACAGTCTAAACTGGAGACTACTCTTAGATCCGGTTGTACAAAAAAACCTACATCTCACATATATCAGCATTTAATCTATGAGTCTTTGCATCCGTTGGACGGCCTTTTGTCCCGTTGGCAGCGTGACATTCCAGATTTGAGTGGCGAAGATTGGGATGGTGTTTGGGACTTCCCTTTTAGTTCGCTAGTCTCTATACGTGACAAGTTAGTCCAATTTAAAATAGTCCACCGGGCGTATTTCACTCCCCACAGACTTCATTTGATAAATCCTGCCCACTCCCCTAAGTGTTGGAGATGTAGCTACACCCCCGGAGATTTTTCCCATATCTTTTGGCATTGTCCAAAGATACAACAATTCTGGGGGGAGGTACTAGGCCTAATCAATAAAATTGCATCTACTAATCTACCACTGTCTATGGAGATTTGTATGTTGGGCCTTATAAAAAAATTAGTTCCTGCTGTAGCTAAACGCACGATGATTGGTTTGCTTCTATTTTATGCTAGGAAAACCATAACATTTCAATGGAAGAAGCCCTATCCCCCCACAAATGTCCAGTGGAAACGTTTGGTTAACGATAATCTTCCACTATATAAAGATACCTATCTTAATAGAGGCTGCCAATTGAAATTTAATAAGGTTTGGAGTGGGTGGCTGGAGGAAATGAACATTGCTTACTAATGTTGGACTAGCTTCAGTTACGATACCAAGAATCGACGATTAAATGTAATTCCTAGTTAATAGGTATAGGCCTTTATGGGCAGTGGGGGGGCGGCCCAAAAATTCCAAAAATCCCCTTTTCACTTACATGCTAAAACTGTATTGCATGGATGTATTTCTCTATTTCTCTCTTTTTCTTTCCATTTCATTTTTTTTCTTTTACCTGATGTACTTGCGATATTACATGTACAAGCTAGACAACCAATTTGTATATGTCTTTGTGTCTTATAAGGAAAATTTGAATAAAAATAAATTAAAAAAAAAAAAAAAAAGAATATAAATTTGTAAACCAGCACAGCATTCCATCCCCCAAACCAATGTGTTGTATAGTAGCCCTGAGAAACATCCAGTCCACCCTATCAAATGCTTTTTCCGCATCTGTGGATATAAGTATTAAGGGTTTCTGCTGACTTTGTGAAAAATGAATAGCACTCACTACCCTCTGCGTGTTCTCTCTCCCCTCCCTGCCAGAGGTAAACCCCACTTGATCTGGATGTATCAAAAAGAGGATATGATCAGTTATTCTGGTGGCCAAGCTCTTTGTAAAGACTTTTAAATCAACATTTAACAAAGATATCGGGCGATAACTACAGCATTGAGATGGATCTTTCCCTTCTTTCGGGATTATTGTTATGTGTGTTAACAATGTTTCTGTCTGTATTTTCTGCTCCTCAAGTAGTGAGTTATAAGCTGCTATGAATCTCGGAGCCAATTTTTCGGCGAAAGACTTATAGTACAACAGGGTATACCCATCTGAGCCCGGTGCTTTACACAATTTCAAACATTTTAATGCCCTCAAGAACTCTTCAATTGTAATTGTCACATCCAAGTTCCGAGCTATCTCATCGGTCACCCTTGGCATACTTGACGTTTGGAGATATTCCATAGCCGCCTCCCATTTACTTTGTATCCTTTTGGGGGAAAGTGCCCCCTCTAGTTGATATAGACCCTTGTAGTCTGTGCAATTGTCTGTGAGGAACTAACCATCTCATCTCCCTGTGTTTCAATACGTACAATATGATTCCGCGCACTAGTTTCCCTAAGGGCATTTGCTAACATCCTACTTGGCTTTTTCCCAAACTCATAAAATGTCCGCCTACAGCGAGTTAATTTGGCTTTTGCCTTATCGATAAGTAATAAATTTAGCTTCTCACGTAGGCCTACTAATTTCTCCTCTATTTGTTGTGCCTGGGATTTTTTGTCTACTACTTCCAGTCCTTGAATACGTTTAAGCAAGGATTCGATCTGTTCATTGCGCATTCTTTTCCTATGTGCACCCAGAGAGATAAGAACACCTCTCATCACACACTTATGTGTTTCCCACAAACAGAACAGAGTTACTTCCCCTCATTCGTTGAAAAAAAAAAAAAGAGTCCAAATCCTGGCTCAATTTTTCCTCGTATTCCTTTACTTTTAAAAGGGTCTCATTAATCTTCCAATGCCACTCTCGAGAGTCTGACTCCCTTACTTCTACCACACAATTTGTCGGTGCATGATCCGACAGAGTAAATGATCCAATAGAAGCACCTATCAGGGATGTAACTGCATTTTGAAATATAAAAATATAATCTATTCTGGTGTACGTCTTGTGTTTCGCCAAAAAGAACGTATAATCCCTGTCCTGTACATAGACGGTCCTCCAACTATCTATCAGTTGCAGATCTTGTAAAAGTTTCTTCACTCTTCGTAATTTTACATATGATAGATGAGAAGAAACCCTTTGATGTATTTAAAATAGTGTCCAAGACCATTATAAGATCTCCACCTATCACCAGGATTCCCTCCCTATGTTGATGAACCAACTGAAGATAGGCCTTTAAAGAAGTGACCTGATCTTCATTTGGTAAAAATACATTCACTAATGTGACCTTTTGCTGACTTATGGTTCCTTTCACAATAAAGGAGATGCCCCTCTTCATCTGTAATTACCTTAGATTCTTTCCATGGTGTCTGTTTTGAGACCCCACTTGACTTAGAGGTCTGAGATGAACTATGATACACTGTCAGGAATCTATGGTTTGTTTAGTCTTGGAATTTTGTCACTTCTAAAGTGTGTCTCTTGCAGAAAAATAATTTGTGATTTCAATCTTCCCAGTTCAGCCAGGAGTCTAATCCGTTTCTCTGGGATATTCAACCCCTTAACATTATACGATGTAAAAATTATCCTAGTAATTTCTGCAGTCGGCTAAGAGAGGAGGAAGGAGAGAAGAGGGGAAAAAAAAAAAGAAAAGCATACAATACCATGCTCGGCTCCTAGCGTCTCACTCCGCCATGCTCAGACCACGCCCCCCGGAAAACAGAAGTTCTGATCGCCTGTAAAGACTTTTGAAGCAACGCCTATGGATGGTAAAATTTACCTTGTTTAATATTGTTGCACAGGTGTGCACAATGTTACAGCATAACATGTTTGGGTTCTTTTTACTCGACGTAACAATCTTTTTTGCATTAAAATTAAAAATTAATTTAAAAAAAAAAATGCGTTTGAAAAGCTTCTGCACAAATAACTTGTGACACAGAGAATAAATTGGGTGTTGAATTTTTTTAATGGCCTCTGCTTTAAAAATATATATATGTTTGGGGTTCTAAATAATTTTCTAGCAGCAAATACTGAAAATGCCTGGTCTGGAAGTGGCTAGCACGAGAAGGACATTAAATACTTGGTGTTTGTTTACATGATGTACTGTTCACCAGCACTATCCTTGAAGGATTCATCTGTCCAAGTTTCATTCCAATCTTTTGGGACTGATTAACCCTTATTGTTTATTCACACACTGTATATTATTTGTCAATCATGCAATAGCGCATGTTGTCACTTTACTAGCTTTTCATCCATTGAAGTCTAAGGAACCAAAAACATAAAGAAAAGTCCCTGGCCCATTCCAAAAAATGCACAGATGTGAACTACATCCATAGGAAACCATGTTAAATGGACTGTAGTGTGTTTCTGCAAAACTGAAAATGCGCTAAAAAATGCCATAGGTGTGAACCAGGCTTTCATGCTCAAGGTTCCCTCCCAGCACAGACAGCAAGTCTTCTGGGCCAGATAGTCCAGTAAGGGTCATGTATCTATACGTCTTTCTCTAAGAAAGCCATCAGGCCCCAAAGCTTGTAGTATGTAAATAATGACCGGGAATGTACCCAAAATCTAAGGTGGGGGAGGGAACCAGAATTATTTTCTTCATTTTCTTTTTCAATGTATGTCAACAAAACAGCTGCAACATGCAGACAGCACCTAGACAATAACTTCAGTGGGTCAGAGTGCTGTCTGAATAATATGATCATCATATATTCTTCAGCATCAGCCCCATACACTTAAAACTATATAAGCTTTTTTTTAAATTCATATTTCAACATTATTTATAGTAATAAATACAAACATTTGGGTTCCTGTAATGCAAATAGTATTAATTCTTGAATAATGTTTTTTAAATTTACTACCGGTATTTGCAATTAAAAAAATGCATGGAATCTTTTAAAACAAAATTACCAAATTAAAAATCTATCCAAACCAAATCCGAAAAGTAAACCTGATGGGTTTTACTTCCTTTTTCCCCTGCAAAGTAAAAGCATAATGGGCTAGTATGCATCACATACTAGCCCATTATGTGGCACTTACCGTCAGTCACTGCACTTGTAAGTGAAGAAACATCACGGAGGGCTGTTTCTTCAGAGCGCATGCGCCCATGACCCCTTTGGCGCAGTGTACAGGAAATGGAGCACGTTTAGGAGATATTTCCACTACCTATAGGTAAAAATGACAATTATGGGTTTACAACCACTTTAAGACCCCTTTCACACTGGAGGCGTTTTTCAGGCGCTAAAAATAGTGCCTGAAAAACGCCTCCCCTGCAGCCCCAGTGTGAGAGCCCAAGTGCTTTTACACTGGGGCGGTGCGCTTGCAGGACGTTAGAAAGTCCTGCAAGCAGCATCTTTGAAGCAGTTTAGGAGCAGTGTATACAGCTCTCCTTCACCGCCCCTGCCCTTAGAAATGAACAGGCACTGCTGCCGAAGCTCCTGCAAAGCGCTTCAGCAGCAGCGCTTTTCAGGTGCATTTAACCCTTAAAAGCGCCGCTAAAATGATGGTAAAGTAACTTAAAAACTAGCGGCGCTTTACCACTAACGCAGCCGGCTGGCAATTTGAAAGGGCTCTACAGGCAGCCAAAAAAATGGTATCCGCTCTGAGAAACTATATCGGTCAATGTTATATATGTATATAATTACATGCATTTAGAAATGTCCTTAGTAAATCCCTAAGTAAGTCATTTATAAGATGGGAGCAGACAGAATCTGTAGTAGTGAGGACAGGAGATGAACACTCACACAATAATGTTGCCCCAGAGGGTATGCTCGCTCCATGTATCTCCTCAGAAGGATGGTCTTCCCCGCAGCACTGCTCCCCAGCAAAACCACATAGCAATGCGCCTCCTGCTCGCTCATTGTGCACAGCTGAAAGTTCTTCACCTCTGAGCCTCCTGCGCATGCACCAAAGCAGAAACTTCCAATCGAGAAATTGTGAGATCGCGGAAGAAGGAGCCCACAGGAAATCGAAGGTAAAGATGTCGAAACTGCCGGGGGTGGACGGGCGTCACAAAGACTTCCACACACTCCAAGCATCAGTTTCACAGGGAGTTGAAGGGATGTTTTAACCCATTCTCTCCACTTTCTAAGAGTTTTTTTTTTGGGGGGGGGGTCAGTGGCTAGAGTTGGGGCTGTTAGTTTGGGTTGTCAAGGAGGGTGTGTCATTCTAGGGGAGCCTTTTCCAACCAGGGTGCCAAATGCATGGGTGCATCTTGTGCCCATTCTTTGTCCCCTTGTCCATGGTTGGCATAGAGCAGGGGTAGGCAACCTGCGGCCCTCCAGCTGTTGCAGAACTACAAGTCCCATCATGCATCTGGGAGTAATTGTAACTGCCAGCCTTGCAATGCCTCATTTGAAATGTAGTTCCACAACAGCTGGAGGGCCAAAGGTTGCCTACCCCGGGCATAGATCGGTCATGCAGGGACAGTGCACAATCACTTGTTATTGCAGCTAGAAGGTAGTTTTGCACATGCACAATGTGTTTGTGTCAGGTGTGGGTGTAGGGTTACCTCCTCATCCCTTTAAAATCGAACACACAGGTTCTGGGGCTGATTAGGATGGTAATTAAACTCACTTGGTGCACTATCTGCATTAAATTAGCCTTATAACTATGTGTAATTCATATGTGTTCGTGTTTAAAGGGATGGGGTGGGGAGCGGGGCATGGCGTGACAGCTTTAGCTGTCAGAGGAGATGTGAAACTGTGGCCCCTGGTTGCTAGCCACTGATTTGGAGCTTTTGTGCAATGAGCGGGTGCCCCCCAACCATTGCGCCCTGGGCAGCAATCCCTTCTGCCACACCCCCACACCATGTCCTGGACCCACATGTGTGGATGTTGCTGCATAATGTAAAACTATTAGTTTAGTTTTTTTTACATTTTAGAATGGGGTGCTTTGAGAATGTGCAGAATTTTAAAGGGTGCCTTGACTGAAAAAGAGTTGAGAAACCCTGGTCTAGGGTGTCAATGCTTGGGGTAGATGGGTGTCAGTCTGGGGTGTAAGTGGTAGAGGGTGGGGGGTATTAGTGGCTGGGGAGGGGGGTTGTCATTATTTGGGGGTCAGTCTGGGGTGTCAGTAGTTGAAGTTTGTTAGTGGGTGTCAGTGGTTAGGAGGGGGGGCCTGTCAGTAGTTGGGTACGTGTCAGTCTGGGGTGTCAATTGTGGGCAATGGGGGAGGATCAATCTGAGATGATGGGGTTGGGGGTGTCAGCCAGGGGATTCAGTGATTGGCCGTGGAGAGTGTAAGTCTGGGGGGGTCAGACTGGGGTGTCAGTAGTTGGGGTGGGTGGACATCAGTCTGGGGTGGTAGTGAGCGGCAGGTTGTCCGTACCTGGAACGAGGGCATCGCTGAATTCCTGGACAGGTACGTTTCCTCATATTAAAAGTAAACAGCTACAGTATTTGTAGCTGCTGACTTTTAATTTTTTGGGGGGGTGCCTGTAGCTCCTCTTTAACCACTTCAGCCCTGGAAGGATTTGCCCCCTTAATGACCAGGCCTTTTTTGCGATACGGCACTGCCTCGCTTTAACTGACAATTGCGCGGTCGTGCGACACTGTACCCAAACAAAGTTGACGTTCTTTTTTTTATACAGCGATCAGTGCTTTAAAAATGCACTGATTACTGTGTAGATGTCGCTGATAGGGAAGGGGTTAACACTAGGGGGTGATCAAAGGGTTAAATGTGTTCCCTCATTAGAAACACTAACTGTGGGGGATGGGACTGACTGGGGGAGGAGACATATTGCTGTTCGCAATTACAACAAACAGCAGATCTGTCTCTTCTCTCCTGTCAGAACGAGGATTTGTGTGTCTTACATACACAAATCCCCGTTCTGGCTCTCATGCCTGCGATTGCGGGTGGCTGGCGACGACCACGCCCATCAGCCACTCTTATCAGGTTTCCTGGCATGCAGCGGGCACGCGCCTGCTATGGCTCTTAAGGGAGCCGCCGTACATATACAGGGATCCGCAGGAGGGAGCCACATTGCCACCGTATATGTATAGGAGCTGGTCAGCAAATGGTTCATAAAAACGACTGAAACAGGAAATCTCATATGCCCTCACTAACATGTTCTGTGATGTCCGATATCCTATGAAATTTTATATCCCTTCGCTAATATGTCCTGTGATATCTTTTATCCTTTGAAATCTCATATCCCCTCACTAACATGGTCTGCGCTTTCTGGTATCTTATAAAATATTGCATCCTCTCACTAACATGTCCTGTGATATCTGGTATCTTATGGATTCTTGCATCTTCTCGCTAACATGTTCTCTGAAATCTGGTATCCTGTAAAATCTTGTATCTCGTTGTTAACACGTTCTGTAAAAAATAGCATCTTGTGAAATCTCATATCCTCTCACTAACACATCCTGTGATATATGGTATCCCTGTGAAATCTCATATCCTCTCACTAACATTTTCTGTGATATCTGGTATCCCTGTGAAATCTTTTATTCCCCCGCTAGCACATCCTGTGATATCTGGTATCCTGTGAAATCTTGTATCCCCTCTGACAGACCCAGCCAGGACTATGAGCTCTGGCTTTTAAGGGAACACTACTCTTTGGTAGGTGTGTGCCTGGGAGACCCTTGACGTGGTCTTGTTTCTGATTCAAGGCCATATCTCACCAAAACACACAGACTCTGGGAACTGGAGGATCCATATACATAATTGGGGTTTCTATGCCCAAAACTAGCAAAGACTGTTTTAGACTGTGAGACTCAGATGTTAGATGTTAATATCATCAGCTATAAGTATCCTGATATAATCTGTTTAAGGTATGTGTTAAGTGTATTTCTCCCATTGTTAACCAAGTCACCTATTGTTTCAGTCTGTCTGCTAGTATTGTGTGCACTCCACCTTGTTAGAAAACTATTGTGGGATGTTATATCTTCATATTGATTAATTTACAAGTTAATTAAATCACTGTCAGCTATTAGTTGCTAGATGTGGATTAGAATATAGTATATGTTGGTTGTTTCTAAAGCTGCACGATTCTGGATAAAATGAGAATCACAATTTTTGCTTATAATAAAGATCACAATTCTCGGCGTAACATCTTTCACATTATACAAAAAATTGGGTTAACCTTAACTAACGCTAACTTTTTAATTCATTAAAGTGTGTTTTTTCCCAAAAGATTGCATTTGAAAGACCGCTGCGCATATACAGTTTGACATAACATTTTGCAATGATCGTCCTTTTATTCTCTATGGTCTCTGCTAAAAAAAATATATATGTTTGGGGGTTCTAAGTAATTTTCTAGCAAAAAACACTGATTACTTGTCAGAAAAAGGCTAATGCCCCGTACACACGGTCGGATTTTCAGATGGAAAATGTGTGATAGGACCTTGTTGTCGGAAATTCCGACCGTGTGTAGGCTCCATCACACATTTTCCATCGGATTTCCCGACACACAAAGTTTGAGAACAGGCTATAAAATTTTCTGACAACAAAATTCGTTGTCGGACTTTCCGATTGTGTGTATGCAAATCCGACGCACAAAGTGCCACGCATGCTCAGAATAAATAAAGAGATGAAAGCTATTGGCTACTGCCCCATTTATAGTCCCAACGTACGTGTTTTACGTCACCGCGTTCAGAGCGATCGGATTTTCTGACAACTTTGTGTGACCGTGTGTATGCAAGACAAGTTTGAGCCAACATCCATCGGAAAAAATCCTAGGATTTTGTTGTCGGAATGTCCGATCAATGTCCGACCGTGTGTACGGGGCATTAGTCTTTAAGTGGTTAAACTGACCTCATTTGCAGACTGAAGTTCATTTCTTTAACCCCTTCCCGCCGACCGTACGCAGATATGCGTACTCGGCTTTCCGGGGTTATACCGGGATGATGCCCGCAGCTGCAGGCATCATCCCGGTACCGTTGTTTTCAGCGGGCGATCGGCTACCCGAGTATAACAACCGATGCGGCTAAAAGCCGCTCGGTTGTTATACCGGAGGAGCGGGAGGGGACATCCCCCCCTCCCGCCGCCTCCCGCCGCTGTTACCGGGCCTCCCGTGCAATCGGGAGTCCCGGTGTCGGTTCGGCTGCGATCGGCGGCTGGGGGCGGACTGGAACGAAGCTGCGAGCGGCTTCGTTCCAGCCTTCTTGTTGAAAACGCGGAAGCGACGTCATGACGTCACTTCCCGTTTACTCGGCTGCCAATGGCGCCGAATTTAAAAAAGTACACAGTATTCAGAATCGCCGTTTTCGGCGATCTGAATACTTTGAAGTGTAAAGGAGGGATGGGGGGTCTTTTAGACCCCCGATCCCTCTATAAAGAGTACCTGTCACCACCTATTACTGTCACAAGGGATGTTTACATTGCTTGTGACAGCAATAAAAGTAAAAAAAAAAAAAAAAATTTAAAACACAATTTATAAAAGTACAAAAATAAATAAAATAAATAAAAAAAAAAAAAAAAAAATTTTTTAAAGTGCCCCTGTCCCCGCGAGCTCGCGCAGCGAAGAAAACGCATACGGAAGTCGCGCCCGCATATGTAAACGGTGTTTAAACCACACATGTGAGGTATCGCCGCGATCGTCAGAGCGAGAGCAATAATTCTAGCCCTAGACCTCCTCTGTAGCTCAAACCTGATAACCGTAAAAAATTTTTAAAGCGTCGCCTATGGAAATTCATAGGTACCGTAGTTCGTCGCCATTCCACGAGTGCGTGCAATTATAAAGGGTGACATGTTTGGTATCTATTTACTCGGCGTAACATCATCTTTCACATTATACAAAAAAATTGGGGTAACTTTACTGTTTGGATTTTTTAAAATTCATGAAAGTGTCACTTTTCCAAAAATTTGCGTTTAAAACACCGCTGCACAAATACCGTGTGCTAAAAAATATTGCAACAATCTCCATTTTATTCTCTAGATTCTCTTCTAAAAATATATATATAATGTTTGGGGGTTCTAAGTAATTTTCTAGCAAAAAATACGGATTTTAACTTGTAAACACCTAATTTCAAAAATAGGCTTAGTCATGAAAGGGTTAATCTAAAAGAACCAAATGAAACAAGGTTTCTTTTTATCTCTCACTACTGTGCAATGTTGTGATCAACTTTGCCGGTGTTCTGTCAGGATTACCGCTACCCATCAGAGTGTGCAAGGGAAGTGGTGCTCCGACCAAAAAATACTTACTGCGCATGCACGATGCGTTCCACACACTTTATGATCTGACGGGTTGCAGTATTCTGATAGAACACCCATGCGGATATCTTGGTACACCCAGCTACGTCTTGAATTGCAGAGTAATAAAGTGAGTGTGTATAAATCAATATCACAGATATCAATATACTGTATTTTTTTTATACATGCTCACTTTAGTGCTAAAATTACTTTCAAATTCAAGACGTAGCTGGGTGTAGTAAGATGTCTGCATTGTGTCTATTCCAATGCGGAGCTAGAACCCACACTAGGGTGTGAGAGTGCCCCCTGTGAGAAGAGAATGTGTCTTCAATGCAGGAGGGGCAGTGTTCTATCAGAATACCGCTACCCGTCAGATCATAAAGTGTGTGGAACGCATTGCGCCGTGAAACAGATTACGCATGGGCAGTACGTATTTTTTAGTAGGAACGTCACTTCCGTTGCACAATCTGATGGGGCACAAGCTATCAGGTGATGTCACAGAGTCGGTCCAGGCTGGGGAAAAATCGCAACCATATATTTGGGATCCACTCACATGCCTGGACTGGCACCCAGCTCAAGCTAAGAGCCTGAGCTGGCCACTTCTGCCCCCTCCACAGCCCAGTGTTTCAGGGAGCACCGGGGAGGGGGGGGGAGGCAAAGCAGAGAGCCAGAAACTGACAGCCACCAGCTCTCTGCTCAGGGAGCACTGAGAACTGAGTGATCGGCTGTTTGAGTACTCGGTTCTCAGCCTTAGAGCCGATGGCGGACAGATGCAGCATCTACCTAGGTAAGTATGATTCATAAATAAAATTCCCATACTTCTCTTTTAATTACCCAACCTCTCCTCTTTCGTGCTATTCGGTCCACATGACGACAATTAGGCCTCATTCACATGGAGCATATGCATACATGCCAAGTGTGATGGCTGTGTACCGCATGGGGATACTTGGTGTTCTGTGCATCCCTGTGCAGGCAGTCCAGTCAAAGTCAATTGGGACACAGAAGCTGCATGGATATAGTCGAATGTCAAAATTTGACATGAAGACAAGAAGGAATGCATGTATCAAAGCGCACAGTGTCTGCATTCGGATCTGTGCACCCACTTCTATAGGCGAAGCTCTCTGGTGGACGCAGATGCAGCAAAAAGTGGATCAGCATACAGGACCTGTCTCAGTGCCTGTGTGAACGAGCCCTTATGCCCCGTACACATGACCGGAAATGCCGCCAGCAAAAGACCGATGTGAGCTTTTGGTCGGAAAATGCGACTGTGTGTATGTTCCATTGGACTTTTGCTGGCAGAATTCCAGCCAACAAAAGATTGAGAGCATGTTCTCTATTTTTTGGTTGGAAAACGTTCCTATCCGAAAATATGTTCGTCTGTATGCAATTCGGACGTGCAAAAAATCATGCATGCTCGGAAACAATTCAAAGCATGCTCAGAAGCATTGAACTTAATTTTCCCGGCTCGTCGTATTGTTGTACGTCACCGCATTCTTGACGGTCGACAGTTCAGAGAACTTTTGTGTGACCGTGTGTATGCAAGCCAAGCTTGAGCAGAATTCTGTCGGAAAAACCATCCAAGATTTTTCTGATGGAAATACCCCACGTGTGTACGGGGCATTAGAGAAATTTATCAAAACTAGAGCAGACAGAATTTGGAACAGCTATGCATGGCAACCAATCAGCTCATAGCTTTCATTTTTAAAGTTGAACAAGCTGAATATAAAAGCTGATTGGTTGCCATGCGCAGCTGTTCCAGTTTCTGACTGCACCAGTTTTGATCAATTCCCCTCACTATGTTTTACATTTCTCACTCCTGACTACTGCATTCTAAGTACAGCACATTTTTGTTAAAGTGGTTGTAAAGGCAGAAGCTTTTTAATCTTCATGCATTCTATGCATGAAGGTAAAAAACCTTCTGAGTGCAGCAGCCCCACATAATTCTTACCTGAGCCCCCTCTCGATCCAGCGAAGTCCACAAGAGCCTTGGCTTTCTGGGGACTCACACTCCTGATTGGCTTTTGGCAGCAGCGGGAGCCATTGTCAATCACAGCCAGTGAGCTAATCAGAAGAGGGAGGGAGCAGAGTCGAGCCATGGGTACGTGTGTGAATGGACACACAGAGCCGTAGCTCAGAAGCGTGCCTGCTTGGGTGCCCCTATAGCAAGCTGCTTGCTGTAGGGGCACCCACAAAGAGGGGGGGGCCCAGGAGTGCCAGCGAGGGACCCAAGAAGAGCAGGATCCAAGCTGCTCTGTGCAAAACCACTACACAGAGCGAGTATAACATGTTTATTATTTAGAAAAAATAACAAGACTTTAATATCACTTTAGGGTTAGCTGTGCTTAAAAGGATATGCAATAGAACAGTTTCTATTTTATTAAAATGAGTGTACTGAGGTTTGTACTGTCTGCTACATACTCGCTTGTGGCACAGTCATTAGGCCACTGTATTAAGGGGATCCGACTGGCCAGTTTTTGAAGTTACGTTGAATTTGTTGTAAATTTAATGATTTTGATGTAAAGGCTCAGTGTATGTGGAGCCGGTTCCAGTGTTCAGATTGTGCAACGGAAGTGACGACCAGAAAATACTTACTGCGCGATGCATTTCACCATGTGTTCCATGGAGCGCTATGTGTTCCACACATTTTATGATCTGATGTGTAGCGGTATTTATAGAACGCCCCCCCTGCATTGAAGACATGTTCTCCTCTCACAGGGCACATTCTCGCCACCTAGTGGTGGTTCTAGCTCCGCACTGGAATAGACACCATGTGGACATCTTACTACACCCAACTACGTGTTGAATTTCAGAGTAATTTTAGCAATAAAGTGAGCGTATAAAAATAAACATAGTTTATTGATATCTGTGATATTGATTGATATACGCTCATTTTATGTATGTAGCAATGTATGTATCCTTAGTACCGACGCAGGGAAGGCCTTTGACTGGGTGAATTGGAGTTTCATGCTTTCAGTTTTAAAGTATGCTGGCTTCAGCACCAATATGCTTCAGTGGATTTCCACATTTTACTCTCACCCCTCAACTCAAGTTCGAGCCAATGGGGTTCTGTCAGAACCCTTTAAAATTACAAATGAAATGCGACAAGGATGCCCACTGTCGCCCCTCCTCTTCGCCCTGTCACTGGAACCTTTTTTATGTCCTGTACGTTTAAACCCGGACGTAACTGGCATAACGGTTGGAGATACCCAACACAAAATCTCGGCCTTTGCTGACGACATGTTATTCTCCCTCACGAACCCCCTGATCTCACTCCCGAATCTGATGAAAGAATTTGAGAGATATGGAACCCTCTCCAATCTCCAAATTAATTTCTCCAAGTCCAAAGCAATGGGAATCAACCTCCCGCAGCCAACTCTCTCACAACTCCAGAGCAACATTAAATTAAAATGGAACAGCAGGGCACTGACATACTTGGGCACGCGTATCCAATCCAAAATATTATAAACTTTCCCCCACTACTGAAAAAAAGTCAGAGCTCTTCTAGACAAATGGAACACCGGACTCCACTTGTGGTTCATATGGGCCCATAAACGCCCACGGTTGAAACGTAGCCAGCCAACACTATCTAAACTATATGGAGGACTGGCAGAGCCAGACATACGCAAATACTACCAGGCTATACACCTAAGTAGACTCCTTGATTGGAATAGACATTGCGACTTCAAATTATGGGTTCGGGTTGAGCAAGCTCAAAGTGTCATAACCCTCTGTAAAGCACCTTGGTGCTATGTCTCTCTACCGAGGGAGGAGAAAAGCCACCCTCTGATTGGCCAAACAGCAAAACTCTGTTCGACCTTGCTCACACACACTCCTCTCTCATCTCCAACTTTGCCATTATTTCCATTATTGGGGAACCCACTCTTCACCCCGGAATGTCGGGATCCAACCTTTCGGAACATGACGAGGTCAGAACGCTCGCAGGCCTCTCACTTGATTGAGGGGCATTGTCCGTCAATCTCGGCTCTTGCCAAGCCAGCTGGTGCCTTCTGTTTTGGATTTTGGAAGGCTCTAACTTACCAATTTTCTCCGCTCTCTCCCATCCCCGAACAACTTCAGTAGACCCCTCACAACTTTTGAGGAGCACTGCTCGGATTCGAGAGCAATGCCTCGCACGCTCTCAGCCAAATACAACTTACTGACCACACCTTTGGAACCCCATTCCCTAGGCTGCATCCACGAATGGGAGCGGGATCTTGGTAACGCAAAAAAGACAATATATCCTCCGATTTACGTACAAATCTTCTATCTGCACGAAGGTGCGAGAAACTAAGGGTACTTTCACACTGAGGCGTCGGCGGTAAAGCGCCGCTATTTTCAGCGGCGCTTTATCGTTGTTTTAGCATCGCTATTCGGCCGCTAGGGGGGCACTTTTAACCCCTGCAAGCGGCCGAAAAAGGGTTAAAACTGTTGATTTCAATGGGCAAGGGCGCTTTAGGAGCGGTGTATACACCACTGCAAAGATGCTGCATGCAGGACTTTTTTTTACTGTCCTGCAGGCACTTGGGCTTTCACACTGGTGAGACAGGAGAGGCTCTTTACAGGCGCCATTTTTAGCGCTGTAGCGCCTGTAAAGCGCCTCAGTGTGAAAGTAGGTTACACAAAATTTTTCCTGCAACTTCTGATTATTGCTGGAGATGCCAGGAAGAACAGGGCACCATTCTCCATATTTTTTGGACCTGTCCCAAACTAGAACACTATTGAAAGGCGGTCAAACCTATTGACCAAAAATTCACAGAACGCCCGATACCGGACAACCTAGGCTTTTTCCTCCATGCCTCTAATGCCCCTGGAAGAGTTTACAAAAAAATCAATCATTCACCATCTCCTTGATGCCACCAAGGCATGCATTCCTCTTAAATGGAAATCCCCACAGCCTCTGACCATTGGGATGTGGCTTAAAAAAGTAGGGGAAATAAATAAGCTGGAAGACCTCATTCTCTCGGCACGCCATCAGCAGGAACGCTACTCCAAGACTTGGTCGTTTTGGAACATTTTCGTCTTCTCTGATGAAGGTAGAGCCCTCCTTGACTGTGACCCTGCTGACTAAACCTTACTTGGACCTCGACCCCACTTGATATTCTAGAAATACCAAACTTGCTTCCCGTGGGCCATCTATGTGGCCTGCAACCTCACATTTCGTAGCTCTTCGTCTCCCCCCCCCTCCCCATCTCATCCCCTGTTCCTCTCCCTTCCCTACCTCTTACTCTTCTTCCTTCTCTTACGCTCTTTCTTTTCCTTTTCTTATATTAAGATGTTTCTTCTTTATGGCTCTATGATATTCTTTTTCGATACAAAATCGGAAAACTGATTTGGGCTGGTTCTGGAACATATTAGAGTTTTGGCTATGACTTACCATACTTGTGCCTGGCTCCGAGGTTCTATTTTCTTCAACTCTAGCCTGGCATATACAAGACACCTCGGGTAGCCAATGGACATAATGTCATCCTGGGTTTACAAAGTTTAATTTTATGTAATGCATATCTGTTATGATGTATAACGTACCAAAACTGTTCATATTGTGTTGTATGTCCTTGAACCATGTCATTTGACTAAATAAAAAATGTAAAGAAAAAAATAGGATGATTCATTGAAGGATAGGGTTAAAACATCTCAGCATTAGTGGTTACCAGTTTTTTCTACAGCTTTCAGCATGGAATTCAACAAGGTTAAAGCTGGCCATACATCATACAATTTTCCTGTTCAATTTTCTTTAGATTTACCTTCAACTATGTAGTACAAGGGCCTGCCTGATTGCATCCAAATTGAAAGTGTTTAGGTTTCACCTCATATTATATGGTTTTGGTAAATCTAAAGGAAAGTTGAACAGGAAAATTGAATAGTGTATGGCCAGCCTTAGCTGGCTGCACACTATACAATTTTTATACAATTTTCTTTTACAACTTTCCTTTAGATTTACCAAAACCATATAATATGAGGTCAAACCGAAACACTTTTAAATTGTATGCAATCAGACAGACCCTTGCATTACATAGTTGAAGGTAAATCTAAAGGAAACAACAAAGATTGTATAATGTGTATCCATCTTTAGATCAATTGGGAAAAGGCATTTACCTGTGCTGTTTAACAATCCTGTGTATTCTCAGATATTAGCTAGAAGTATTAGAATGGTTTCCTGTAGTGCAACCAACTCTGGGTGGATATCTGTCTTCCAGTTAATTTTCCAGCAAGAATGAGGGAGCTACACACTGCCTGCAGTTAAAAGGAACTTATGGAGATAGCAAGTGCCCCTGTTGTTCTCATATTATAAGAGGTGACATAGTATGCTCCACTTGTAGTGGCAGGAAGAATAAAATCTCTTCTTTTATAAATTGTAACACCAGGAATCTTGTTTCTGTTATCACCTGCAGTTGCTTTATACAGTATGTGGGTTGTACTACCCAACATCTGTGAGATCGCCTATGATCACATCTTTGATATTGAGAAAGATCATTCAACTAATGTAGCTAAACATTTCATGGATATCATGAAGGCAACACAGCTATACATATCCAGGGTATGAAGAAGATTGTGACCCCCAGGAGAGCAGGGGACAGGTTTGGAATCCTGTGCAAACAGGAAGTTTTTTTTTTGGATTGTCCAAGTATGCACTAGGAAACTTGGAAGGACTAATTCATGAATGGGATGTTAAACATTATTATGAATAAAGGTTACTCGTCCTGGTCCCTAGCTTTTCTTTCTTTTGCCATTCTGATTATGTACTTATGAGATCACATTATGCGTATGGTAAAATATATGTGTTTGCACAGCACTTTACAACATGAGAGCAGACTGTACAGTTATAATACAATTCAATATAGAGGGAATCAGAGTGCTCTGCTCATTAGAGCTTGAAATCTAAAAGGGAGGGTCAAGTGATACAAAAAGGTAATAACTGTGGGGGGGTATTGAGAAAATAAAAGTACAGTTGTGAGGTGGAGGCAGGATAGGCTTCTCTAAAGAGAAGGGTTTTCAGGGATTGCCTAAAAGTAGACAGAGTAGAAGATAGTTAGACAGACTGGGGTAGGGAGTTCCAGAGGATGGCAGAGGCTCAGTTAAGTCATGGAGGCAAGCATTGCAGGAGGTAATAAGGGAACTAGAGAGCAGGAGGTCTTGGAAGGACAAAGAGAACGATTTGGTTGGTATTTTGTTATTGGGTGAGCGGAAGGAATTAACAGAAAGGGGTAGCAGACACTGAACGGTTGGTAAGGTCTGGATACAGCATTCATGATGGTTTGAAGGGGGGATAGCCTATGTAAAGGTAATCTGATGATAGTTGCAGTAGTAGAGGTGAGAGATAACCAGGGAGGGAATTAGAAGCTTTGTGGTGTAATTGGTTAAGAAGGGGCGTATTTTGGAGATCTTGCAGAGGTTGAGGCGCCAAGATTTGGACAGAGATTGGATGTGGGGTTAAAAGGAGAGTTCAGAATCCAGGATTACACCTAGCACCCTCGCATGTGGGGACGGGTTGATAGTTGTGCCATCAATCTTGAGAGGGAAGTCAGGAGAAGGGGCACGTGTGGGAGAAAAAATTATAAACTTGGTTTTGGATAGATTGGGTTTGAGGATGTGGTGTGACATGGGGGGGAGGGTTATTTACTAAAGGCAAATCCACTTTGCATTTACAAATGCACTGCAAGTGCAGTCACTGTAGATCAGAGGGGGAGATCCAAATGAGGAAAACTCTACCGATTTCTATCATCCAATCATGTGCAAGCAAAAATGCTGTTTTTTATTTTCCTTGCATGTCCCCCTCGGATCTACAGCGACTGCACTTCCAAGTGTACTTGTAGTGCAAAGTGGATTTGCCTTTAAAATCAACCCCCAAGACTGATATGTCTGTTAGTAAATTAGTGATGCTTGAGGAGTCTGATGGAGTGAGCTCAGGGGTAGAGAGATTTGGGGTGTCATCAGCGTAGAAATGGTATTGAAAGCCAAGGGAGGCTATCAGCTGACCCAGGGAGGAGGTATAGATCAAAAATAGGAGAGGTCCAAGAACAGAACCTTGGGGGACCCCAACAGCAAAAGGAAGAGTAGAAGAGAAGGTAGAATTGTAAGTGACACTGAAGGTGCGGCCGTGGGATAGGTGGGATGACAACCAATGAAGAGTACAGTCATGAAGACCTAAGGAGTGGGGTTTTTTGAGGAGAAGGGGGTGGTTAACCATATCAGAGGCTGCAGAGAGATCCAGAACTAAGAGTACAGAATAGTGACCATTAGTTTTAGCCGTTAGTAAATCATCTGTGTGTTTTATGAGAGCAGTTTCTTTGTAGAGTTGAGGGCCAAATCCAAACGGAAGGGGATCAAGAAGGTTATTGTCAGTGGGGTAGACTAGGAATTCAAAAAGTTTGGAGATAAAGGGGAGCAAGGAGATGGGGGTGTAGGTTTTTAATTAGGTGGTATCCAACAAGGGTTTTTTTAAGTATGGGGGTGACTAGTACATGTTTTAGAGAATTGGGGGAAGATGCCAGAAGAGAGGGAGAGATGTGCGTTACCGTAGCATAGAGCCAGGGTCATCTTAGTATTTGCAAGGGAACAGGGTACAGGGGGCAAGTGGTTAGGTAGGCATTAGAAAAAAATGCTGCTGATATAGATGAGGTTATTAGAGGCAAGAATTGAGTGCTTTTTTTTTTGACAGCTCCAATGGGACTTTGTTTACACTTCAGCTGTCAACAGGGGAACCCCACTAACAGCCGAATGAGTCATCGGCACCCCTCCTTAACCAATAATTGCCAGATTTTTTTTACATTTCATCTATCAGTGGGGGAATCCCACTGTCAGCTGAAAGAACAGAGCCTAAAAGTATCAGTTGCAGGTATCGGAGTATTTGCACGAGTACCGATGCAAATGCTTAGTATTGGCACCGATACAGATGCAACCCTAATAAGAAGGTAATGGAAAGAGGTGGGTTTGCTACAGCCAAATGTTTTTTTCCAAAAAACATGGTTTTTCCATGTGTCTTGCATTTCAATATTCGTTTTTTTTATTCATGTGTTTATATATATATATATATATATATATATATATATATATATATATATTTATTTTTTTGGGGTGGTGAATGTTCACCTGATTATCTTACCTAGTTTCACCTGGTGATAGGGGGTTTGATTATGTATAGAGTAGGGCTAAGCATAGCATGCTTAGAATAAGTGCTAATTTAGCATGAAACACATTAGTCAGCCTATTTCTTTTTCTCTGCTGTTTGCATCATGTATTTTTTTGTGATTTTATGAATGTTTTGCAATAAAGGGGATTCCAGTAGTGAGGCCGTCTGGATCTTCTTCCCTTATTGCCATGAACTCAAAAAAGGAAAAAAAAAATCTAAAACCGCGCTCACCACCCTTAAAAGAAAAAAATGTGTACAATAAAACAAAAAAGAGAATAACAGAATTGGGATACTCCAAAAATAAACTATGTACAGGTTAAGGACAGTAAACTCCTTTCTGAAAAGCTGACACGGAAGTCCTTGCAATAGCAAACTATGGACTTTACTTTGTAGTAGAAGCAGTTAAAAGCAAGCTTCTTTCTTCAGAGCAGCAAGGGTAGAGTATCTTCACAAAGAACTAGATACAAAGAGCTCTTCAGGACACCAGCCAATGTCCCTTTTGGTCAAACACACAGCTGACTCTCTAGCACAAGAAGAGTGGCAGCAACCCAAAAGTCTCTAAGCACAGCTGTCTGTACTTACAAATGTCCAGGATAAGTTGGTTGCCTCCTTTCAAGTGACAGTTTTCTCTAGTGATACCAGACTAGATCTTCAGCAGACAGCCCCTCAGGCATCTCTTATACTTCAGCATCCAGTCCCAAAGGTCATCCACCCAAGGCCTCATGAACAGCAAGTATACATCAGCAAGCTCTCCAGGCTGTGTTCTTCTCCTGAAGGAAAAGACCCAGAAGCTCTGAGTATTTATACAGACACCCAGCAGCCTTCAGGGCCATCGTCCCTGGGGTTGGCCACAGCTGTATAAATATTCATGCTGCTATTTGCATTGCTTCACACCTATGTTCTAGAGAGTTCTCTAGCTGCTGTCAGCATGCATGACAATCGCTGTTCTCCATGTTTGATGAAGGCAGGGAGTTTGTATATGCGCTGTGACTCTGCTATTCAAGTGAGTGCAATCTTATGTATTAACCACTTCCTGACCGTGCTATAACTGAATGACGGCTGCAGGATGGTCGGCCAGTTCTGGGAGGGCATGATATGATGTCATCCCGTGATCATGCCCATCGCAACGCACTCTGCAATTGCTGTGTCCACAGATCAGGGGAAAAGGGCCAATTACAGTGGCCCTTTACCAGGTGATCAGCTGTGTCTAATCACAGCTGATCACAATATAAACACAAGGCCGTTATCGACAATCCTTTACTCACGATGAATACGTGAGGAGAGGAGAGTCGGTAAGTGGTTTGTGTGAAAGGGACATCTACACAGATAATAAGGGCACGATTATCAGTGCAGTCCCAACAGTGCTGCCAATCAGTGCCCATTCTATTTTAGACTGAATGGGTTGCTTCACAAGGTGAGTGTTTACAAACACTAACCTCCCATTTCAGACCATTTTTCAGCACTGTCGCAACTTGGATGACAATTACTCAGTCATGCAACACTGTACTCAAATGGAGATTTCTTTTGGGGTAGTTAATAGCTCCCCGTCGGCCACTGTGTATATATATATATATATATATATATATATATATATATATATATATATATATATATATATATATATATATATATATCAGCGCGGGACAAGTTCCATCCTTGGAGGACATGTCCTTATGTCCTGCCAGAGCAGATGCGCAGCCTCAGGGCTGTGTCTGGCTGTCATTTATTCTTTCCTTCTTTGTGATGTGACCGTTTGATTAAAAAAAACTTTTTTGGACATGTTTGTTTGCTGATCCATGGTGTGCTGGCGAAGATGTACTTCTGTTTGATGCTTCCAGAACCCAACTGGTAATCGTTACAGCACCCATTAATGTTTTTGCCATTTGTCCGGGAACGTGTGCGACTGGAATATTGAATTGAATTGGCTGTCATTTATGACGTCATTGTTTACTACTGTGATCAGTGTGACCAATCACAGAGATCACAAAGTAGTAAACAATGGCATCATGTTTCGGCACTACAAGTGCCGAAACCTCCTCTCAGAATAATTTTCCATACACAAGCATAGATTTAAAAGATATGTTATTACTTCATCTACTACTTTTTCCATGGCGGCCACTGCAAAATATCCAGTGCTTCTAGGTATAGAGGGAGGCTGTGATTTCCCCCATATTGCAGAGGTTAGCAGCCTATCACTGGCCCAAGTGCTGTCACATGATGGTGACCCCGCTCCTTCTAAATTTAAACACCAGCTATTATTCAGCAGATATTACATGATCCTATAAAGGAGAGTATAAGGTAGTCAGGAGGGGTGGGCTTTAAACAGACCCTGCCACTTTAACCTGAATGGTCAGGTTTCAGGGTCTCTTTAGGATAAATCTGTATTGGATGAAATATTAGGGGAGCTGATATTATTATGCTTTTTTTTTTTTTAAATGTTGCCTGGCTGTATTAGAGACTATCGCACTGAGCTGCATGACACCCAGTTCACAATTAGTTTCAGAAGAGGTCAGCAATGGCAACCTTCATAGTTTTCAGTACGGATTTCATAATCATATGAATAAGCAAATCGACTCTGCTAGTAATATGCCATGTATGAAAGCACTGCAATATTTACATCAAGAGGAATCAAAGAATAGAGCGCATTCGCGGACGGCCGAGGTGGATGCCTCCCTAAGTCGCTCTGCACACTCCTGCCACTGTTAGCCATATACAGCAGCCCCCGCAGCGCACCAGTGTGGACCACTCACCCAAGCTACTCCCTGTGGGGACAAACAACCTGCCGCATGTCTTATCAGGAATAAGGAAGGTCCCAGGGCAGCTACTGCAACTCAACTTGGTCGGCATGCAGGAGGCAAGATGGCGACCGACACCTGCTCCCACATGTCTCCAGCCATCGGAAGAACTAAACCTGCACAGCTTTCACAGCAGACGACAAAGCCGAAACCTCCCGAACTGGGAGACCATGGCACAGGCTCCTCCACAACCTCTCCAGCTGCAGGTGAAACTATAACCAATCCCTGCTTGTCATTAAGCCCTGCCAGGTCTGCCTCACAGACTGCAACCCTGTCCGCTGGCCATGATTCATGTGCTTCCTCAGCCATAAAGAGATGGCAGATATTATCCTCAGCCAATCTAGCAGCCATGAGCCTAATCTGGACAGTCCTGCTGATACCCCTGATTCCCCACCAATTCAGCCACAATACTCAGGAGATCCAATACTACTTGCCTGCTTTGCTGATTTCTTACAGAGGGAATTGGCAAAGGCCACCAATAAATTGTCCTCCGAGATAAAACAGGACTTTCAGGAATTGGGGAACCGCTTGCAGAGCATTGGATCGAAGATGGATGGCACTATTCACAGTGTCCCAAAATTCCAATATGATCACTGAGCTACAAGACTGCCTTGAAGAAGCCTATACAAAAATTGATGACCTTAAAAATCAGGCTCGGCGCTAAAATTTTCATATCAGAGGTCTTCCAGAAACAGAAAAAGATATTACCTCCATCGCCTATGCTCTTATTCAATCTGCTGTACCAGATATCGATGAAATCCATATGAAGCTAGATCGTATATATAGAGCTCTTGTTCCTCCGAAACCGGAAGGACCACCCAGAGATATGATCGTGAAACCCCATTTTTTCAGAGTCAAGGAGGCAGTCATGCGCTATGCTAGAGAACCTCCAGATCTTGAAATGAATGGCTATAAAGTCCAAGTCTTTGCTGACATCTCCCAGGCCACTATTCAAAAACGAAGATCCTTCAAACCTCTACTTTCACCCTCGATTGACCGGAATATCTGCTATAGATGGAACTATCCTTTTCAGCTTCAGTTTACTTACAATGGCAAATCCTACTCCTTTTCGACTTTTACTGATGGTGAACATAACCTTTTGAAGTTGGGTTTTATCTCACACAGCCCATCATCACGGAACCAGCAACGATCCAGCGGCCCTCCTCCCCCGCTTTCTCCTCTTTGGTCTCATCACCCGACGAAGAAATCGATGACCTCTCGTCGAGTGCCCTGAGGATTTGATATCTACTGTTTTTATTTTTTTTTTCCCTAGCATTGCTCAGCGGTCCGTATATGGACATTAGCCACTGCACTTATTTCCCTAAACCCCCCACCCCCTTTTTTTTTGGAAGGGAGGATCGGTTTGTTTCCAATGTGCATTACACCTAAGCCGGACATTTTAGAATTGATCGACACATAACTGTGATATTATAAGTTTACTATTGATATTAAAGTCCTTTTTATTTAGGGCGCGAATGGGCATTTAACTTTCAAATTAAACTTTAGTGCCGGGAGGTGTCTATGCACTCTCCCTACCTGAAGGACTCTTTACATTACTTAGTTTTGGTGAAGACTCCTCCACACCCAGAATTTCGGTTATGGGACATTGGATTATTGAATACTGTATGCTAGTAATACCTTGAATCTATATGATATACTGTTTGGAGCTGGGAGGTTCCTGGCCTGAATGTTTTTCCTTTTAAGGCCCCTTTCACACGGGACGGATCCATGAACATCCGCTTGCTCAGCGGGGATCTCTCCGTTGATCCCCTCTGAGCCGGCGGATGACACATTGTGCAGGGACCGCCCTGTCAGATCTCCGCTCTCCCCTATGGGGGATCAGATGAACACGGACCGTCTGAAAAATAGGATTTCCCTCCGTCTGCAGAATCGGACGATAGCAGGGACGGATGATATCGGGTGTCAGCGGTGCTATCCCATAGGGATGCATGCATGTCTATATTTCATCCGAAAACGAATGGATGAAACACGGACATATGGTCCGCACGTGTGAAAGGGGCCTTTCTCTGCGCTTACTTTAACCCCTTTTACTTTTCCTTCTTGAGGGTCACCCAGAGACTCAACCTGTCCCTACTCCATGGTCAGACCACGACCCTATAATATTGCAGCTCTCAGACTTGACAACTAAAATAGCCAAATCGCATTGGCGTCTAAATGAATGCCTCCTCAGTAATGAATCTTACTGCCTCAATATTTCTACCCACCTGAAGTCTTATTTTGAAATTAAGGCGGAAGATAGCACCCCTGCAATCAATTGGGCAGCACACAAAGCGTCCGTTAGAGGGTTCCTCATCTCGTTGTCTTCCAGGCTTAAAAAAACCACGAGATGAGTTGATTTCTGCTAAAAATACAGAATTTGAAGCTCTAGCCACCCAACATAAAAACTCCCCATCCCCTGACCTATTAACTAAGCTTGAACAAGCCCGCTTGGAACTCAACATTTGCCTCACCACAAAAGCTGAGAAGCAATTACACTGGTCCAATCATAGATTTTTTACTTGGCGTGATCGCCCAGGATCCTTGCTGGCTCATAAGCTCACTCCTAGATATTTCTATTTCCATAGATATTTCCATTTGGCATTGCCCAAAATTAGACTTTCAGAGGGTCACATTTCACAAAATCCTTAAAAGATCCTTCAGGAATTCCACAATTTCTATGGTGACCTATATATGGACAACCCCGGGAGGCTGTTTCTTCCTCTAGCAGGGAATTTCTGGGGAGCCTACCTGTCCCCTCCATTGAGGTGGCACATAGAGACTTGATGGATCAACCTTTCACTTGTGAAGAGATCAGTAATACCATCAAAATGATATCACTTCATAAATCGTGAGGACCGGATGGTCTCACTAACATTTACTACAATAAATTCTCAGAACAGCTGGTCCCACACATGGCTCAATTTTAATTCCTTGCGGGATGGAGATGCGATTCCTCTGGATGAAAATAAGGCCTATATTACTGTTATTCCTAAACCTAAGATACTATCAAATTTCCTTACTTATCGCTCAATCTAAAAATCCTTACGAAACTCCTGGCTTTACGTCTTAACACTTTCTTGGCAGGGTACATTCATAAAGATCAGTCAGGATTCATTGTTGGGTGCCAAATGCTAGACCAAAATTCATAGAACTATAACCTTAAATTTCAGCTGTACATGCCAACTGGGATGCCCCCCTTTCTCGGGAGCTTCTTCTTCCATCGTTAGACCTTCATAAGGCTTTTGATAGCGTGAATTGGAATTATTTATTCACTACTTTAGAGACTTTTGGGTTTGGCCCTAGCTTTCTGTCCTTATTGAAAACTTTATATGGGTCTCCGTCAGCTCAGGTTTCCATACGGAGTTACAAATCGTCTTCATTCACTATCAAACGTGGCACGAGACAAGGATGCCTGCTCTCACCCTTACTTTTCGCATTAGCCATCGAACCCTTGGCTATAGCAATCCGGTCCCACCCTAATATTACTGGCATCGGTTGTAGGCAACAAGAACTTAAACGTGTATTTACCAATGATGTCCTTATGTATATTACAAACCCTCAAGTCAATCTACCTCATTTGCTATCCCCATTGGACCAGTTCTCTTGGCATTCCGGCCTCGCCCTGAACCCTCACAAAACAGCCCTTAATGTCTCGCTTCCCCACTCAATGGTACAGACTTTTTGGGATAGCTTCAACTTTCAATGGGCATCACATTCTCTTTCATATTTAGGGGTCCAATTAACACCTTCTATTGAGACTCTTTATAAAGCTAATTATCCTCCTGTGGTTTAAAAAACTTAAAGAGGATCTTCGCTGTTGGGCGGACTATTCCCTATCATGCTTTGGCAGAATCAACTCCATCAAAATGACACTTCTACCCAGGATACTTTATTATTTTAGAACTCTACCAGTGGCAGTCCCGAGGGGAGATCTACAGCGTCTACAAGCCGAGGTTTGTTTCATATGGGGTAATAGAAGTCCTCGACTGAACAAACAGATCCTTTATGCCCCAAAATTAAAGGGTGGTCTTGGTTTCCCTAACTTACAAAACTACTTTCAAGCCGCTCAGATTTCCCAACCTGCCCATACTACAGCTACAGGTCCTGCACCTCTTTGGGTCTCCCTTGAGGCACTCTGTCACCCCTTGGCCATAAGAACATTGATGGGGCTTCCCAACTGGTTACGCCCTCCTATATCACATTCATTGGCGGTCTGGGATAGAGTGCGTCACCGGGCATCTCATCCCTACACACACACACACACACCTTTAGCTCCTATCTTCTGCAACCCGGAGTTTCCACCAGGGTTAGTGCCACAAGTATTTAATTGGTGGCTCAATAAAAGGATTGCCAAGAATTGGCGACTACCTTAACCACTTGCCGTCCACGCTATAGCCGAAAGACAGCTGCAGCGCAGACTTAATTTGCCAGGAGGGCGTCCTTGGACGTCCTCCCGTGCTTGAGCGGCCTGCGCTCCCCCTGCAGGGCGCACGCGGCGTGCTCTGCGATCAGCAAGTCTAAGACTCGACTGATCACAGATCGGAGTAAGGGGTAGATCCCGATGACAGCTGATCATGTGATGTAAACAGAGCTGGTAATCGGCCATTTTTTCTCCTCACGCTGGTAGCCAATCACCGGCGGCTGCGAGAGGGACATCAGTCGCGATCGTGGAGAGTCACCAGCATCACCTAGCAGTGCCACCTACCAGTGCCCAGTGTCACCTATTAGTGCCCACAGTGCCACCTATAAAATCACCAATCAGTGCGTCATCACCAGCGCTGCCTATCAATACTACCTACCAGTGCCACCCATCAGGGCCCATCAGTGTCGCCTTATCTGTGCCCATCAGCGAATATCAATGAAGGAGAAAAAATGACCCGTTTGCAAAATTTTATAACAAACTATGAAACATGCTTTTTTTTCAAAAATTTGTCTTTTTGTTTGTTTAGCAAAAAATAAATACCCTTGTGGTGATTAAATAACACCAAAAGAAAGCTCCATTTGTGTGAAAAAAGTGATAAAAATCTCATTTGAGTACAGTGTAGCATGACCGCACAATTGTCATTCAAAGTGTGAAACCAACACGAAGGCCCTCGTGCACAGGGCGCTTAAAACGTCCATGGATAGGTCGGACATATCATTCTTTCCACACTACAGGGGGGTGTCAATTTTAAAAGCAAAAACTACGCACTTTGAGCTCCGGGGGTTTGGAAATTGCCCCGATGGGTAGATACGCTTTTTTTAATGCCAAATTGCATGGAGATTTGATACTCTTGCTGGCATTTTATGTCCCGCCACCGTTTCACTCCACTATCTTTACTGCTGGGTTTGATTTTATGGCTCTGCACCCAAATACTCCAGCTATATGGTTGGGCGATTTTAATAATGTTTTAGATCCAGCCATAGATAGACTTAGCAGGTCAGTACCTTTACCAGTGTCCTCCCACCCCACGAGATTCGCTAGGCTCTTAAATGATTTCAACCTAGTTGACACGTGGAGAGTGAGGAACCCTACATCCAGGGCATATTCCTGCTTCTCCACGTCACATCACTCTATGTCCTGTATGGATCTTATACTGATATCCAAATCACTCCTTCCCAGGCTGTCTGATGCGGGATTTTCTCCTAGATCACTCTCAGATCACTGTCCTTACTGGGCTAAACTATCTCTGTCGCATGGTCGTCCACCAGCCATGTGGCGGCTGAATCCTTTTTGGTTAACACTGTTCCCAGAAGATGATGATCTCCCGACAGACTGGGAACAATACTTTTTGACTGAGGACTCCACTTCCGCTCAGGTGGCCTGTGAAGCATTTAAAAAACATGCCCGTATGACACTTACCACACGCATTAATAAATTGAAAAGAACATCTGAGATTGCAATGGACAGGGCACTAGATAATCTACACATGGCAGAAAGGGCGTTTCTGAAAGATCCCATTGTAGACAGAACAAACAGCCTTAAACTATGCTCAAGAGCACTGGACCAAATGCATTACAAAGTCTAGACGCAAACTTTTCTTTCGTAGGCAGAAGACATTTGAGCATGGGGAGAGGGTCGGGAAACTATTGGCTTATTTGGTGCATTGTGAGGAGAGACCTTCCATGGCGATTTCACTGCGCTCCCAGAACAATGCACTAGAGACTGAGCCCAGCAGGGTGACAGATACGTTTAGGGACTTCTTCACCAATCTATACATAACCACAGCACCGGAGGACACCTCCTCAATGCAATTCTTTCTTGAAGAACTAACGATCCCCCGGTTGACTGATGAACAGGTTGAGGAGCTTGAAGCCCCATTAACTACTGACAAAATTTCTAGGGCCATAGCAGAATTTTCCAGGTCTAAAGCCCCAGGATCGGACTGTCTGCCCATGGAGTTTTACTCCACATACTCAGAACTGTTAGTCCCTATGCTACTCTCGCTATACAACGCAATATTCGAGAGCTCTGATTTACCAGAATCGATGAGAGAGGCAACCAGTGCTAATTCCCAAACCTGGCAACGACCCACATCTCCCTGAATCGTACCGCCCCATATCTTTGCTTCAGGTGGATGTTAAGATACTTGCAAAAGTGCTTGCCATCCGTCTTAAAGTCATTTTGTCACTGGTACATAGTGATCAGGCAGGCTTTACGGCGGGCAAAAATACATCTTTCAATCTTAGAAGACTATTCATAAACTTAGAGGCCGCTCATGACAATCCAAGCTCTAGGGTGGCTGTAGCTCTGGACACTGCCAAGGCATTCGACTCGGTGGAATGGAGTTATCTATGGGCTTGCCTGGGCAGGTTTGGCCTGGGTCCCAAATTTATAAAATGGGTGCAGCTCCTTTATCAGGCTCCGGTGGCATGGGTCCTGGTAAATGGGTGGTCATCCGGACAGTTCCCTTTGTCCAGGGGTACGAGGAAAGGGTATCCTCTGTAGCCACTGCTTTATGCTCTGGAGGCATAGCCACTTGCAATAGCTGTTCGCACACACCCGGGGATTGTGGGGCTTAGAGGGGGGGTTATGGAAAAGATTAGTACATATGCAGATGATACCTTATTGTACCTAGATGACTCAGACAACTCACTACCATTTGCCTTAGCCTTAAATCAAACGCTTTGGCACATTCTCTGGCCTCAAGATAAATTGGGACACGTCCCAGATACTTCCCCTAGACAGCTTCCCACTGCCCAGAGATAGAGCTACGTTACCCCTACAGAAAGTGGATGTCATCAAATACTTGGGAATACAGACTACTCAGGACCCGGCAGATTATGTTTCATGCAACATAGTTCCACTGTATGAATTGCTTAAGCAGAAGACCCAGATATGGACCCGTCTCCCACTGTGAGTTATGGGTCGTATAAATCTAGTAAAGATGTTTCTATGGCCAAAAATTCTGTATATAATCTGGCACTCACCAGTATACTTAGTACTGAGGCATTTCAAATTAAAGAAAACTATCCTGAAACAATTTATATAGGGCAACAGTAGGCACAAACTCCCATGGCACAAACTAAAACATCCCACGGACCTCGTCGGCACAGTCCTACCTGACTTTTATGCATATTATCTTGCAGCTCAATTGTCACAAATCTTTCACATAGACAAAGTGGACAGAGAGAGGTTTCCGCTTCCTATGCACTAGATGGTCACAAACAACCCAAGATTCTTTAGTGATGATAACGGGAGGAGCAAGAAGCGAGGGAAGGACAACCAATCACAGATCATTACTGCATCACTACACAAGGATCTGGAATCTAGCTTCAGATAGGCTCCAGTTGCCGCCGATACACGACTTCACCCCCCTATGGCACAACACAAACCTTTCTGAACTCAACTTAATCCCGGATAGTGAGGTGTGGAGTTCGAGGGGAGTATTCTATCAATCCCACATCACATGCAATGGCAAACTTAAGACATTCGATAGATTAAAATCTGAATTCATGCTACCAAATCAAATGTTCTTTAGGTATATACAACTCCGACAAGCCTTTAGCACGCAGTTCTCCTTAGATGACCTCACCCCTGCCAGCAATCCTTTAATGAAAGCAATAAAGTGCCCTGACCCAAAAAAAATGATCTCTCAATTCTATTCAATGCTGACGCTCCCGCAGGCAACCATGTCAGCTTATGCCCTAAAGACTAGATGGGAGGGGGAAGTGGGTTCCATGGAAGATGAAGAATGGAGTGATGCCCTAGAAACGTGCAAACTAGTATCCCCCAAGTTATCGGATCGTCTAACCCAAATTTTTATAGTCCACAGATCTTACCTCACACTGCTCAGAATCTCCAGATATAAGTGTAGTCAGTCCACAACTTGCCCAATGTGCAATCAAGCAGTGGGCACCTTCTTCCACCTATTGTGGCAATGCACTAAAACCCAGGCCTTTTGAACACAGGTGGTGTAATTCTTGCATGACACGATGAGTTCCCCATAACACTACAGCTCAAAATATGCTTTCTAGGGGTTTTCCCAGACCCAGAGATAAATACATTTACTAAGATATTTCTACATGAAACACTCTTCTCTGCACGGAAGGTCATAGCTAGAGTCTGGATAAGACTTGACCCCCCCGGAGCTTACACACTGGATAGTGGAAGTCAATACTGTCTTACCCTATAAGAAAAACTTATATACTCTCATAGAGGGTGCCATTTAAAGTATGAAAAATATGGGATAGATGGGTTAAGGCGCCTGAAACATGTCTATAAGTGAACAACGGACACAATAAGATATGAAGGTCCATCTACCTCCAAATTTAAGGTTCATAGTTGGGAGGGGTGATAAACAAGCTGGCATAGTACATTCAATAGGAAGCATACTGATGATGGCGCTGGAGGACACACACTGTGTTAAAGCTTACAACATATGAAATGCCATGGTAGGATAACTGTTGCAATACTGTACGATATTCTTGCTATTTGTCTCAGAAAATTTTATTGTTGTATATCCTTTACTCTTCAACACTTCAACAAAAGCCTGTCATCACAGACCCTTATCTGTGCATTATAATTGTTCAACCGGGTCCAACATGTCAAATAAATTTTTTTTTGGGGGGGGGGTTTACACACCATGTCCCTCTTGCGCTTCGAAGCCCTCTGCCAGCTTCAAGGAAAAATGTGCCAAGAGAAATATAAAAGATTACAGTGTTGATCTTTTGAAAAATAGTTTCCTGGTGGTCTCTAGCATAAACCTGGAACAAGAGAAGTTGGAGCTGCAGGTCTGTATACCTGATCTGGGGCTGTGGGTCACAAAGTACTGAAGATGTTAGACTCAGGAATTTTTTTTTTTTTTTTTAGAACCAAAACTGGTCAGTAGGTAATAAAGTTACACATATAATTTTGTACCTAAAAACTTCATAAAATGTCTCACAGATCCTTTGTAACCGATAACATTTTTCAAGTTGCAGATATTACTATAAATGTTATCCAAGGGCTGTTATGTTTTTAATTGAATAGGTGTAGCCCTCATTAGCTATAATGCAGTTACATAAACCCACCTTTTTAATTCGAGTTAGAAAGGTCTAGACTACTTGATCATGAAAAATTCAACATTACACTGGGTATATAAAAATAAAACACAGGCAATTTTACAGAACAAAAACACATTTACTAAAATAGAGGTTACAATATAAAAAGCTTATTTAGAGAAGCAAATCTCTTTGCTCAGAGCCAACACCAGTATATTAAAAAGGTCAGCTGAGCTCCGGAATGTAAGTAGGCTGCACCTGTTATAAAGATTGTTCAGTCCCTGTCAGGAACGAGGACAGTTCATTGTCCTCTGAGTGTCTTAATAAAACAGCTAATCCAGGCCTGAGCAAGATGCTTGCTTTCCTCAGCAAGCGCAGGTAACATTTAAAATGTTTCACAATTTAAAATCCATTCTGTAAACACTGAAAACCCTCCCACAGGCTTAAAAATACGATGCATAAATCGATGATTTATAAAGTAGGTTTTTTTTGCAGAGGGTTACGCAAGTTTATTTGGTGTGAGAACACAAGAATGGTGTTGACAAAATCTTCAGGTATCCTGCAGCATCTGAGCGCTCAGATTAAAGATCAAAAATAAAGATTTTTTTTTTTTTTTGTGATTCTTCCAAATGCACACATAGTTAAGTGCTTCTTTACACGCATCCAGGAGTGCAACCAGTGCACAGAGAGGTGGAGAAAGTTTCCCTAGCATTAAAATTGTACAATAAGTTAGGTAATCACAGTAGCACCAGTTGCTGGTTGCTTAATGCTCAAGGTTCTCTCCCAGCACTGACAGCAAGTCTTCTGGGCCAGATAGTCCAGTAAGGGTCATGTATCTATGCATCTTTAAAGCCATCCAGCCCCACAGCTTGTAATTTGTACTTTAACTAATGACCTGAAACATATCCATATAACTAAACGGTGTAGCTGAACAGAAAGTATCCAGTGACCATAGCATTACTGGCGTATACCCCACCATTTAAAAGTTCTTAATAAGAGCCCAAAAAAAAATAAAAATAATATAAGATGGTAGCAGAAGTCCAAGATTTGAAAATAGCTGCTATGCCAACACTGGGTTCCCCTGTATAATAGGGTAGTTAATGCAACCATTGCATCCTCACTTCTTGGAGAGACAATACAAGTGTTTCTGCTACCAAGATTGCTAGCTAAAACGTGTTACTGCTGTATCAGTCTTTGCATGCTTGCTGCTGTCATAACCAGGCGTGAGCAGGGGTGGAGTAACTGTGCTCCATACCAGCACTGAAAGACACAAAGAGGTCTCCTTCATTACCATTCAGGATTATTCCTTCCACATCAACCTCCAAATCTTCTGCAAAAATAAAGAAGAAGAGTGCTGTAAGGTACATGTATGATACACCAGAATTTTGACCATTCATACCCTTTTTTTTGTCAGTACTCACCTTGATCAGAGTCTGATCTCTCAGATGACAAGGCAGAGGAGTCTAGGCTATCAGCTCGGATTCGTTCAGTGCCATTGGAGGGTAGAAGTTGTTTTAATCTCTGCCGGAGCCTCTGTTGTTCTGATCTCAGTTTATCCTTAAGATGCTTTGCTTTTAGCTCCTGATCCTCCAACTTCTACAAAAGAAAATTAAAGTATTAAGAAGGGATTTGTTTTATAATATAAAACCTTACAAATACCATGATTAGGAATCTCACTGCATAAAAAACAATGCAGCATTGCCTTTACGCTCCTGACCTTTCAATTGTTCATACCCTCTAGTCCCCCAAGCCAGGAGGGCATTACCACCATTTTTCTTTGCAGCTCTTTCCATACAGCTTTGTGACCAGGCTGTTTCTCTGTTATATTCTTGATCATGAATGTGACCAAAGAGAAGCTTTGTTATATTAAGAGAATATCCAATTATCAACCAATCAATAGCACATTGCATTACAATCAGATAGCAAGAGAAAAAGTTTCAATTTGTGGATATGCAAGGAAACAGCAAAATGAATAGCAATGTTTGGAGCAGCATAATGGGGATTATTTACGAAAGGCAAATCCACTTTGCACTACAAGTGCACTTTCAAGTGCAGTCGCTATAGATCTGAGGGGGACATGCAAGGAAAATAAAAAAAAAAAACAGCATTTCAGCTTGCACATGATTGGATGATAAAATCAGCAGAGCTTCCCCTCATTTCAGATCTACCCCTTAGATTTAGAGCGACTGCACTTCCAAGTGCACTTGTAGGGCAAAGTGGATTTGCCTTTCATAAATAACCCCCATTGTGTTGCAATTGTTAAAGCTTGGGGAAAGCAGCCCTGCGTCACTAAGAAGAGCTCTTAAAAAAAAAAAAAAAAAAAAAAAAAAAAGTGGCATACATCACATATAATGGAGCATTATGTCCGGCTACCCACTGACAGTACGGTCAGCGTTCAAACAGGGACTGGTCAAAATTCAGGGGCAGGATATTGTCAAGCCATAGTTGCAAGATTTTTTGGTGCTTTGTTATGCGGTCAAGCAACATAGCAATTATCAGCCATTTTAAAACTACATTTAAAAATAAATAAATATTATATATATATATATATATATAAATAAATATTATATATATATATAAATATTATATATATATATATATATATATATATAAATAAATATTATATATATATATAAATAAATATTATATATATATATATATATATAAATAAATATTATATATATATATAAATAAATATTATATATATAAATATATATAAATAAATATTATATAAATAAATAAATATTATATAAATAAATAAATATTATATATATATATATATATATATATATATATATATATATATATATATATATATATATATATATATATATATATATATATATATATATATATATATATATATATATATATATATATATATATATATAACCCCTGGTTACAGTAGCTCTTTGGTGAAAAAACAAATAGCTCTTCTAAGGAAGTTGTGGGATGGATGGAGCAGAGGTTCACCTTTTCACACAAACCAACATGGCGGCAGCAAGCCATGTGCTCACATCTGAAGGCCAGACCCTTTCATTTAACCACTTGACGACCGCCTCACGCCGATGTACGTCGGCAAAGTGGCACGGACAGGCAAAATCACGTACATGTACGTGATTTGCCTTCCGCGGGTGGGGGGTCCGATCGGACCCCCCCCCGGTGCCCGAGGCGGTCGTCGTTTGTCCAGCGGCGATCGGTGATGAGGGGGAGACCATCCGTTCGTGGCCCCCCCCTCGCGATCGCCGCCGGCCAATGAAAACACTCCTTTGCTGCTGTATGCTAAACAGCAGCAAAGGAAGTGATGTCATCTCCCCTCGGGTCGGTATTTTCCGTTCCGGCCCGAGGAGAGACGACAAGTATGTGAGTGCACCAAACACTACACACACAGTAGAACATGCCAGGCACACAAATCACCCCGATCCCCCCCCCGATCGCCCCCCGATCCCCCCCCAATCACCCCCCCCCCCCCTGTCACAAACTGACACCAGCAGTTTTTTTTTTTTTTTTTTTTTTTTTTTTTCTGATTACTGCATAGTGTCAGTTTGTGACAGTGACAGTGTTGGGACAGTGTATATTACCCCCCTTTAGGTCTAGGGTACCCCCCTAACCCCCCCTAATAAAGTTTTAACCCCTTGATCACCCCCTGTCACCAGTGTCGCTAAGCGATCATTTTTCTGATCGCTGTATTAGTGTCGCTGGTGACGCTAGTTAGTGAGGTAAATATTTAGGTTCGCCGTCAGCGTTTTATAGCGTCAGGGACCCCCATATACTATCTGATAAATGTTTTAACCCCTTGATTGCCCCCTAGTTAACCCTTTCACCACTGATCACCGTATAACCGATACGGGTGACGCTGGTTAGTTTGTTTATTTTTTATAGTGTCAGGGAACCCGCCGTTTATTACCGAATAAAGGTTTAGCCCCCCGATCGCCCGGCGGCGATATGCGTCGCCCCAGGCAGCGTCAAATTAGCGCCAGTACCGCTAACACCCACACACGCAGCATGCGCCTCCCTTAGTGGTATAGTATCTGAACGGATCAATATCTGATCCGATCAGATCTATACTAGCGTCCCCAGCAGTTTAGGGTTCCCAAAAACGCAGTGTTAGCGGGATCAGCCCAGATACCTGCTAGCACCTGCGTTTTGTGCCTCCGCCCAGCCCACCCAAGTGCAGTATCGATCGATCACTGTCACTTACAAGGCACTAAACGCATAACTGCAGCGTTCGCAGAGTCAGGCCTGATCCCTGCGATCGCTAACAGTTTTTTTGGTAGCATTTTGGTGAACTGGCAAGCACCAGCCCCAGGCAGCGTCAGGTTAGCGCCAGTACCGCTAACACCCACGCACGCACCGTACACCTCCCTTAGTGGTATAGTATCTGATCGCATCAATATCTGATCCGATTAGATCTATACTAGCGTCCCCAGCAGTTTAGGGTTCCCAAAAACGCAGTGTTAGCGGAATCAGCCCAGATACCTGCTAGCACCTGCGTTTTGCCCCTCCGCCCGGCCCAGCCCAGCCCACCCAAGTGCAGTATCGATCGATCACTGTCACTTACAAAACACTAAACGCATAACTGCAGCGTTCGCAGAGTCAGGCCTGATCCCTGCGATCGCTAACAGTTTTTTTTGTAGCGTTTTGGTGAACTGGCAAGCACCAGCCCCAGGCAGCGTCAGATTAGCGCCAGTACCGCTAACACCCACGCACGCACTGTACACCTCCCTTAGTGGTATAGTATCTGATCGCATCAATATCTGATCCGATTAGATCTATACTAGCGTCACCAGCAGTTTAGGGTTCCCAAAAACGCAGTGTTAGCGGGATCAGCCCAGATACCTGCTAGCACCTGCGTTTTGCCCCTCCGCCCGGCCCAGCCCAGCCCACCCAAGTGCGGTATCGATCGATCACTGTCACTTACAAAACACTAAACGCATAACTGCAGCGTTCGCAGAGTCAGGCCTGATCCCTGCGATCGCTAACAGTTTTTTGGTAGTGTTTTGGTGAACTGGCAAGCGCCAGCGGCCTAGTACACCCCGGTCGTAGTCAAACCAGCACTACAGTAACACGTGGTGACGTGGCGAGTCCCATAAGTGCAGTTCAAGCTGGTGAGGTGGCAAGCACAAGTAGTGTCCCGCTGCCACCAAAAAGACAAACACAGGCCCGTCGTGCCCATAGTGCCCTTCCTGCTGCATTCGCCAATCCTAATTGGGAGCCCACCACTTCTGCAGCGCCCGTACTTCCCCCATTCACATCCCCAACCAAATGCAGTCGGCTGCATGAGAGGCATTTTTATGTCCTCCCGAGTACCCCTACCCAGCGAACCCCCCAAAAAAGATGTCGTGTCTGCAGCAAGCGCGGATATAGGCGTGACACCCGCTATTATTGTCCCTCCTGTCCTGACAATCCTGGTCTTTGCATTGGTGAATGTTTTGAACGCTACCATTCACTAGTTGAGTATTAGCGTAGGGTACAGCATTGCACAGACTAGGCACACTTTCACAGGGTCTCCCAAGATGCCATCGCATTTTGAGAGACCCGAACCTGGAACCGGTTACCGTTATAAAAGTTAGTTACAAAAAAAAGTGTAAAAAAAAAAAAAAAATATGAAATAAAAAAAAATAGTTGTTGTTTTATTGTTCTCTCTCTCTCTATTCTCTCTCTCTATTGTTCTGCTCTTTTTTACTGTATTCTATTCTGCAATGTTTTATTGTTATTGTTATTGTTATTGATTGTTATTGTTATTGTTATTGTTATTGTTATTGATTGTTATTGTTATTGTTATTGTTATTGTTATTGATTGTTATTGTTATTGTTATTATGTTTTATCATGTTTGTTTTTCAGGTGTGTAATTATTTACACTTTACTGTGCTTTATTGTTAACCATTGTTAACCATTTTTTTGTCTTCAGGTACGCCATTCACGACTTTGAGTGGTTATACCAGAATGATGCCTGCAGGTTTAGGTATCATCTTGGTATCATTCTTTTCAGCCAGCGGTCGGCTTTCATGTAAAAGCAATCCTAGCGGCTAATTAGCCTCTAGACTGCTTTTACAAGCCGTGGGAGGGAATGCCCCCCCCCCCCCCCACCGTCTTCCGTGTTTTTCTCTGGCTCTCCTGTCTCAACAGGGAACCTGAGAATGCAGCCGGTGATTCAGCCAGCTGACCATAGAGCTGATCAGAGACCAGAGTGGCTCCAAACATCTCTATGGCCTAAGAAACCGGAAGCTACGAGTATTTCATGACTTAGATTTCGCCGGATGTAAATAGCGCCATTGGGAAATTGGGGAAGCATTTTATCACACCGATCTTGGTGTGGTCATTTGCTTTGAGGGCAGAGGAGAGATCTAGGGTCTAATAGACCACAATTTTTTCAAAAAAGAGTACCTGTCACTACCTATTGCTATCATAGGGGATATTTACATTCCCCGAGATAACAATAAAAATGATTAAAAAAAAAAATATGAAAGGAACAGTTTAAAAGTAAGATTAAAAAAGCAAAAAAATAATAAAGAAAAAAAAAACAAAAAAAAAAAACACCCCTGTCGCCCCCTGCTCTCGCGCTAAGGCGAACGCAAGCGGCGGTCTGTCGTCAAACGTAAACAGCAATTGCACCATGCATGTGAGGTATCACCGCGAAGGCCAGATCGAGTGCAGTAATTTTTCCAGTAGACCTCCTCTGTAAATCTAAAGTGGTAACCTGTAAAGGCTTTTGAAGGCTTTTAAACATGTATTTATTTTGTTGCCACTGCACGTTTGTGCGCAATTTTAAAGCATGTCATGTTTGGTATCCATGTACTCGGCCTGAGATCATCTTTTTTATTTCATCAAACATTTGGGCAATATAGCGTGTTTTAGTGCATTAAAATTAAAAAAAGTGTGTTTTTTCCCCAAAAAATGCGTTTGAAAAATCGCTGCGCAATTACTGTGTGAAAAAAAAAAATGAAACACCCACCATTTTAATCTGTAGGGCATTTGCTTTAAAAAAATATATAATGTTTGGGGGTTCAAAGTAATTTTTTTGCAAAAAAAAAAAACTTTTTCATGTAAACAATAAGTGTCAGAAAGGGCTTTGTCTTCAAGTGGTTAGAAGAGTGGGTGATGTGTGACATAAGCTTCTAAATGTTGTGCATAAAATGCCAGGACAGTTCAAAACCCCCCCAAATGACCCCATTTTGGAAAGTAGACACCCCAAGCTATTTGCTGAGAGGCATGTCGAGTCCATGGAATATTTTATATTGCGACACAAGTTGCGGGAAAGAGACAAATTTTTTTTTTTTTTTTTTTTTTTGCACAAAGTTGTCACTAAATGATATATTGCTCAAACATGCCATGGAAATATATGAAATTACACCCCAAAATACATTCTGCTGCTTCTCCTGAGTACGGGGATACCACATGTGTGAGACTTTTTGGGAGCCTAGCCGCGTACGGGACCCCGAAAACCAAGCACCGCCTTCAGGCTTTCTAAGGGCGTGAATTTTTGATTTCACTCTTCACTGCCTATCACAGTTTCGGAGGCCATGGAATGCCCAGGTGGCACAAAACCCCCCCAAATGACCCCATTTTGGAAAGTAGACACCCCAAGCTATTTGCTGAGAGGTATAGTGAGTATTTTGCAGACCTCACTTTTTGTCACAAAGTTTTGAAAATTGAAAAAAGAAAAAAAAAAAATGTTTTTTCTTGTCTTTCTTCATTTTCAAAAACAAATGAGAGCTGCAAAATACTCACCATGCCTCTCAGCAAATAGCTTGGGGTGTCTACTTTCCAAAATGGGGTCATTTGGGGGGGTTTTGTGCCACCTGGGCATTCCATGGCCTCCGAAACTGTGATAGGCAGTAAAGAGTGAAATCAAAAATTTTCACCCTTAGAAATCCTGAAGGCAGTGATTGGTTTTTGGGGTCCAGTACGCGGCTAGGCTCCCAAAAAGTCCCACACATGTGGTATCCCCATACTCAGGAGAAGCAGCTAAATGTATTTTGGGGTGCAATTCCACATATGCCCATGGCCTGTGTGAGCAATATATCATTTAGTGACAACTTTATGAAAAAAAAAAAAAAAAAAAAAAAAAAGTGTCACTTTCCCGCAACTTGTGTCAAAATATAAAATATTCCATGGACTCAATATGCCTCTCAGCAAATAGCTTGGGGTGTCTACTTTCCAAAATGGGGTCATTTTGGGGGGTTTTGTGCCACCTGGGCATTCCATGGCCTCCGAAACTGTGATAGGCAGTGAAGAGTGAAAGCAAAAATTTACACCCTTAGAAATCCTGAAGGCGGTGATTGGTTTTCGGGGCCCCGTACGCGGCTAGGCTCCCAAAAAGTCCCACACATGTGGTATCCCCATACTCAGGAGAAGCAGCTAAATGTATTTTGGGGTGCAATTCCACATAGGCCCATGGCCTGTGTGAGCAATATATCATTTAGTGACGACTTTTTGTAAATATTTTTTTTTTTTTTTTTTTTTGTCATTTTTCAATCACTTGGGACAAAAAAAATAAATATTCAATGGGTTCAACATGCCTCCCAGCAATTTCCTTGGGGTGTCTACTTTCCAAAATGGGGTCATTTGGGGGGGTTTTGTACTGCCCTGCCATTTTAGCACCTCAAGAAATGACATAGGCAGTCATAAACTAAAAGCTGTGTAAATTCCAGAAAATGTACCCTAGTTTGTAGACGCTATAACTTTTGCGCAAACCAATAAATATACGCTTATTGACATTTTTTTTACCAAAGACATGTGGCCGAATACATTTTGGCCTAAATGTATGACTAAAATTTAGTTTATTGGATTTTTTTTATAACAAAAAGTAGAAAATATCATTTTTTTTCAAAATTTTCGGTCTTTTTCCGTTTATAGCGCAAAAAATAAAAACCGCAGAGGTGATCAAATACCATCAAAAGAAAGCTCTATTTGTGGGAAGAAAAGGACGCAAATTTCGTTTGGGTACAGCATTGCATGACCGCGCAATTAGCAGTTAAAGCGACGCAGTGCCAAATTGGAAAAAGACCTCTGGTCCTTAGGCAGCATAATGGTCCGGGGCTCAAGTGGTTAAGAACTGTTTGTGGGACTAGAGACCTGGAGCTCAGAGAGCTCAAACAAACCGTGCCATCCACCTTGCAGACACGGGTAAAAATAAAAAAAAGGAGGTGCTTCCTGTGTGGGAGGGGTTATTATAATAATAATAACAGGATTTATATAGCGCCAACAGTTTACATAGCGCTTTACAACTTGAGGGTAGACAGTACAAATACAATACACTAATACAGTAGGAAGCAGCCCTGCTCCTTAGAGCTTATATAGGGGATCACTTCCTGTCTAAAGACATTTGGTCTACCAGTGTCCATTCACCTGGAGATGGAGTATAACCCAGCAGGTAATGAATATTAGCCTGACACTGTGTCCCATGATGTACTCAAAGAAAAGGATTTTACAGGTAAGTATGACAAAAAAATCCTATTTTTTTTTTTTATTTGGCAGACCATGGTGGTAGTTTCTCCAACCCTGCAGGTTCTACCCCTGCATTGCCAGTAGATCCCAGTAATTTAGTAATGGGAGATACATTCCAGGGCTTGTTCTTTATTAACCATTTGAATTTTATTTAGATTTTAGGTATACTTTTTGTATTTTGGTTTGGCAATACCAGACCTTAATTTGGGCATTTAGTTTTTTAAAATTCCATGCATGTTTTTTTATTTCAAATGGTAAATATGAAAGTGTCATTCATGAGGGCACAAAAGAGGTTTCCTGATGCAGCACAGTGCTGGAAACCTACTGCAGCTGATATACTTGTTCTCATCCCCGCCAGCCCTCCTCTCTTGTTCATTTCATAAATGATGATGTTAGTTTGTTTTCTATAAACTTGAACACCAAGAGAGTAAAGAAAAAGGCTGCCCCCTACATTGCAAGGGTCAAATGCTTGTTTGGGTCTAGGAGAAGATGACTTACCAGATCCTCTGTGCTATAAAACTGGTCTCTGCTATGCATTATCAAAACTTATGAAGGGCCCATTAGCCCTGCACTGGACATGAGCATGCCCAGGAGCTGAAGCAAAGGACAGATCCAGCTGCTGCAGGAGCGAAGGTTCAGGTATGTAAAAGTGCTTTTTTTTACTTCCCTAAGACATAAACGAAGATTAAAACGCTTGCAGTGCAGGGGCAGCCCCACTGCAAGGGAGGATTTTTACTTTTCCCAGAGGTGAGGTGGTCTTTAACCACTTGCCGACCGCCGCACGACGATGTACGTCGACAGAGCGGCACGGGCAGGCAAAAGGGCTTACCTGTACGTCCCTGCCTGCCCGCGGGTGGGGGGTCCGATCGGACCCCCCCCCCGGTGCCTGCGGCGGTCGGATCGAGGTCAGGGTCGATCAAAGGTGAGGGGGAGGCCACTCATTCGTGGCCCCCACCTCGCGATCGCTCCTGGCCAATGACAGACTTCCTCGGCTTCTGTGAATGTAAACAGAAGCAGAGGAAGTGATGTCATCTCTCCTTGAGCCGGTCTTTTCGTCCGGCGCCGAGGAGAGAAGACATCCAAGTAAGTGCACCAACACTACACATACAGTAGAACACGCAGGCACACTTGTCACCCCCCTGTCACCCCCCGATCACCCCCTGATCACCCCCCTGTACCCCCTGTCACTCTGACACCAATAGCAGTTTTTTTTTTTTTCTGATTTATTGCATTGGTGTCAGTTTGTGACAGTAACAAGTGTTAGGGCAGTTAGGTTAGGCCCCTTTAGGTCAGGGGTACCCCCCTTTAGGTCCAGGGTACCCCCCTAACCCCCCTAATAAAGTTTTAACCCCGTGATCACCCCCCGTCGCCAGTGTCACTAAGCGATCGTTTTTCTGATCGCTGTATTAGTGACACAGGTGACGCTAGTTAGGGAGGTAAGTATATAGGTTCGCTGTCAGTGTTTTATAGCGACAGGGACCCCCATATACTACCTGCTAAAGGTTTTAACCCCTTGATTGCCCCCTAGTTAACCCTTTCACCAGCGATCACCATATAATTGTTACAGGTGACGCTGGTTAGTTGGTTTGTTTTTTGTAGTTTATTGTAGTTTATTACAGTTTTAGGGCACCCGCCGTTTATTACCCTATAAAGGTTTAACCCCCTAATTGCCCGGCGGTGATAGAAGTTAAGTTTTTAGGATCAGATAAGGTCTGCGTCGCCCCAGGCAGCGTCAGGTTAGCGCTAGTACCGCTAAAACCCACGCACGCAGCATACACCTCCCTTAGTGCTATAGTATCTGAACGGATCGATATCTGATCCGATCAGATCTATACTCCCCAGCAGTTTAGGGTCCCCCCAAAAAACGCAGTGTTAGCGGGATCAGCCCAGATACCTGCTAGCACCTGCGTTTTGCTCCTCGGCCCAGCCCAGCCCAGCCCACCCAAGTGCAGTATCGATCGATAACTGACACTTACAAAACACTAAGCACACATAACTGCAGCGGTCGCAGAGTCAGGCCTGATCCCTGCGATCGCTAACAGTTTTTTGGTAGCGTTTTGATACAGTCGCTGACAGTCAGGAGCTTTTTTGCCTGTGAGTCTCACTAGTGTACCCCTAAATTTAGAGCCCAAAATGGCAAATAGAAGGTACACTAGTGAAGAGGCCTACAGGATTCTGAGCATGACAGATAGTGAAGAGGAAGTCACTCATCTGTCAAGTTCAAGCTCAGAATACGAACCTGTAGAGGACAGCGGCTCCATGACAGATAGCTCTGACGACGGAGTTGTGGTCCCTGCTAGGGTCAGGCGTACCAGACCCCGATCTTCTTCTTCTGTCCTTGACGTGCAAGAACCGCAGGGCTCTCGTAGGGAGCAGAGAGGTACTAGCACCGCTACTCCTTCTGGTGAACTGGCAAGCACCAGCGGCCTAGTACACCCTGGTCGTACATCCAGCACTGCAGTATCACGTGGTGACGTGGCGAGTCCCATAAGTGCAGTTCAAGCTGGCGAGGTGGCAAGCACAACTAGTGTCCCGCTGCCACCAATAAGACAAAGACAGGCCCGTCGTGCCCATAGTGCCCTTCCTGCTGCATTCGCCAATCCGAATTGGGTACCCACCACTTCTGCAGCACCCGTACTTCCCCCTTTCACTGGCCAACCCGGAATTCAGGTGGAAACAGTTGACTTTATGCCACTGGATTTTTATTCACTGTTTTTCACCGAAGATCTCTATAGATCTATTGTGGACCAAAGCAATTTGTACGCTGGTCAACACATCGCCGCTAATCCCCAGTCCTCCCTTGCCAGAGATTGGAGACCAATTACGGTCTCCGAATTTAAGATCTTTCTGGGCCTTTCCCTCAACATGGGCATAACCAAAAAGAGTGAGTTGCGGTCATATTGGTCCACTGACCCAATTCACCATATGCCCGTGTTCTCTGCTTCAATGGCCGGGGCACGATACGAGCAGATTTTGCGGTTCATGCACTTCAACGACAATGAACTCTGTCGTCCTCGTGGAGACCCTGCATACGATCGGCTCTACAAAATTCGGCCCCTCGTAAACCACTTCAACCAACGTTTTGCAGACTTGTTTACCCCCCATCAAGTTGTCTGCGTTGATGAGTCCCTGATTAAGTTTTCTGGCCGCTTGTCCTTCAAACAGTACCTTCCCAGCAAGCGTGCCAGATACGGGGTCAAGATGTATAAGCTCTGTGACAGGGCCACAGGCTATACATGTAGATTTATGGTTTACGAGGGCAAAGATAGTCACGTAGAGCCGATAAACTGCCCTGACTACATAGGAAGCGCTGGCAAGATAGTGTGGGACTTGGTGTCACCCTTATTCGGAAAGGGGTACCACTTGTACGTGGACAATTATTATACGAGCGTGCCACTTTTTAGTCACTTGTTTGATCATCAGATTGGAGCATGTGGCACCGTGCGACCTAATCGCCGGGGCTTTCCCCAGCGGCTTGTAGAGTCCCGTCTTAGGCTGGGGGAGAGAGCCTGCTTGCAGTATAATAATTTGCTCGCTATGAAGTGGAGGGATAAGAAGAATGTTTTCGTTCTCACCTCCCTTCATGCAGACACGATGACCCAAATTACTACGGCGACTGGTGTTGTGGAGAAACCCCTCTGTGTCCACGAATACAACCTTAATATGGGAGGGGTGGACCTCAACGACCAGTTGTTGGCGCCGTACCTAATTGCCCGTAAGGCCAGACGCTGGTACAAAAAAGTGTCTGTTTATTTATTTCAATTGGCTTTGCTGAACGCTCATGTGCTATACAGAGCTTCAGGACGGACTGGATCCTTCCTTAAATTCCAGGAAGAGATCGTCAGAGCCCTTCTGTTTCCAGACGGTGCTCCACCTCACCTTCCCAATCCAAATGCAGTAGGCCGGCTGCATGAGAGGCATTTTCCTTATGCCCTCCCGAGTACCCCTACCCAACGAGCCCCCCAAAGAAAATGTCGTGTCTGCAGAAAGCGCGGATTTAGGCGTGACACCCGGTATTATTGTCCCTCCTGTCCTGGCAATCCTGGTCTTTGCATTGGTGAATGTTTTGAACGCTACCATACACTAGTTGAGTATTAGCGTAGGGTACAGCACTGCACAGACTAGGACACACTTCCACAGGGTCTCCCAAGATGCCATCGCATTTTGAGAGACCCAAACCTGGAACCGTTACAGTTTTAAAAGTTACAGTTATAAAAAAAAAAGTAAAAAAAAAAAAAAAAGTAAAAAAAAAAAAAAATACACAAAAAAAATATAAAATAAAAAAAACAAAAATAGTTGTCGTTTTATTGTTCTCTCTCTCTCTATTTTCTCTCTATTGTTCTGCTCTTTTTTACTGTATTCTATTCTGCATTGTTTTATTGTTATGTTTTATCATGTTTGCTTTTCAACATTTTTTTGTTTTCAGGTACGCCATTCAGCTGCAGCGCGGATTTATTTATCTTGACAGCAACAGCGTTTGCTCCCACGATACATAAAGCCGCGACTCCAGCGCTGTCGGAGGTGATTTCACCACCACAGTTACATACTTCAGCATATATGCCGAAGCGTGGGGGCAGAAGTGGGTGGAGGAGCGATTTGCTCCTGCCTTTTGCGGGAGGATGCCCCCATGCTTCGGCATATATATATTTTAGGTAGGCACAGGTTGCGTTAAATGTTTTATTTTTTACTATGGTTTTTTTTTGTATTTGCTTTGCAGGTATGGTAAGTATTACTGTTATACTGTAATGTTACTTTGTTTTTTGTTAACCATCATTTGCTTAGCAGGTACGCCATTCAGTTGCAGCGCGGATTTATTTATCTTGACAGCAACAGCGTTTGCTCCCACGATATATAAAGCCGTGACTCCAGCGCTGTCGGAGGTGATTTCACCACCACAGTTACATACTTCAGCATATATGCCGAAGCGTGGGGGCAGAAGTGGGTGGAGGAGCGATTTGCTCCTGCCTTTTGCGGGAGGATGCCCCCATGCTTCGGCATATATATATTTTAGGTAGGCACAGGTTGCGTTAAATGTTTTATTTTTTACTATGGTTTTTTTTTGTATTTGCTTTGCAGGTATGGTAAGTATTACTGTTATACTGTAATGTTACTTTGTTTTTTGTTAACCATCATTTGCTTAGCAGGTACGCCATTCAGTTGCAGCGCGGATTTATTTATCTTGACAGCAACAGCGTTTGCTCCCACGATACATAAAGCCGTGACTCCAACGCTGTCGGAGGTGATTTCACCACCACAGTTACATACTTCAGCATATATGCCGAAGCGTGGGGGCAGTGGGTGGAGGAGCAATTTGCTCCTGCCTTTTGCGGGAGGATGCCCCCATGCTTCGGCATATATAAATGGTGCATGTATGCCCATCATTAGAAGTGGGTGGATGAAGGGAGGTATTCTAATGGTGGGCATACCCACCGATCAATATCTTTTTTTCGTTCAGCCCACAGGCTGCATGAAAAAAAGTTTACAATATATGCCCAACAAGGACCAGCAACGTACTGGTATGTTGCTGGACTTTGAGTGGTTATACCAGAATGATGCCTGCAGGTTTAGGTATCATCTTGGTATCATTCTTTTCAGCCAGCGGTCGGCTTTCATGTAAAAGCAATCCTAGCGGCTAATTAGCCTCTAGACTGCTTTTACAAGCAGTGGGAGGAAATGCCCCCCCCCCCCCCACCGTCTTCCATGTTTTTCTCTGGCTCTCCTGTCCCAACAGGGAACCTGAGAATGCAGCCAGTGATTCGGCCAGCTGACCATAGAGCTGATCGGAGACCAGAATGGCTCCAAATATCTCTATGGCCTAAGAATCCGGAAGCTACGAGCATTTCAAGACTTAGATTTCGCCGGATGTAAACAGCGCCATTGGGAAATTGGGAAAGCATTTTATCACACCGATCTTGGTGTGGTCAGATGCTTTGAGGGCAGAGGAGAGATCTAGGGTCTAATAGACCCCAATTTTTTCAAAAAAGAGTACCTGTCACTACCTATTGCTATCATAGGGGATATTTACATTCCCTGAGATAACAATAAAAATGATTTAAAAAAAATAAAAATGAAAGGAACAGTTTAAAAATAAGATAAAAAATCAAAAAAATAATAAAAAAAAAAAAAAAAAAAAAAAAAAAGCACCCCCGTCCCCCCCTGCTCTCGCGCAAAGGCGAACGCAAGCGTTGGTCTGGCGTCAAATGTAAACAGCAATTGCACCATGCATGTGAGGTATCACCGCGAAGGTTAGATCGAGGGCAGTAATTTTAGCAGTAGACCTCCTCTGTAAATCTAAAGTGGTAACCTGTAAAGGCTTTTAAAGGCTTTTAAAAATGTATTTAGTTTGTCGCCACTGCACGTTTGTGCGCAATTTTAAAACATGTCATGTTTGGTATCCATGTACTCGGCCTAAGATCATCTTTTTTATTTCATCAAACATTTGGGCAATATAGTGTGTTTTAGTGCATTAAAATTTTAAAAAGTGTGTTTTTTCCCCAAAAAATGCGTTTGAAAAATCGCTGCGCAAATACTTTGTGAAAAAAAAAAATCAAATACCCACCATTTTAATCTGTAGGGCATTTGCTTTAAAAAAATATATAATGTTTGGGGGTTCAAAGTAATTTTCTTGCAAAAAAAAATAATTTTTTCATGTAAACAAAAAGTGTCAGAAAGGGCTTTGTCTTCCAGTGGTTAGAAGAGTGGGTGATGTGTGACATAAGCTTCTAAATGTTGTGCATAAAATGCCAGGACAGTTCAAAACCCCCCCAAATGACCCAATTTTGGAAAGTAGACACCCCAAGCTATTTGCTGAGAGGCATGTCGAGTCCATGGAATATTTTATATTGTGACACAAGTTGCGGGAAAAAGACAAATTATTATTTTTTTATTTTTTTTTTGCACAAAGTTGTCACTAAATGATATATTGCTCAAACATGCCATGGGAATATGTGAAATTACACCCCAAAATACATTCTTTTGCCTCTCCTGAGTACGGGGATACCACATGTGTGAGACTTTTTGGGAGCCTAACCGCATAGGGGACCCCGAAAACCAAGCACCGCCTTCAGGCTTTCTAAGGGCGTAAATTTTTGATTTCACTCTTCACTGCCTATCACAGTTTCGGAGGCCATGTAATGCCCAGATGGCACAAACCCCCCCCAAATGACCCCATTTTGGAAAATAGACACCCAAAGCTATTTGCTGAGAGGTATAGTGAGTATTTTGCAGACCTCACTTTTTGTCACAAACTTTTGAAAATTGAAAAAAGAAAAAAAAAATACGTTTTTCTTGTCTTCCTTCATTTTCAAAAACAAATGAGAGCTGCAAAATACTCACCATGCCTCTCAGCAAATAGCTTGGGGTGTCTACTTTCCAAAATGGGGTCATTTGGGGGGGTTTTGTGCCATCTTGGCATTTTATGGCCTTCAAAACTGTGATAGGTAGTGGGGAGTAAAATCAAAAATTTATGCCCTTTGAAATCCTGAAGGCGGTGCTTGGTTTTCGGGGCCCCGTACGCGGCTAGGCTCCCAAAAAGTCCCACACATGTGGTATCCCCGTACTCAGGAGAAGCAGCAGAATGTATTTTGGGGTGTAATTCCACATATGCCCATGGCATGTTTGAGCAATATATCATTTAGTGACAACTTTGTGCAAAAAAAAAAAAAAAAAAAAAAAAATTGTCACTTTCCCGCAACTTGTGTCAAAATATAAAATATTCCATGTACTCATCATGCCTCTCAGCAAATAGCTTGGGGTGTCTTCTTTCCAAAATGGGGTCATTTGGGGGGGGTTTGTGCCATCTGGGCATTTTATGGCCTTCAAAAATGTGATAAGTAGTGAGGAGTGAAATCACAACTTTACGCCCTTAGAAATCCTGAAGGCGGTGCTGGGTTTTCGGGGCCCCGTACGCGGCTAGGCTCCCAAAAAGTCCCACACATGTGGTATCCCCATACTCAGGAGAATCAGCAGAATGTATTTTGGGGTGCAATTCCACATAAGCCCATAGCCTGTGTGAGCAATATATCATTTAGTGACAACTTTGTGCAAAAAAAAAAAAAAATTGTCACTTTCCCGCAACTTGTGTCAAAAAATAAAATATTCCATGGACTCAACATGCCTCTCAGCAAATAGCTTGGGGTGTCTACTTTCCAAAATGGGGTCATTTGGGGGGGGTTTGTGCCATCTTGGCATTTTATGGCCTTCAAAACTGTGATAGGTAGTGAGGAGTAAAATCAAAAATGTATGCCCTTAGAAATCCTGAAGGCGGTGCTTGGTTTTTGGGGCCCCGTACGTGGCTAGGCTCCCAAAAAGTCCCACACATGTGGTATCCCCGTACTCAGGAGAAGCAGCAGAATGTATTTTGGGGTGTAATTCCACATATGCCCATGGCATGTTTGAGCAATATATCATTTAGTGACAACTTTGTGCAAAAAAAAAAAAATTTGTCACTTTCCCGCAACTTGTGTCCAAATATAAAATATTCCATGGACTTAACATGCCTCTCAGCAAATAGCTTGGGGTGTCTACTTTCCAAAATGGGGTAATTTGGGGGGGGTTTGTGCCATCCTGGCATTTTATGGCCTTCAAAACTGTGATAGGTAGTGAGGAGTAAAATCAAAAATGTATGCCCTTTGAAATCCTGAAGGCGGTGCTTGGTTTTCGGGGCCCCGTACGCGGCTAGGCTCCCAAAAAGTCCCACACATTTGGTATCCCCGTACTCAGGAGAAGCAGCTGAATGTATTTTGGGGTGCAATTCCACATATGCCCATGGCCTGTGTGAGCAATATATCATTTAGTGACAACTTTTTGTAATTTTTTTTTTTTTTTTTTTGTCATTATTCAATCACTTGGGACAAAAAAAAAAAATATTCAATGGGTTCAACATGCCTCTCAGCAATTTCCTTGGGGTGTCTACTTTCCAAAATGGGGTCATTTGTGGGGGTTTTGTACTGCCCTGCCATTTTAGCACCTCATGAAATGACATGGACAGTCATAAACTAAAAGCTGTGTAAATTCCAGAAAATGTACCCTAGTTTGTAGGCGCTATAACTTTTGCGCAAACCAATAAATATACGCTTATTGACATTTTTTTTACCAAAGACATGTGGCCGAATACATTTTGGCCTAAATGTATGACTAAAATTGATTTTAATGGATTTTTTTTATAACAAAAAGTAGAAAATATCATTTTTTTTCAAAATTTTTGGTCTTTTTCCGTTTATAGCGCAAAAAATAAAAGCGGCAGAGGTGATCAAATACCATCAAAATAAAGCTCTATTTGTGGGAAGAAAAGGACGCAAATTTCGTTTGGGTACAGCATTGCATGACCGTGCAATTAGCAGTTAAAGCGACGCAGTGCCAAATTGTAAAAAGTGCTCTGGTCAGGAAGGGGGTAAATCCTTCCGGGGCTGAAGTGGTTAACATTCTTCACTTAGTAATTATATGGTCTGTATTAAAATATATATACGTACAACTAAACTTTACAAGTATTTCTGGGTGTACATAATGTATGCATTATGTAGGGGGGTGGGGGATTGTAGGTTCAGCACTTATACACCTCAACCCACCTCCTATGCACTCAAATTATTGTTTGAATAAAGTGACACGTATGAACTGACTCCCTTGGCAGTGTGATAAATTGGTTCTATTTGTGGGAGTAGCTTTGACTTTTCAGTATTCTTTTGTTTATTTGGAGACAGCCATTGTTTTGCTTTAAAGTGAGCAATTGTTAAAATCTGCCAGGCGACACCTCCCTAAAAGGATTCAGACAGCAAAAAAACCTGACAGAGGTTCCACCCCTTCCTCAGCCTAATGACTTCCTTTCCTGTTCCATGCTGCACCAGTCACCAGCAAGTTAGGGGAAAACAGTCAAACACAACAGATCAGAATGACTACACATTTACTTACAGGTCTTAACTAGGCAAAAATATAAAATCAATCTAATGCGATTTCCCCCTTTCCCCAGCATACCAAAAAATCTAGTCCTCTTTTCTGTATTATAGTGGAGATATACAGACGAAAATCAAAAGTTACGGTTCAGAAGCAGGATAGTCAACAACTGCAATTTTGCATAAATCATTAGCAAGGCAAAACTAGGGCAACAGTGGCATTTTCATAAATTAGTAACTACAAATATACCGATGATGACCCTCTTACATGAAGGGTTCACTCTCAGAGCACAAATGTCCTCTGAAGAAGCTGACGTGTGTGCTTAACATGTGACCTGTAAGAGTTAACTATAAACCTAGCAGAAGTAATCTGATATGCGAGACATACATTCATTCAGCAACAGTGTTAGATTTACAATGTCCGAGCCATCCACCAGGTGGGCTATGGTCACAAAAAGCAAGCATGGGGGCAACCTTGGACAACGTAGGGGTTATTTACGAAAGGCAAATCCACTGTGCACTACAAGTGCACTTGGAAGTGCAGTCGCTGTAAATCTGAGGAGTAGATCTGAAAGGAGGGGAAGCTCTGCTGATTTTATCATCCAATCATGTGCAAGCTAAAATGCTGTTTAATTTTCCTTGCATGTCCCCTTCAGATTTATAGCGACTGCACTTCCACGTGCACTTGCAGTGCACAGTGGATTTTCCTTTCGTAAATAACACCCCCAAGTAGGAAGGAAAAATAAGAAATAAAAAGAAAAGGGTGCTGGCTTGGGTAGTGAAGTTCCTCTTTAATTGTGATGCATTATTGTACTTTGAATTCATGGTTAAAAACACAAAAAAAAAAACCTAAAATGTAAACTAGTGTAATATTTGCAGCTTACTTTGATGTGCTGTCTGGCTCTGTGCAAGAGACTGAGTGTTGTGTGTCGTGATGCATCAATACTCAGAGGAACCTGTTGCTTCAGTTGTTCCAAGCATCTCCGCAGTTGTGCTCTCCTGCAATCAGAAAAACCAAGTGAGGATGAGGATGTGTCACAACCATAAAGTGTATTGGTATTCCCACGCTGCCAAAGTAATAAATAATAAACTGTGGTCTAACGACTGCAATCACCTACAAGGTCATGCCATGACCAATACAGGAATGTGCAAAAGTGAATGGCGCTGCTCTGTTAATATTATGATCAAAGTGTGACACTTAAGCTGATAAAGACATATATACAATCATCAAATATGGAATCCAAAACAGTGCACTGAAATCAAAACAATAAAACATAAGTAAAGTCCTTGGTGATAGTGCTGGGAGAATAAAAACAGGGGTGAAAATAAAGTTTTCTGTACAAGAAAGAAATGTCTTTTCTTTCTTGTACAGCGACACCTACATGCAAAGTGGCTGCTCACCTTACAGCTGTAAGGTAACAGCTTGTGAAGATAGTAATGGAGGTCCTGGATGGTGTAATCAGCCTTCTATGGATGGATAACAACAAATTCCTCTAGGGGGCCTTTTTCTCCTTTAAGGTAATTCCCACTGGGATAAGTGTATTAGATATACTTCTTGGAAGCAGGTAGGTATTCTGGGCATCCCTCCCGTGCTTACCCATACGGTATATGGAAGAAAAGGGGTTCCAGATTGTGTAATATTGTAAAAACAAGTGATGCTTTATTCAGCTGACAGCTGTGGTACTTGCATGAACAAGCAGGATAAAAACATACAATCCACTAGCGGTGAGCTCGTACGCCGACGTCACTTCCGGTGTGCCCGTCTGTCCCAACACGTAGCGTGACTTCATCAGGGGTGGGCATCACTCCCCTGATGAAGTCACGTGGGCGTGATGCGGCCACTTTGCATTTAGGTGTCACTGCACAAGAAAGAACAGACATCCACTTGATTTTTACCCCTGGTTTTATTCTACCAGTACTACCACCAAGGACTTTACTTCTTTTTAATTGGTTTTGATTTCAGTACACCGTTTGGATTCCATATTTGATGATTGTATTTATGTCTATCAGCTTAAGTGTCACACTTAGACCATATTAACAGCCCAACATCACTTTTTCACATGTCACAACCATGCCATAGCTAAATCTGAAATTTTTCAATATTGGAAGTGCACACACACACTTTACACAATTAAAAAGGAGGAAGCAGTGTTTATATCTTCTTCCTAAAACCAAACTACAACTCTCTCTGTATTTAAGAAATAAAAAATGTACAAACTTTTTCTTTCTTCATGGCTGTAAATATGCCCATGAGTCACACACAAAAAAAAAAAAAAAAAAAGGAAGCAGTGTTTATATCTCACTGTTTAATGAGCTGAATCTGGAGTTATTTAAATGTATACAAGTTTTTATATCTCAGGACCTGAAGGTACAAACTCTCTGGTCATCCAAGCTTTACTTATGCCAATAAACAAACAAGGACACCTTGAGAAATGTGTGGTTTTATGCTGCATTAGGTAGTAATGCCATCTTAGAAAGTCAGAGTGTATCAGGTCTCCATCTTTGTTATAGGGGGAGCTACCCTTGCCAATCATCTCTTAACAAGTATCTCTAGGTATGCTAATCAATTTTCTTTTCATGGCAGTTCTTATGATTAGGAAGCTACCAAGATGTTATACTGCACTGAAAAAGAAATAGCCGCACACTGCATAACTTAGGCCCCTTTTACATGGGTTGGATCTGGTTTTGCTCAGCAGGAGATCAGCGGATGGATGAGCAGAGCAGCCGGATGACAGGTCTATCTGCTCCGCTTATGCAGAGTGGATACTAACACAGCTTGCTCTGCTGTTTGGGCAGCTGGATACAAAAACAGACAGCCTGTCCGTTTGAAGGTTAATGTCCCCCGATCCAGGAGGGGAAACGGATCACCTTACGTTTAACGTTACCTCTGACCGCCCATAGAGAAGAATGAAGGGTCCATTTGTGTCCGGCTGAAAAAAAAGACAGCTGGACCTGATCGGACCTCTCGTGTGAAAGGGGCCTCATAGAAAAAGTGCACTTTATACAATTTCCCACTCATTGCGGCCTCCAGCAGTTGCGTGGAGTACAGTTTTTTCATAGTGGCATGTACTGGGGGGTGGGGAATTTAACCACTTCCATACCGGGCCTATTCTGGCACTTCTAACCTACAATGTAAAAATCATAATTTTTTTGCTAGAAAGTTACTCAGAACCCCCACACATTATATATATATATATATATATATATATATATATATATATATATATATATATATATATATATATATATATATATATATATATATATGTTGTGTTAGCAGAGACTCTTGGGAAAAAAATGCCGATTGTCACATGGTATTTGCGCAGGAATTTTTCAAATGCGTTATTTTTTTGATGAAACAAAAAAAAACTAAACAGTTTTATGAATTAACCACTTAAGGAATGTAGACATCCCTTGTAATAGGGAAAAAAAAAAGCATGACAGGACAGAAATTAAACATTTCCCTTTAAGACCATTGGATGGAAGTGACGTTTGACATTGCTTCAGCCATCTAATGTTATGGAGCCAAGTGGGGGCCATCTTTCCCTCACTCAGCATCCAGACTCAGAGGGGAAAGGACGCAATCGCCTCCGCTGCTACCGACTGTTCCGGTTAGTGGCGAAGACGACCAGAGTGCAACGGGAGGGGCCCTCTCCCGCCCCGATAAAAGTTATCTTACGGCATATCCGCCGCAGAGACCACTTTTATCTTAAAGAGAACCGCATGCAGTTTCTGAACACTGGGGTTATGGTAGATGTACAGGTACAGCGATTTGTGTGAACTATATATATTAAAAAAAAAACCCACACAAAATAGTAAAGTTAGCCCAAATTTTTTGTATAATGGTGAAAGATGTTACGTCGAGTAAATAGATATCTAGCATGTCACGCTTTAAAATTGCGCACACTTGTGGCATGGCCCCAAACTTTGGTACTTTAAAGTCTCCATAGGCGACTCCATCTATCTCCTAGATGGCCTGGCAGGGGCATTTTGGCAGGGAAAATGCTTGATGCTTGTAAAAAAAAAGTGTGTAATGAGTTTAGGTGCGTCAAGATTTTGGGAGTTAATTCATTTAATTGGCCAGAGTAATAATTTATTCTGGCCACTGAAATCAATTAACGCTCAAGCCCTAAAATGTTAACGTGTGTTAAGAAGCGTCAATCATTTTTCTGCCAAAACTCTGCTGCTCCTAGACACCCTGGCAGCGGGTTTTTTAGCCTGCCTCTAAATGCCTCTGTCTTTAAAAGCCAATGTGTGCGAGGGCACAGGCATCCAGGGGAGTTTAGGGGCAGGAGAAAAAGCAGCTGAAAAACTGACAAGTGGGCTTAAGGTCTAAAAAGTGCAGGCTCCACAGCAGTCATCTGCAGCCTTACGGACCTAACACAAGTGTATTACCAGTGGTGTCCTGTTCCAGGTCAAAGATTAAATAGATATTAAAGGCAAGATTGGGGATGACAGCTCTAAAGCCTGCACCCATTAAAAGGAAAAAAAAAACAAAAAAAAAAAAACAAACAAACACACACGTTTGATCAAGGTTTCACTTTAAAACTGGGAGAAGGGGGGGGGGCAAGTAAAGGATTCCCTAAGAGGTGGTACTTACAGACCAGTGTTAATTTCGTCGTCTAAAACATTTTAGTCGACTAAAACTAAAATGGCATTTTAGTTGAAAGACTAAGACTAAAACTAAATTGAAATTTGACTTAAAAATTAACACTTGTCTGTAGTGCATGTTCATACCTTAATACCATAAATAACATTAGATTTTTCACTCCAGCAGTATATAATGAGTTTGGAAATTGTAGATAAATGTTTAACTAATGCATTACAATTTAATCACATTCGATTTTAGACGACTAAAATGTACTGGAGATTTAGTCGACTAAATACAACTAAAACCATTGCAGAAAACTAAAATGGGACCAAAACTAAAATGCCATTTAGTCCCAAGACGAAGACTAAAACTAAATTGAAATTTGCTGCCAAAATTAACACTGTTACAGACACAGGTTTACAAAGCCCTTTCATAACTTGAGTTTGGAGTTAATAGAAGTTCAGTATTGCTTGGTCACTCACCTGTGCTTCTCTAGCTCATTGTGGACAGACCTGCAGAGAAAAAAAAAAACAAAAAAAACAAAAAACAAAAAAAACATAAATTAAATGGTTACAGGCAACATATACGAACACCACTGCCATAACATAGGCCAGGCCCAGGACTTTAGTACTTCAAAACTTGGAAAGCTTAAAGCATAAAGTGAGAAGAAAAATCCCAAAATGGGAAAAAAAAAAAAAAACATTAGCAGCCCTACCAAGGGACAAAATTTTGTGGTTAAAAAATAACAGGATGATGAAATAGCTTTCATCATAGGTCTTCCCAGCTTTGTTGACAAGTTACACAACAATTAACAGCACATCAATGGCGGTAGTTTAGGCTTAGTGTAAGTAAGAACAATGTAATAAGTTTGTGATTTAAAGTGGTTGTAAAAGGTGAAAGTTTTTTTTTTTTTTTTAACTTCATACCATTCTATGCACAAAGGTGAAAAACCTGTGTGCAGCAGCCCCCCGAGCACCCCAATACTTACCTGAGGCCCCTCTCAATCCAGCAGTGTCCACTCTTGCACTCCAAATTTGGCTTTTGGCAGCAGCGGTAGCCATTGGCTCCCACTGCTGTCAATCGCAGCCAGTGAGCCAATCAGGGGACAGAGCCAAGCTGCGGCTCTGTGTGTGAATGGACACAAAGAGCCGCGGGTCGAAAGCGCACCTGCTTGGGTGCACCCAGCGCAAGCTGCTTGCTGTGGAGGCACCTATCAGGAGGGAGGAGCCAGGAGCGCCGGCGTGGGACTTGAGAAGGAGGAGGATACATATGAAAATTGGGGAAGTGGAAATACACCACCTTTTATAAAAACCTTGTCTATACCCTAACCTTTATTATTACCTTCTAATCAGAGATTATAGTTCACAATCCCCCTTGTCTGCCGCGGGGGAATTTGTCGGGTCCTGTCGCTAGTCGGTTTTGTCCAATCGGGATGAGCAGGCCTTTCTACTTGAACATTCATTGTAAAATTTGTTGTTAAAGTTTATTTTGTTCTGTAAATATGTTTTGTCTTAATGTATTATCTATTTCATAGACCACTCCTCCTGAAGAAGCGGTTTATACCGCAAAATCCGTAGAGGAAACAACCTACACTCCACTTCAATAGAAACTCTACGGGGGGAACCTGTTAGTTATTTGTGGTGTATACTTTTAATATTTTTGTATGTTTTCTATGTATTAAAATTAGATTTTTATCATATTAATCTTGTCATTGTACCAGTACCGAGTCCATTCAATCACTTTAGGTGGTTATATGTGTTGGTTAGCGTCAGCAACTGCCCTCATATTGCCACCTCCCCAATTTTCATATGTCAATTTGGATGATGGTACTTCTTTATTATATTTTATCTATTAGTATATGAGGCTACACTCAAATTTTGGTGAAGAGGAGGATACAGGCTGCTCTGTGCAAAACCACTGCACAAAGCAGGTAATTAAAAACGTTTTTTTTATTTGTTTGTTTTTTTTCAATTAAAAAACACAAGGCTTTAATTTAATCGCTGTAAGTGATACCTTTAATTGCGTAACTCAAGTTATTGGAAGCTTTCCATTTACCATGCATGTGTCCTGCAATTGATCCTTGCACTTTTACTTGGGTACATTTACAATAGTGTTTTCAAAATGTGTTTGATCTAAAACTAAATATCTGCTTTTTTTAAGCACGCTCCTCATCTCAGCTTGTTACCTGTCTAAAAGACACCTGTCCATAGAAGCAATCAGATTCCAATCTCTCCACCATGGCCAAGAATGGTGAGGAATCAGCCCAGAAAAAATACCACTCCAATACGGGACGGGACGGCGCAAAGAGGTACCCCTATGATGGGTCTGGATTGGGGACAAACAACTACCACCCTAGACTGGTTGCGCAACAGCAGAAAGCAGGAGCATGGGCAAGACCCTTCTACTATAACAGTTGGCTGTTTCACTAGAACCCAACAGGATATCCCTGAAGGATCCGTCTACCTGATCCAGAACATAGAACTAATGCGTTCTGACCTGCCCCAATTCAACTAAGAGCCCTTTCACACTGAGACGCTTCAAAAACGCCTTAGCGCTATTACTGCATTTTTGGGGCGCTAGCGGTAAAATTACCACAACGCTGCGGACGTTTTAACGGTGTCTTTCAAGCGTTATTGAAGCATGGGCGTCAAAGAACAACCCCACCTCCCTACATCACAATTTCAGTCCTGTTGTATATGCTCTGTTCTGCTTGCATGTTTACCTTTTTGTGAGATCATGTGACTTTTCTACAGCTCAGGGGGGATTATAGGCGCTATTCAGGCGTTTTTTTACAGCGCTTTCAATTCATTTCAATGGAGAGGGGCTTTTTAGAAGCGCTTTTTTCAACGCCCAAAAGCTGCTCCAAAGATGCTGCTTGCAGGACTTTTCTCAACGTCCCGCCAGCGCAACGCCTCAGTGTGAAAGGGTCCATTGAGATGCATGGGGAGCGTTTTAATAGCGCTAATCTTAGCGCTAAAACGTCGCAAAAACGCCTCAGTGTGAAAGGGTTCAGCGTGTCCACAGCCATGGAGCGAGTTGCAGAAACCTTATCCAAACAGCTAAGAACATTCACCTGATAATGAGAAGGACTGAGAAGGGGATCATGAGAGTCCATAAAAGGCCGTGGATCAGCCAGAGTAATTGGACCCAACTCCAGATGATCAGCTCTAACGGGGACTTCAAGGAGTACACTATCCCAACAGGATTTAAGCATGAGCTGTCTCCAGACAATCCAGGGGAACACAGGGCCCTGTAGAACATGATGCGCACCTAATGATGTGCAAACCTCTCTCTCCAAATATGGACTTCAGGTTAAAGACAGTCAATAGGCATAATAGTGTCTCCAAGGACAACCATGTGGTTGAGAACAACACCTTAAATATTGCCCAGTGTAGGGACCATGTCACTTATCCTCTCACAGGGAAAATTCCAGAGGTAAAAGATGAAGAGCCAACAAAAGAAGCAGAAAATATTGGGAGGGCAATTTTAGTACCCTACAAGCCCTCATAACAGGAAAAAGGGAGAATTTCACAATCATTTAAAGCAGAAGTAAACCCATGCATAAAACAGCTTCATTTCCGACATGCTGGAAATGTAACACTCCCATTGGTTGTGCTCTCAACCAAACTGTCAAACCATCCAATGGCTGGTGTCATAACTGATCACATGTGCAGCTTCATGGCAGTTGTAGATTAAACAGAGGCAAAGATGGCAGCTTCTTTGCTGAAAACGATAGGTGGGTTTACTTACACTTTAAAGAAAGGTCCAATGACCCACAGGATGTAGCCTGTGTCAGAGAGGATTTGAGATGCACAGCCTTGCCCATTAGAGACCGATAGTTATGAAAAACTAGATACCTGCAAGGCCTCTTTCACACGGACAATCCGTATGTCCGTTTTTCATCCTTCCGTTTTCGGATGAGAAACGGACATACATTCATCCCTATGGAGCGTCGGATGTCAGCGGTGACATGTCCGCTGACATCCGACCCGCTCCGATCCGAAAAGTGTAACGGAGGAAAAACCCACTTTTCCATCCGTGATCGGATCGGATGACGACGGACACTACGGACCGTCATCATCCGATCCCCCCATAGGGGAGAGCGGCGCTCTGACAGGTCTGTCGCTGCACAGCGTGCAGCGATGTTCCTGTCATCTTCCTGCTCAGCGGGGATCGGCGGAGCTATCCCCGCTGAGCAAGCGGATGTTCACGGGGCGGATCATGACTGATCTGCCCCGTGTGAAAGAGGCCTAAGGCTCCAATTTGGTCTAAGCTTTCTTCAAAAGAATTCTAGCTGCAAAAGTCCAGAAAGAAAGACGGTCTAAGCCAGGGTTTCTCAATCAATTTAGCTTAGATGAACCCTTGGCAAAAAGTTTGAGATCTCTTAGAAACCCTGAAATAATGTTCACATCTGCAGAACATTGCTGTGATCAGAGAGCTGTTGATAGAACTTTTTTTTTTTTTAATTAGCATTAAATAATAGAATCAATACTAGAAAAGCTACAATTTCTGAGGAAATTGTGTGAAGTGTTCTTGCCTCCACCAGTAGTCTACAAGCATTATCAAGCCTAGCAGATGAAGGGATGACCATATGCATTTGGGGGGTCTCAGCATCTTGACGTAGAATGGAGATGCTGTGTTTGATGATAATCAGTGTTTACAACCACTGTTTCCTAGCTACGCTCATGCCCTGTTTATGCTTCACAACCACTGCTCAATACACAATACACAGGATCATGATAGCTGTAATAACTGTGCAGTACTTCAAACGGTCGTATTTCAAAAACTATAAATCCTACAGCGAAGAGCTTTATATTGCGAGAATCACAAGACCCTAGATTTTGATGCATAGTATGTCTCTGAAATATTAAAAATGAAGGCACAGTCGCAGTTTGGATATTGCCCTTAAAATTTGAAGTGGCTAGAGTGTAGTTTCAATGAATGTCAATGGACGGCGTGAGTTGCAAACAAATGGTCATATTATGAAAACTGTCAGGACTATGGCTTAGCCGTGGACATGTTTAGTGGCAGCAGGGATAGCTGAACATTTTGATATAAGATTTGTGTAGGTGGGAGGAGTTAGGGTGGTAAATTTGGCTATAATAATATATATATGTGAGATAACAGTAAGTGGTCTTGCTATGCAAGAACACTAAATTAAAACATAGCTATTTAATGTGAAACTTGTGCTTGTTTCTTTCTAAACAGAAGCTTAACAGTGGGATTAACTTGAAATAAGCAGGGAGGCAGAAGGGTGGGGTACATTATATGGAGAGCGGAATCAAGTGGGGTCTGGGTACGGCCTTGCAAAGCTATTGCTGAGCAAATGCAGAAATCAAATAAACTGCATATGGAGACCAGCTCAAGCAGCTTGTAGAGGACTCTTGATTGGAAAAAAAAAAAAAAGAAAAAAAGAAAAAAAAAAAAAAAAAAAAAAAAAGGGGACTGGCAAAAATGATAGACATTTCTCAACAGAGCAGGCAAAAGGCAAATCACCCTCTTGGACAACAGAAAAAAACCTGAGCACTCTGGGTTATACTGGGGCTGGCCTACAACTTTTCTGCTATCTAGCATCTAATCCTCCTGCAGGTGGCAGCATAACCAGACTTTTTCTGAATGCCAGAGTCCCTTAAAGTGGATGTAAACCCAATGTCATCCTTTCTAAACTCCTGCCATGGGGGTTATCTATAAGGATATACATGCCTCCTGCATGTATCTTTACCTGTCAAATGTCTCCCCTCTGTCTGTTATTAGACCCGAAAAACTGCAGATTCTGTCGGTGGGTCTGTTGTCTGGAGCTCGGTGGGTGGAGTCGTGATGTCAATGTGCATTTTCTCCTGTGTATTTCTAACACTGAACTTCTGCTATGAACTCTAACATCCAGTGAAAAGACAGGAAAGTAACCACATGACTTCAGCATGCCAAATCAAGCTGAGGTGTGGAACAACCAATCCTTGCAGAGCTGCTGAAGAAAGGAGTGGGGGAGGGAATTAAAAAATCGTGCCTGTGTCTTAGGCTGTCACTCACAGCAAGGGGGAGGATTTGACAAAGTTTGTGTCAGTTTGTCAAGATTTCTCTCACTGAACAATAAAAAAAAGAGGATTGCTCAGAGATGGATTAACTCTGTGTGGCAAGACTGGGCTCAAATGATAGGAAATCTTATACTCTACAGTATGATATAAAAAAAAAAAAAAAAAAAAAAAAAAGGAAGAAGAAATTTTTCGGGTTTACATCCACTTTAATGAACTGAAGAAACTGGAATTAGTTCCCAACAGGAAAACAGTATACAGCCACAGAGGCATCTGCTTTGTTGTGCTGTATCCTAACTTTTCTCTCTCTATCTATATCTATATATAAATAAATGAATGAGCCTGCGGTGCTGTATCATCCAGTGCCTGATTTTACAAGTTGCACAACATGGCAGTTCTGGGGATGCTCACCTAACACTGTCTGGATTGCTGTTTGTTCTCTGTCGTTTTCTTCTGCCAGGAGTGGCAGTGTTGCAAGGCAATATGGAGGCATATCCATGCTCAGCTTCTGCAAGAATGAAAGGCATTGTTAGTTATTTTTTTTTACATAACGAGGCATAAATCTGTATGTGGAGTTTTCAGGTGTTGTGGAAGCTAGGCATCATGTAGAAAGAAGAGTTTTAGAGTAAAAGCCTCTATTGCTCATAGCAACCAGACTGCAGCTCATGTTAGACAGCATACTAGAATACATAAAAAAGACCAGTGACTAGGGCAAACTCAATACCAGTAATAAAAACCATGACACTAGAACCATCTTGTGTTAACAGTACAGAATAGATTCAAAAACAATCCAAAATGACCATAAATAAATTGATATGTCACCCTATAAAGTGATAATTAATACAATGTGCAAAAAATAAATGCATGAATAAATCACAAAATTCCACAAATGTGAATGACTGAAAATTAAGTATTGCAGAAAAGTGATGATGAAAAAGAAAAAATACAAATAAATGTGTCCGTGAAAAAATGAACGATCCACAGCGTTGATTGAATAAAAGGGAAGTTCTAAATCACCACTTAGACATCCAATCTGATATATAAACGAAAAGAGGGCTGAGAACACCAGTGCTCTCACAATGTGAGTGTGTTTTTTATATTAATACATTTTAACAGTTCATACGGAATTATGTTATGTGGCTCTTCTCTCTGCATTTCTCCTATCCTACCAATTGAAATCTTATATCGCTCGATGTGCAATCACCTACTTATGGAGACGGATTGTCCATGCGTTTTGGGACGTATTTGGTTCACAGTCAGAGAGGATTCCTAAGGCCCCTTTCACACAATCGGGCACTCCATGTTAGTCTATGGAGCGTCGGATGTCAGCGGAGACATGTCTGCTGACATCCGACCCCGTCCGATCCGCTAAAAGCATACGGATGGCCCTACGTCCAGGCCCGTCGCTGGCGGATCGGGTGAGATCTGATGAAAACGGACATGCTGTCCGTTTTTCATCCGATCCCTCCATAGGCAGCAGCGGCGCCTGACAAGCCCCTCCCCACTCAGTGAGCAGAGAGGGACCTGTCATCCGCCGGCTCAGCGGAGATCAACGGACAGATCTCCCGCTGAGCCGGCGGGCTCCGTAGAAACGGAGTCCGCCTAGTGTGAAAGGGGCCTAATACTACGCCCTGGTTGTCGGTTGATAACACAAAGTATGTTTGACTCATAGAACGTATGTTCTTTTGAGCTCAAACCATTTGGTAAGCTTACATCTGTCTCGGTGGAGGTTTTGTTGCACTGGTGTTCTCAGCCCCCTTTTCGTTTATATATCAGATTGGATGTCTAAGTGGTGATTTAGAACTTTCCATTTATTCAATCAACACTGTGGATCGTTCATTTTTTTCACAGACACATTTATTTGCATTTTTCTTTATCATCACTTTTCTGCAATATTTAATTTTCAGTCATTCACATTTGTGGAGTTTTGTGATTTGATCATGCATTTATTTATTTTTTGCACATTGTATTAATTATCACTTTATAGGGTGACATATCAATTTATTTACGGTCATTTGTGATTATTTTTGATATATTTATATGTGTGGTTAAGTTAGTTAACTTAGTTTACCTTTACAATTAGCAAAATTATCTGTTTGTTGTGCTAGCTGCTATCACTTATTTTGGCAGCGCGGAGTACCCCCTTGTTTTACAGAATAGATTTAGGCTTCATTTAGACGGAAAAAAATAAAAATAAATAAATAATCTTCTATTATTAGAATCTATTCTTTGCCTATTCAGAGCAGTTTTTCTTGTAAGAACAACCCCTAACCACTTATACCCCACCTTACTGCGCTCCCCCACCAAAGTGCTTTAATAAATAAGTGCTTCTTTTGGTTATGGAGGAGTATGTGATCTTATTCCAGGATGTAGTGCTCAGATCGGAGTGTCAAGTTGCCAGGCCCATATCTGAGCAGGATGAGATCAATAACTCGGACACAAAGACTAAACTCCTAGCTCCATTAAGTGGTGGGGGAGCATTCAGAAGGGGAGTACAACTGGCTGGGGCGTTTTGCTTACAAGCCATTTTCTTGTCCTGAAGTCCTTTGAAAATAAAGCTGGGTATACACGTGTTAAATATCGGTCCATGCATACACCTCTCTGTACACCAGTCCTGTTGGAAAACCAACATTAGATCATCTACTGCAGCCACTGATCAGTGTATTCTGACAGGCCTGACGGCAGGGGGTGAAGGTCACTGCTGTCAGAATACAATAGCACAGCAGAGGAGATACCTGCATTCACAAAGGGTTGTGTGGATGCAGGAATCTGTGATTTATTTTTCCATTCAACCCACTGGTTGAACAAAAAAAAAAAAAAAGTGAAAGAAAAGACCACAAATGCTACATGTATACCCAGCTTATCTTAGTTGCTACAGATACAAAAGCTTATAAAATAAAAAAAAGCCCAGTCTGTGAATACTTTTTCTGTTGCCAATATTAGGTCTGCTGAAAAGCTAAAGTGGCTGAAAAATCTTCTGTATCCTACGCATTTGGGGTTGTCAGATGCCTTAATCTCCCTCCTCACACTGTGGTTCTATCTGCAGGTCTTTTCATCAATACTGTATCCTATAATGACATGCAGGCAAGCAGATAGGACCATGCTGGAGATATTTCAGCAGGTTTAGCTCTGCAACAAAGTCAAGATAATTAGTGTAGAAAGCGTAACAGATAGGCAAAAATGCTTTCCTTAAGGCTGCTTTCACACTGGGGCGGTAGGGGGCGTCGGCGGTAAAACAGCGCTATTTTAGCGCTGTTTTACCGCAGTATTCGGCCGCTAGCGTCGCGGTTTTAACCCCCCGCTGGCGGCCGAAAAATGGTTAAAACCACTCGTACAGCGTGGCTATAGCCACGGTATTGCCGCGCTGTCCCATTGATTTCAATGGGCAGGAGCAGTTTAGGAGCGGTGAATACACCGCTCCAAAGATGCGGCTTGCAGGAGATTTTTTTCTTCTCCTGCCAGCGCACCGCTTCAGTGTGAAAACCCTCGGGCTTTTACACTGAACAAACAGAAGTGGCTGTTTTGGGTCGGCTTGCAGGCGCTATTTTTAGCGCAATAACGCCTGCAAACCGCCCCAGTGTGAAAGGGGTCTAACAGGCTGGGCTTTTTAACCCCCCCCCCCCTAGCAACTGATCACTTTCAACCTGAGCGCCAGGCAGATTTAAGACACAAATTCATTCAGCTCTGTAATCATTAAAATGGAACAGAACCAACTGTACATTATATATAAAAAAATAAATAAACAAGCAGGCAGTTTTTTTTTTATTTTTATTTCAGAAGAGACATGCTATGTTTCTTCTGCAATTAAACACACTGCTTGCAAGCTTCAATTGAATGTACACTGAGCTGTGCATGCTTAGCTTACCTACACTCTCGGCACATTGGGCAGGAGCTCGTCTTCCCCTATAGTCAATCAGGATGGCCGAAGATCTTCACCCAGAAGAAGCCCGGGGGGGGGGAAATTTGTCATTACAGAGGTGAGCACCTGCAGACTTCAGTTCCACTGTAATACATCACTAAAGCCTGGTTCACACCTATGCATTTTGCAGTGCATTTTCAGTTTTGCAGAAACGCACTACAGTCCATTTAACATGATTTCATATGGGTCACATTCACAACTGCAAATTTTCAACCAGTGCGTTTTTTGGAAAGGGTCAGGGCCTTCTTGAAAGCAGCGGGTTGCATTTTTGGTTCCATAGATTTCAATGGAATTGCAGCAGAAACGCATTAAAAATGCAGTGCTTGCATTTTTTGATGCATTAACACTGCATTTTTGCTAGTTTCTCCTGCGTGACAAGACACCCTCGAAAACGCTTAAAAAAAAAAAAAAACAACAACTAAAAAAAAAAAAACGCACCAGGAAAACGCATCAACCACAACCCACATTGGTGTGAACCTAGCCTAAGGGCCTGTTGACACCAGGTGTGCTTTGACTGTGCTGGGCAGAATGCTTGGTCTCCTACTAGCATGGAATGCAGTCGTTTTTTCAGCCCAGTGTGACACAAGCCACCACCTCGCTGCAAACAATAGAACTTAAAGTGATATTAAACCCAAAAGCAAATTCTTAGCTGTGCTGGTATTAGGTTTTTTTTAGGCTCTCTTTCTTTTATTTTCACCTGGTGATCCAGCCAGTAAGTCTGTTTTTCAAAACAACAAGATCTGTTGCAGATGTATTGGTTTACAGGAATGAGACAAACCATTTAACATTGACAGGGATGCTTTACAATTATCAGTTATTTTTTTTTTTTACGAGGGTTCTTCAAAAATGTTTCTGCGCTTATTTTTTTTATTATTTTTTAAAATTTTTTACATCTTCACCAGTGTGACAACTGCAAGGTCAGCTGGCTTGCCAGACTAGTTACATGACACTCCCAGACACGACAAATTACTACTCCTGCCACCCTCACCTTTTCCAACAAAAATATAAAAGTGCAGAAACTTTAAGACCCCTCATATTTACGCAAAATCATTATCCCAAAAAAGGTATAAAACGGTTGCTGTAACTGCTTATAAAGTATTAGCTGGAGTTTTGCTTTAATTTGTTAGTGTATCTAAATCTGCTACTGCATCTTAAACTTCCCTCCCCCAAGAAAGACAGTGCTGCTGTCAAATGTGAAATACAGAAGGTGTCTTACTGGCCAGATCACCAAGTGAAAAACAGGAGAAAAAAAAAACAAAAAAACAGAAAACTAATACAGCCACTACATCCTTGGTTTGGTAAGCCGCAATACATTACATTTTTGGTTTTAATACTGCTTTAATGAAATGTAACTTTATGACATTTCAATAAAGTTTGCTTTGAAAAAAAAAAAAAAGAAAAAAAGTGTGATGTGCCAAAATCAGCGCATTGGTACTACTGTTATCCTACTACACACTAGCAGCTGCATTCCAACACAGTCACTGGCATGAACAGGCCCTAAATGTATTCTTTAAATGCAAGCAGTGTATGTATCTGAATTTTACCTGTTATCAGCTGCTAGCAGTGCCTGTACAAACAGAGCTCAGACTGCGAGGAGGAGAAACAGCCCAAGGCATCAATCGGTTGTGCTGCAGTGTGCACATGTGTTAACAGGAGACATGCTGATAGGAGGAGAGAGCAGAATAAAGAGATGAGCTCATCAGACTGTTTCCTTTCGCTGCCCAATCACAGGCTGGGGAAAGGCCGATCTTCCTCGCCAGACAAGGATGTGCTGTGTGGCAAAGCTGTAGAAATCTCAGTGCTACCCTCATATATGCATTGCATCTGTGTGCTGAGCCTGGAGATCAGCTTTAGGCCCCTTGCTGCTGTGCACCCCCCCCTAGTGTTTTTAAGGAGCCCAGAAGGGAAGGGTACAGCATCCAGCCTCACTGCCCGCAGCCTATGGCAGGCTACAGCTGGATGGGGCTGAATGTTGTTCTGGGCAGTACCCATGTTGGGGGCCACACGCATTCAGGGGTGAATGTAGGGCTGAAACAACTAATCGATAACTAATCGATTATGAGATTAAATTAATAGATTACTATTTTCATAATCGAAACAATAATCGGCCAACTAGTCGATTATGAAAATAATCGTTAGTTGCAGCCCTAGATGAATGCACAAAATGCAGATCTTCTGCCTATCCCTCATAAGTGCACTAAAAAGTGCTGAGAAACACAACAGCTAGAAGGTCCCATGTGCAAGGGGCCTAAACAGTTGGATTTGCAGATGTTTCTGCAGTACTCTTCAAGATTCTGGACAACAATTTAACTTTACATTTGTTTCGATGGAACGGCGTCCACTTGCATTTGATGTTGCTTTTGCTACGTATGCACTGCACTGTTTTTTTACTTCTATAAACAAGCAGCAAAGAATGCCAAACAGCATCGCAGATGTCAATATACTATATTTATTTATATACACTCACTTTATTGCTAAGATTACTCTGCAATTCAAGACATAACTGGGTGTAGTAAGATGTCCGCTGCCGTCTTCTGACTGCAGGTGTTCTGTCAGATGAACAAACGTCACTCCTGTTACCTAATCTGACAGGTCGCCGATTCTGACGGAACACCGGGAATCCTAACTGTCACATTTGCTTTTGATCTCAACTAAACCGTTAAACCATCAAATGGCTGCTGTCATAACTGATCACATGTGCAGCACCATGGCAGTTGCAGATGAAACAGAGACCAAGCTTCCTTGGCTGAAAAAGATAGGAAAGTTTAGTTCCGCTTTAATATTTACCTACAGGATCTCACAAAAGTGAGTACACCCCTCACATTTTTGTAAATACTTTATTATATCTTTTCAAGTGACACTGAAGAAATGACACTTTGCTACAATGTAAAGTAGTGAGTGTACAGCTTGTATAACAGTATAAATTTGCTGTCCTCTCAAAATAACTCAACACACAGTCATTAATGTCTAAACAGCTAGCAACAAAAGTGAGTACACCCCTAAGTGAAAATGTCCAAACTGGGCCCAAAGTGTCAATATTTTGTGTGGCCACCATTATTTTCCAGCACTGCCTTAACCCTCTAGGGCATGGAGTTCACCAGAGCTTCACAGGTTGCCACTGGAGTCCTCCTCCACTCCTCCATGAGGACATCACAGAGCTGGTGGATGTTAGACACCTTCTGTTTGAGGATGCTCCACAGATGCTCAATAGGGTTTAGATCTGGAGACATGCTTGGCCAGTCCATCACCTTTACCCTCAGCTTATTTAGGAACGCAGTGGTCTTGGAGGTGTGTTCGGGGCAGTATTCCAACATAACGACCCCAATCTCCAAAAAGAGGGGATCATGCTCTGCTTCAGTATGTCACAGTACATGTTGGTATTCATGGTTCCCTCAATGAACTGTAGCTCCCCAGTGTCGGCAGCACTCATGCAGCCCCAAACCATGACACTCCCACCACCATGCTTGAATGTAGGCACACTTGTCTTTGTACTCCTCACCTGGTTGCCGCCACACCAAATCACTTTATCTTGGTCTCATCCGACTACGGGACATGGTTCCAGTAATCTATGTCCTTAGTCTGCTTGTCTTCAGCAAACTGTTTGCAGGCTTTCTTGTGCATCATCTTTAGAAGAAGCTTCCTTCTGCGATGACAGCCATGCAGACCAATTTGATGCAGTGTGCGGCATATGGTCTGAGCACCGACAGGCTGACCCCCCCCACCCCTTCAACCTCTGCAGCAATGCTGCCAGCTCTCATACATCTATTTCCCAAAGACAGCCTCTGGCTATGACAATGAGCACGTGCACTCAACTTCTTTGGTTGACCATGGCAAGGCCTGTTCTGAGTGGAACCTGTCCTGTTAAACTGCTGTATGGTCTTGGCCAACGTGCTGCAGCTCAGTTTCAGGGTTTTGGCAATCTTCTTATAGCCTAGGCCATCTTTATGTAGAGCAACAATTATTTTTTTCAGATCCTCAGAGTTCTTTGCCATGAGGTGCCATGTTGAACTTCTAGTGACCAGTAGGAGGGTGAAAGCGATAACACCAAATTTAACACACCTGCTCCCCATTCACACCTGAGACCTTGTAACACTAAGGAGTCACATGATACTGGGGAGGGAAAATGGCTAACTGGGCCCAATTTGGACATTTTCACTTAGGGGTGTACTCACTTTTGTTGCCAGCGGTTTAGACATTAATAGCTGTGTGTTGAGTTATTTTGAGGGGACAACAAATTTACACTGTTATACAAGCTGTACACTCACTACTTTACATTGTAGCAAAGTGTCATTTCTTCAGTGCTGTCACATGAAAAGATATAATAAAATATTTACAAAAATGTGAGGGGTGTATTCACTTTTGTGAGATACTGTATGCATGAAATGTAGGAGAGTGACATCATACGCTTTATCTCGCGCACGTGAGAGATCTTGCAGTTTAGTTATGAGATTTCCCTGAAAGGGAATTGCGACATTGCCTTCCCAGGAGGCATCTGTGTGGCTGAGGCTACATCACCACCGCCTTCAGGGAAACCAGAAAGGGAAAAGATTTAGGTAAAGCAAAATAAAAAAAAAAAATGTAATGTTTTAGGTGATTTCATATCAGCATGCAGACATGCGTGCTGGTCTGAAATTTAGGGAAAGGCCTGCATTAAAGGATAAGTTCGGGAACACGTTATATGTTGCACCTGTTTTTAGGGCGGAGCTTGTAACATGTTACCGATCCTGAAGCCACTCTCTGTGACAGCAATCCGGGATCTGCGCTTCATACCTGCTGTCACCATTGAAAAAAGCGTGACTGTGCAGGGCTCTTCCCACACAGCCACGTCATTGATTCACAGATCCCTGTGAATCAATGAACTGCAAGTACTGACAGCCTTTGCAGCTGTCGGTTTGTAGTTATCAATGAACTACCAGAGCGCTGTTGAGTGCTCTAGATAGTTTGTTGAGTCTTCCTGTCTTTGTGAAACTGCCTGGCAGGAGTCCAGTATGGCACTCGTGATCAATACTTTTCACGCGCCTAAAAATAAAAGTAAATTCATAATTTTTTTACCTGCAAAAAAAAAAAAAAAGCATTTATTATTATTATTTATTTTTTTAAAGTGAATTTATCCTTTAGGAACTGTGATTTTAGAGCCCATTCATATCAGTGTGTGTGTGTGATATGCACTTTTTGGCTGGGTTTATACTTATGCGGGTCTCCCCACATCCAATTTGCATGACAGGAAAGTGTGAACGGCTCTCAATGAAGCCAGTTCACACAGCTCTGGGGCAGCCGCATTTGGAAAGGGTCCTGTGCGTCTTTGGCAACGAATCAGGCGTGAATTCAGGTCTAATTCGCACCTGAATCGGTGAACAGGGATGCACCGGACCCCCTGCTGTAAGCTGAGGCATGTGTCAACCCGGCCTAAAAAGGCAAGCCTGTTGGTCTGTGCTATGTAGGGGCAATGTGATGCATTGGGGTTGATTTACTAAAACTAGAGAGTGCAAAATCTGGTGCAGCTGTGCACAGTAGCCAATCAGCTTTTAAACTTTAGCTTCTTCAATTAAGCTTTGACAATAAAACCTGGAAGCCGATTGGTTACTGTGCAGAGCTGCACCAGATTTTGCACTTTCCAGTTTTAGTAAATCAACCCCAATGTTATAATGTTCACCTTATTTTTTTTTATTTATTGAAATGCCACAAAATGACTTTTCATACAGCTTTATGCATGCGTTGTGATGTAGTGCGTCCTAATTTGCATTAGCATGCACCAACTCAGTGCAAGAGGACATAAGGCAGTGATGGCGAACCTCAGCACCCCAGATGTTTTGGAACTACATTTCCCATGATGCTCCACTACACTGCACAGTGCAGGAGCATCATGGGAAACGTAGTTCCAAAACATCTGGGGTGCCGAGGTTCGCCATCACTGACATAAGGCAACCTGCGCATATGATGTGAATGAGTCCTTTGCCGCAGCAATGTGGTTCTGCTACAGTTAAGAAAAGTAAAAAAAAAAAAAAAAAATGGTATGTTGGCTACTAAAATCAAAAGAATGAATTTCCTTAATGTGTAATGGACTTACCCTCTAAGCAGCATTCATGGAGGGGCGCAGCAGCAAAAGACAGACAGGATTGGTAAAAAATAATGCAGTGTCGATAGCAGTACCAACCCCAGGAGAAGAGAACGTGAGTGGGAGGGTGGATAGAGAGCACACAAAGAAATCTGACGGAGGAGTGTGTCCCAGAAGAGGGAGGAGTGACGGGATGGTCTCCAAAACAGACGTAAACAAGGATATGTTATGAAGAGGAACGCTGTGTTATAGATTGTACACAGGAAATAACATCAGATGATCACACTGGCCCAGTGAAAATAAACACCAGCCTGTGTATGGATGACCCAACATCAGATGTTCTCATCATCTCTCATTTTTATACATTTTTAGGACAATGTTGTCACCAAGGCTGATCCCTCATTTTCTCCATAAATAGACAACCCCCCCCCTGCATTTGTGCCAAAGATAAACTAAAAAAGCTGCACCTTAGTGTAGACACACAGATCTGTTCTGAGGAATGATGAGAGGAGGAGGGGTTCCTTTTCTATGGAGCAAAAAGGAAGAATTCCTGATCAGCTGTGCAATAATATGGAGAACTTCTGGGGCTCTGCTGCCAATATAAAGAAGCAAGGCCCATATTGAATGCACTGCTAGTGCAGATGAGGCCTGTGCTATCCATTACAACCAATCCGATTCTAGCTTTTATGGTTTCAAGGCTTGAAAGGGATGCACTGATTGGATAAACAATCAATGCTCGATCTGGCTGTGCATAGAAAGCTATTAGGCCTGAGCGATGCTTTACCACCAATCGGGTTCTTGCTTTTATCATTGCAGAGGCTAAAAAGGATAAACCTGATTGGCCATAGCAGCCTCTCCCACTGGAGGCCCATTCCCTGCTCCAGTACAAGGGTGAAGGAACCGCTTACCCCGCTCTCTCCGCTCCACGTACTCGGCTGCCTGCAGCAGGACTTGGAGATTACTGGGCAGCTGCTCCATGGGCCCGGGATGTCAGTGAGATGCTGTGTACTCTCCAGGGGGATCCGAGCTGTCACTGGAGATGAGGCTGAGGGGCCGCCCGCTGTGTGTCAGCCCGCGGAGGAACTATTATTTCCCTACACAATGCATGTAACTGACACCGAGCAACCCCGCCCACGACACGCCCCTCCGCTCACACCCCTCTCCTCTCCAACCGTGAGCCAAGACACCGTCCTGCTTCTATGACAGCTCACAGCCCGCCGCTCTCATCCCCGGCCTGCCAGGCTCCGGTCCCGTCTAACCCAGAGCGTATGTGTCAGTGTACGACAACCGAGGCCTCTGCTTCCATAGAGCTTCCTGAAACGGGCGGAGACTCCGGGGGGTGGGCGGCCCTCCGATTCGCTATTAAAAACAGAAAGGCGTGGCTAGACGTCTAGACGTCACTCCAGATGGCAACAGATTTTGGGCGGGAATGGAGAATTCTTTCAAATTTCAAAACCTCCAGTTGAGGGAAAATAGTGACATAGAGCTGCTTGTACTATGAACAGGTTATACAGACAAGGCTGGCTCCACAATTCACACTGCCCCTCAGGGTTTAGCCCACTATTTTACTGCTTCTGATAATAAAGGTCCACCGATTTTGTTTTTTTTCTTCAATACTAAAATAAATCTTAAAGCGGAGTTCCGCCTGCAAAAAAAAAAACATTAAAAGTCAGCAGCTACAAATACCGTAGCTTCTGACTTTTAAAATAAGGACACTTACCTGTCCAAGGCACCCGCAATGTCCTCACCTGATTGGTCCCTGCTGTCTTCTGGGACCTGTGTGTCTCTGAGGATGGAGGAGGGGCGTTGATCGCCACGGATTCTGCAGCGCTCTTTCGCTGAAAGTGGGAGCAAATACCTGGATTAGACAGGTATCGGCTCTCCCCTCTCCCCTGAAAGGTGCCAAATTGACACCGGAGGAGGGGAAGAACCGAATAAGCTGAAGTTCCATTTATGGGTGGAACTCAGCTTTGAAGAGGACGTCAGCAGCTGCAAATACTGTAGCGGCTGACTTTTACTATATTGACACTTACCTGACCAGGGAGCCCGCGATGTCGGCACCCCAGCCGCCGCCATTCCTGGTAAGAGAACCCGGCAATGAAGCCTTTCGGTTTTACAGCCAATTCCCTACTGCGCTTTCTAATTGGTCCGGAGGAAGAAGGAGGGGGCCAAACTTCTGAGAGACCGGGCCACAGCCATATCTCCCGGAAGAGGGGAAGGGTACCAATCAAAAACAGGTACCCATTTCCCCCCTGAAAGGTGCCAAATGTGACACCGGAGGGGGGGGGAGAGACAGATAAGCAGAAGTTCCACTTTTGAGTGGAACTCGGCTTTAACCACTTCCAGGCTCTCCTCTCCTACATGTAAAAAATATATTTTTTTTGCTAGAAAATTATAATTACATTATATATAGGGTTTACCATTGGGGAATAAAATGGCGGCCCTTGTGATTTTTTTTATGTCACACGGTATTTGCGCAGCAATGTTGTAAACCCCTTTTTTTTTGAGGGGGGGGGGGGAACGTTCAGAATTCTTTTTTTCTTTTTTTTTATTTATTTTCATTATATCAAAATACAAAACTTTTCAAGAATCAAAAATAATTACATTGACAAATACATTAAATCCCCCCCCCTCTCCCAAGCCTACCTCTACCCCCATCCCATCCACTGTCTTTATGCTTTTTAGTTACTTATCCTCTCCCGTTTCCCCCTCTCATACCCTCCCACTACTTCCATATATCTCCTTGTCTTCTTAAATTTTATCCAATCTTTCCATTTACCTATTTGCAAAACACTCCATTTCATCTTCCCCACTATATCTTAAGACCCCTTTCACACTGAGCCGCCAGCGGTAAAGCGGTGCTATTTTTAGCGCCGCTTTACCGTCGTTTTAGCGGCGCTATTCAGCCGCTAGCGGGGTGGTTTTAACCCCCACCAGCGTCCAAAAAGGGATTAAATCTGCCCCCAAAACGCCGCTGTATCGGTGCTTTGCCGGTAGTATAGCAGCGCTGCCCCATTGTATTCACCGCTGCAAATAAGCTGCTTGCAGGACTTTTTGTGACATCCTGCCAGCGCAGCGCCCCAGTGTGAAAGCACTCAGGATTTCACACTGGGTTTGCAGCTGAGGCTTTTTTCAGGCACTTTACAGATGCTATTTTTACAGGCCTCCTGGACCACTATCAACCTTTCTTGATGACTTCTCTGCCTGGCTACCCTACTTTCTTTCCTCTGAAATCCCCACAATCATTCTCGGGGACTTCAACATCCCTATTAATACTAACACTCCTGCCCCTTCCAAACTTCTCAGCCTAACGACTTCGGCCTCTTTCACACGGATGATCCGTATGTCCGTTTTTCATCCATCAGTTTTCGGATGAAAAACGGACATACAGTCATCCCTATGGAGCGTCGGATGTCAGCGGTGACATGTCCGCTGACATCCGACCCGCTCCGATCCGAAAAGTGTAACGGAGGAAAAACCTACTTTTTCCTCCGTTTTCGGATCGGATCGGATGACGACGGACACTACGGACCGTCATCATCCGATCCCCCCATAGGGGAGAGCGGCGCTCTGACAGGCCTGTCGCTGCACAGTGTGCAGCGATGCACCTGTCATCTTCCTGCTCAGCGGGGATCGGCGGAGCTATCCCCGCTGAGCAAGCGGATGTTCACGGGGCGGATCATGACTGATCTGCCCCGTGTGAAAGAGGCCTTACTTTGATCTGAAGCAGTGGATACATGCTCCTACTCCGAAGGCAATACCCTTGACCTTGTTTTCTTTCACCTTTGCACTCCATGCAACCTAACTATCCATTCCTTCTCTCTGATCACCACCTTATTAGTTTCACTCTCTCCCTCTCCTCCACCTCCTCTCCCTCCAACCGCCTAAAAGTTACCCGCAGAAACCTACGTCATCTCAACCCTGCTCTTCTCTATTCTATCGACAACCTCTATGACAAAATCTCATCCCTAGCCTGCACCAACCTAGCCACTTCTGTCTACAATGCTTCACTTCTAGCCTCACTGGACTCCCTGGCCTCCCCCTCAATACTAGAATCGGGCCCCAACCCCTTCAACCTTAGCAAACAGATGATACTAAAAGTCTGAAAAAACGTAGTCGTGCTCATGAGCGCCTGTGGCGTAAGACTATAAATCCGCCCTCCAAAAATACAATTCCAGCCTCCTCTCTGCCAAGCAGACCTATTTTATCGTTCTCATTAGCAACTTATCATCCCGTCCCTCTCAACTCTTCTCTACCTTCAACTCTCTACTTCGTCCTCCACCACCTCCACCCGCCAACTCACTCACTGCCCAGGAGATCGCCAATCACTTCAAACAGAAGATTGATACAATTCGCAAGGAGATCTCTACTGTTCCGATACCCTCCACACTTTATACTTCATGCCCAAAGGGACAATCATTACTTCCCTCATTCAACCCCACCACTATAGATGAGGTTGCTAAACTACTTGGTATTGTCCACCTTACTACCTGCCCTCTGGATCCTGTTCCCACACAAATGCTATGTTCACCCTCTGGCTCTATACTACACTCTCTAACCCACATCTTCAATCTTTCCCTCTCTTCTGGCATCTTCCCCAACTCTCTAAAACATGCACTTGTCAGACCCATACTTAAAAAGCCCTCACTGGACCCATCCAATCTTAACAAACTACACACGTCTCCTTGCTCCCCTTCTTATCCAAACTCCTCGAATGTCTGGTCTACAACCGACTGAGCGTACACCTCGCTGATAATAGCCTTCTTGATCCCCTTCAGTCTGGATTTTGTCCTTAACACTCCACAGAAACTGCTCTCCTAAAACAAACAAACAAACAAACGATCTACTAATGGCCAAAACCAATCGACACTATTCTGTACTCCTACTCCTGGACCTCTCTGCTGCCTTTGATATGGTTGACCACCCCCTCCTCCTCAAAAAACTCCACGCCTTTGGTCTCCGTGACTGTACTCTTTGCTGGTTCTCTTCCTACTTAACCAACAGCACCTTTAGCGTTTCTTACAACTCTACTTCCTCCTCTCCCTTTCTCTGTTGGGGTCCCCCAAGGTTCTGTTCTTGGACCTCTCCTATTTTCAATCTACACCTCCTCCCTGGGTCAACTGATAGCCTCCCATGGCTTCCAATACCACCTCTACGCTGACGACACCCAAATCTATTTCTCTACCCCTCAGCTCACTCCCTCTGTCTCCTCACGTATCACTAATTTACGATCAGGTATATCAGTCTGGATGTCACACCACTTGTATTGTTTTATTGAACATTTTACCCCATAGAATAAGCACGTCCAAGGCTCTTCTAGTATTTCTATATTGCAAAACCTCTTTCCAAAATTTTTCTATTTTTGGGCAGTCCCACCATATGTGGGTCATGGTTCCCACTACTTTATAGCCTTGCCAACAATATAGTAGTCTCCCTATTTGTTATTTATATGCTTTATCTGGTGTTATATACCATCTTGTCAGACATTTCTAGTTCATTTCAACTGTGTTAGTATCTACCGCAGAACTATGTACCATTCTCTAAATTTTTCCTAAGTGTTGTTTGTTCCCTCGTTCTACCAATTCTTTTTCCTATTTTTTTATGTATGGCAGGAATTTTCAGCCCATCCATTGCTACAATTTCTTGTGTTCGTTGCTACACACAAGTGCTCCAGAGTTAATAAATCCTCCCCTGATCTTATTGGTTGTGGCAATGTTGTGACAAAATGCTTCAACTGGAAATACCGCCATTCATCTATCACCATCAAATCTGTTTTGTGCCTCAATTCTTGTATTGTGCATTTTTGTCCCTTTTCCATTATATCCTTTAATTGTGCATTTCGTCTTTTATCCAATACCCAAATAATTTCGCTTTTTCCTGTGTAAAATAATTTGTTTCCTTAAAGTGGATGTAAACCCAAATTTTTTTTATCATACTGTAGAGTATAAGATTTCCTATCATTTGAGCCCAGTCTTGCCACACAGAGTTAATCCATCTCTGAGCAATCCTCTTTTATTGATCAGTGAGACAAATCTTGACAAAGTGAGAAAAACTTTGTCATATCCTCCCCCTTGCTGTGAGTGACAGCCTAAGACACAGGCATTATTTTTTAATTCCCTCCCCCACTCCTTTCTTCAGCAGCTTTGCAAGGATTGGCTGTTCCACACCTCAGCATGATTTGGCATGCTGAAGTCATGTGGTTACTTTCCTGTCTTTTCACTGGATGTTAGAGATCATAGCAGAAGTTCAGTATAAGAAATACACAGGAGAAAATGCATATTGACAAGGGGAGTGTGGAGGTGGGCGGGGAGTCTACTGACATCACGACTCCACCCACCGAGCTCCAGACAACAGACCCACCCACAGAATCTGCAGTTTTTCGGGTCTAATAACAAACAGAGGGGAGACATTTGACAGGTAAAGATACATGGAGGAGGCATGTATATCCTTATAGATAACCCCTATGGCAGTAGTTTAGAAAGGATGACATTGGGTTTACATCCACTTTAAGTGGGATTAATGGTGAGTTACATTTCCATTTTTTATTCCTTGTTTATGTATTAAATCCCAAATTCTCAATGAATTTCGTGTCAGTACATGTGCATTCTCATCAATGCTCTGAATTGTGTTGGTATCCATATAATCGTGTGTTACTCATTGTGTGACAATACTCTGTCATCCTCGGGGTGACCTGGATTATGATCGCCCCTGCAAAATTCGGCCCCTCGTAAATTACCTTTCCCATAAATTTGCAAATGTGTATACGCCCAGGGTCGGCCCTACCATGGGTCCCGGGCGGCAAAATCTCCCGCCCATCAGCCAGCCCGTTCCGCTGCTTATTTCGCAGGAACCGATCGGGGCAGTAGATGCAGAGCACCGGTTTGTACTCCTACTTCCTGGTGACGGTGGAAGGCGCGATGGGGCAGACCTGATGTCATCAGCCAGAAACTATGGCTGCATCGCCTTCGATGTCTTGCATCATTTCCGGCTGATGACATGTCCGCCCCATTGTGCGCTCTGCATCTACTAGCCTGATCGGTCTCTGTGAAATAAGCAGCGGAGCAGGCGCTGTGCATCCTCCCCTGTCCACAGAGTCCCTTCTTGCTCCGGACCCGACAGCCACTACAGTGGGCATCAGGGCTGCTGTTAGAAATCATGTGGTCCTGTACAGCCTACCTGATGGGATTCCCTTTGATCGGTGGCAGGCGACGTCGCAAGTGACACGCTGCATCTGTTGACAAGTGACGTGGCAAGTAACAAGCTGCATCTGCTGACAAGTGACATGGCAAGTGGCAAGCTGCATCCGCTGACAAGTGACGTGGCAAGTGACAAGCTGCATCTGCTGACAAGTGACGTGGCAAGGGACACACTGCATCCGCTGACAAGTGATATGGCAAGTGACAAGCTGCATCCGCTGACAAGTAATGTGGCAAGTGACACACTGCATCTGCTGACAAGTGACGTGGCAAGTGACAAGCTGCATCCGCTGAAAAGTGATGTGGCAAGTGACACTGCATCCGCTGACAAGTGACAAGCTGCATCCGCTGACAAGTGACATGGCAAGTGATACATTGCATCTGCTGACAAGTGATGTGGCAAGTGACAAGCTGCATCCCCTGACATGTGACAAGCTGCATCTGCTGACAAGTGATGTGGCAAGTGACACACTGCATCTGCTGACAAGTGACGTGGCAAGTGACAAGCTGCATCCGCTGACAAGTGATGTGGCAAGTGACACACTGCATCCGCTAACAAGTGAAAGCTGCATCCGCTGACAAGTGACATGGCAAGTGATACATTGCATCTGCTGACAAGTGATGTGGCAAGTGACAAGCTGCATCCCCTGACATGTGACAAGCTGCATCTGCTGACAAGTGATGTGGCAAGTGACAAGCTGCATCCGCTGACAAGTAACATGGCAAGTGATTCATTGCATCTGCTGACAAGTGATGTGGCAAGTGACAAGCTGCATCTGCTGACAAGTGACATGGCAAGTGACAAGCTACATCCGCTGACATGTGACGTGGCAAGTGACAAGCTGCATCTGATGACAAGTGACACACTGCATCTGCTGACAAGTGATGTGGCAAGTGACACACTGCATCCGCTGACAAGTGACGTGGCAAGTGACAAGCTGCATCGGCTGACAAGTGACGTGGCAAGTGACAAGCTGCATCCGCTGACAAGTGACGTGGCAAGTGACAAGCTGCATCCGCTGACAAGTGACGTGGCAAGCTGCATCTGCTGACAAGTGACATGGCAAGTGACAAGCTGCATCCGCTGACATGTGACGTGGCAAGTGACAAGCTGCATCTGCTGAGAAGCGACATGGCAAGTGACAAGCTGCATCCGCTGACAAGTGACGTGGCAAGTGACAAGCTGCATCCGCTGACAAGTGACGTGACAAGCTGCATCCGCTGACAAGTGACGTGGCAAGTGACAATCTGCATCTGCTGAGAAATGACGTGGCAAGTGACACACTGCATCCGCTGACAAGTGACGTGGCAAGCTGCATCTGCTGACAAGTGACATGGCAAGTGACAAGCTGCATCCGCTGACATGTGACATGGCAAGTGACAAGCTGCATCTGCTGAGAAGCGACATGGCAAGTGACAAGCTGCATCTGCTGAGAAGTGACACACTGCATCTGCTGACAAGTGATGTGGCAAGGGACAAGCTGCATCTGCTGGCAAGTGACGTGACAAGTTGCATCTGCTGACAAGTTACAAGCTGCATCCGCTGACATGTGACATAGCAAGTGACAAGCTGCATCCGCTGACATGTGACATAGCAAGTGACATGCTGCATTCGCTGACATGTGACATGGCAAGTGACAAGCTGCATCTGATGACAAGTGTAATGCTGCATCTGCTGACAAGTGACGTGGCAAGTGACAAGCTGCATCCGCTGACAAGTGACATGGCAAGTGATTCATTGCATCTGCTGACAAGTGACATGGCAAGTGACAAGCTACATCCGCTGACATGTGACGTGGCAAGTGACAAGCTGCATCTGATGACAAGTGACACACTGCATCTGCTGACAAGTGATGTGGCAAGTGACACACTGCATCCGCTGACAAGTGACAAGCTGCATCGGCTGACAAGTGATGTGGCAAGTGACAAGCTGCATCCGCTGACAAGTGACGTGGCAAGTGACAAGCTGCATCCGCTGACAAGTGACGTGACAAGCTGCATCCGCTGACAAGTGACGTGGCAAGTGACAATCTGCATCTGCTGACAAATGACGTGGCAAGTGACACACTGCATCCGCTGACAAGTGACGTGGCAAGTGACAAGCTGCATCTGCTGAGAAGCGACATGGCAAGTGACAAGCTGCATCTGCTGAGAAGTGACACACCGCATCTGCTGACAAGTGATGTGGCAAGGGACAAGCTGCATCTGCTGGCAAGTGATGTGGCAAGGGACAAGCTGCATCTGCTGGCAAGTGACACATTGCATCCGCTGACAAGTGACGTGACAAGTTGCATCTGCTGACATGTGACATAGCAAGTGACAAGCTGCATCCGCTGACATGTGACATGCTGCATTCGCTGACATGTGACATGGCAAGTGACATGCTGCATCTGATGACAAGTGTAATGCTGCATCTGCTGACAAGTGACGTGGCAAGTGACATGCTGCATCCACTCACAGTAGACAGTCTCAGGGCTCCCACAGATTCAGCATTATGGTAATACAAATAATGCGCGTCAATCACCCTGACACCATAACAACCATGGTGCTGGGATGATTGAAGCGCCAATACCAGGTGTTTGGAGTAAAGTGGGCCAGTCCAGGGCCAAATTTTTGTCCCAGTCCAGCCCTGGACAGAACACTTGCTGCCATACCCACACAGTGGACTGTCTGCCTATCCTCTGCATAGCTCTCCCCCATTGCTGTAGCCAAATGCCATGTCGGGACAAGAGGCAGAACCTGCAGGAGAAAGTCAGCTGACGGCAAACAGCGTGAAGGGGGAGGAGCCTTCTGCTGTGAGCAGAGACCCCATGTTGGAAAAAGCATTGCTGGAGGCACGACTGACACTGTAAGCAAGTAAGTGCCAGCACCACTGATCCCATCCTCACCACCACTGCCTCTGCCTCTGCCTCTGCCTAAACCCCCCCCTCCCCATCACCACTGCCTCTGTATGAACCCCCCCCCCCCCGCCACTTCTGCCTCTTACTAAACCCCCTCTATCACCACATCTCCCTTTGACTGAACTCCGCCCTCTCCCTATCACCGCTGACTCTGACTGAGCCCCTTCCCCACCACCACGCCTGCCTCTGACTGAACACCCCCCCCCCCCTCACCATCACCGCTGCCCCTGTCTGAACCCCCCCCTCCCCACCACCACATCTACCTCTGACTAACACCCCCCCTTCCCAATCACCACTGCCTCTGACTTAACACCCACCACTACCTCTGTCTGAAACTCACCCTCCCCACCACCGCTGCCTGTCTGAACCCCCCCTCCCCATCACTGCTGCCTCTGACTAAATCCCCCCCCACCAAATCTCCTTTTGACTGAACTTTGCCCCCTCCCCATCACCACTGCCTCTGACTGAACCCCCACCTCCCCATCACTGCTGCCTATGACTGAATCCCCCCACCACCACTACTGCCTCTGTCTGAACCCCTCCTTCCCCATCACTGCTGCCTATAACTGAACCCCTCCCACCACCACTGACTCTGATTAAACCCCCCCCCCACCACCACATCTCCCTTTGACTGAACTCCCCCCCATCTTCCCATCACCACTGCCTCTGTCTGAACCCCCCCCCCCACCATCACTGCTTCTGACTGAACCCCCCTTACCACCACCGCTGCATTGGACAGAACCCCCCACCACCACTGTTGCATGTAAATCTGACTTCCTGATACATTTAATTTTATCTTTAATTGTCATGATATAGAATAATGGATGTGGGAGGCCTTTTGATGGGCGTGATTTTTTTTTTTGGGGGGGGGGCAGCATTTCATTCTTGGAACCCAGGCAGCACAATGTCTTGGGCCAGCCCTGTATACAACCCAACAAAACATCTATGTAAACTAGTTCCTAGTACATTTTACTGGCAGGCTTGCGATTAAGCAATATCTCCCCAGCAAACGTGCCAGACAAGGCAGCCATCAGACATTTTGGGGCCCCTTACACAGGTTTAGGTCTGGGCCCCCCAGCTCTGCTCAACATTCCCCAGGGCCTGCCCCCTAGCCATCCCACCAAATCCACCCACTGGCCAGGGGTGTACATATGTTGCAGCCGCAACAGGAATTATACACCCTGTGACACTTACCAGGTGTAGCACCTGCCAAGCGTGACCCATTCAAGTGAATGAGGCCACTCTGCAAAAGCCCTGCAACTGTGTACAATATATTTAGTTGCAGCATGCTAGTGTAGGTTCCAAGGGGTGGCCCCATTCACTTACATGGATTATGCGTGGTGTCACGTCACATTCAGCTACCCATCACATTTTGCTACCTGCTGGAGTGCGCATGCGCGACTCCGCCACTGTTGTAAGACCACTTTGCCACAGGGCCCCTCGCCATGCTTTGGGCACGGCCTTGCTCGGCATAATTATAATCTGACTCTATGTCCACTTGGATGGTGGGGCTTGAACCTGGACTCAGCGGTGTGGCCACAAAATTCTGTGCAAGTGCAGATCGCCACAGTGTTAGAATGCATATGGCGGCATCGCGCATGCGCAGTCCAGTGGGTAGCCAAATGTGATGGGTCGCCATATGTGACGCTACAGTGGCAGACCCTACACCTGTTAAGTGTCACAGGGTGTATAATTCAAGCTGCTTCATCAACATGTATACACCCCTGGTCACTGCAATTAAATTGGGGGTGGTAAAATCAGGGCTCATCTATTGGGGGGGGGGAGGGGGTTCCACCCTCCAAACTGAAAAAGGAAACAAGTCCTGTCAGGAAAATTTGGTTGTACGCAAAACACACAGCCAAATCTCCTGTTTCTAATCATAATAACAATTTTGTCTAATGATATAAATGCATCTCACCTTTTGATCATATATCTCTCCTTCTGATGTAGCCCCTCCTCTGGTGTGTGCGCCCCATGCTGACAAATAATCACAACCTCACGCTTCCAGTTCCAAGATCACACTGCCTCCTCAGCCGTGTGCTCACTCTTTATTAGCATAACTGGAAGTCCCAAAGCTCGAGGGTTCGGCCTCCAACAGCCAAACACCTCTTACAAAGCTTGTGACCTCACAGGATGTCAATGACCATATAAGCATTTAAACAACAGAACACAAAACAACCAATTACTACAGGACATTTTACAATATACTAAATGACGATGACTAAAGTTCCTTGTGCATGGGATATTATCTGCAGGTGTATGTCATGGCACCCCAAACATGTTGATCAGGCATACCAGGGGTGACAAGAGCTAACCACCACTAAACCGATAATGTCTTTGCAGAGCGAACGCATTCCCACCAGACGATCGTTCTGTGCATTGCACAGGGGCCCTTTGCTGGCGGACATGTCTTCTCTCCACAAACACCTCTCTCCAAACACCAGGAATTTTTCCACTACCTAACAGATCTCAACCAGCATCAGTCTGCCCCAGTCTGCTCTTTAGAGCGGGCTGAGATTGAACAGACACTGGGAGACTCTTATGACAATTCATTAATATAAAATTTTCCACAACAGTTCCCTCCTCTTGTCATATGATCCCATGTGTCCCTCGATGAATCCTGATCTTCTTCTTAGTCCATAAAAAGTAAAACACAGCTTGACACGTAGACTTTGTTGGAGATGACGTGGTGAGCTGTAGTAGTCATCGGTCGTTCTGGGATCCTCTGTGTCTTGTACATGGGTTGGGCTTCGGGGCATCTCATCAGGGAAGATGTAGTCATCTGCTCAGGCTCTGGTCACGCGTCCAATCAGGCAACAGGAGCACCTCATCATGGCATATAGAAGGAATAGAAACAAAAACATCATGAGTATATATACACCCCAACTTCCTTCACTATGATTCGCTGCAAGATAAAAATTAAATCCCCAACGATTCCCAAACCCTTAAAAAGTATTCAAACCTTCACTAGCTATAGCTCTGGCTTTGCCTTGTAGGGACCTAAACCTTATCCATATGGGCCTGAACTTTGTCACTACTATCCCTGATCCAGATATAACAATCTTTACTTATGAATTCCCTGAAACCCCCTTGGACTGTGGGAACTTCCTTGTAGCTTCAACAGTTACATGAAACATCCCATCCTCTATGGATGAGAAATTGTTCAAGCGTTTCATAAGCTCAAGCCCCCACTGTGTACAAGCAATTCCCTTCCAGCTGTCCCTGCCATTCTTGCCTTCTCTCGCGTCATCAGATCCTCACGATCGGCCGCGACATAAGATGCTAGGACGAGTTTCCCCAGCACACATGAACCTCTTGCCTTACGGGAAATTACCTTATAAAGCTGTAGATCCGCATTAATATCAAACTACAGTTGTAGCACACTTGTGGGCTACCTAGTTATCCCGATACCAAAGCTGGCAAGAACCAGAGCTATTGTTAAAATTATAATTAATTTTACCCTCTAGAAATGTTTTTTTGTTAAGTTCTATTGACAGGTGTCTGTTTGGATTTTACTAGTCTGTCAAAACTCCTCATACCAATATGAACGTCACATATCGCATGTACCGCCGTCATCGCTGGGGCACTAGTAGACCCGACCATGTGTTCTGTTCTCTTTCTTAGCTAGTTGAAAATACACTTATCATCATTAACCTTGCCAACATTTATTAAACAAAAAATATAAATTAACAAAGATACTCCTCTACGCTTTGGTGGTTGATCCGCTTCTTGCAATGGCTGGTGTGGTCTCATCCCTCAAGCTTCTTTATGATAACCCAGTCACCTGGTTGGAAAGAATGTAAACTGGTTATTGTGTCAGGGTCCAGGATGGACTTGTGAACCCTGTGGTGGACCTTTTGAAGTTCATGTTACAGTGATTGCACCCACATCAACTGAGAATGTAGGTGACAGCTAATGAGGAAAGTACAACTCTGTTTTTGGTTGACCTCCAAACAAACCTCATATGACAATAACCCAGACATCGGGACTTTGGTCACTGCATAATACCTGGAACCAGTGACAAAAAGGTTCTTAGCACCTGGGATGGGAACCTCCTTCACCAGACTGCTGCTTGCTGATTCAAATTCTAACAAAGAAAGACAGTCTTGGCACAAACTTGGTTAGAATTAGACCAGTTAGTATTGTTGGTTTGAAAATGTGTTATTCTCACCACTCTCATCCCCCCTTTTCTTCCCTCCTCATTTCAAACTGGAGGAAGACATGTAGGGTTTAGAATGGTGCAGAATAAAACAGCGAAATAGCCCAGGATACTTTTACCTTCTTATACACCTGTACACACACTTCCAGAAACTTTGGACCTGAAAAGATACTTAAAAGTTATTACTCTATCCTTCAAAGAATGCTAAACAATACAACATTCATGTACATTGGTAAATTGTCACTGACATTCCACAAAACCAATAATAACTAAACCCTCTGTAAATCTTACTTTGACTTTTTTTTTTCTTTTTCCTAAAATACAACAGCCGCGACACGCAAGAGAGCTGTCACGGTAGGTTCAAACATCTTGTTACCACATACAAACAATGAAACAAAGACAAACATTTAGATACAAATGTGGGGGAGATATTTCATAGTTCCCAAAAACGAAAAAATAAAAACTACCAGATGGAATGCTGCCTTCACTCTTAGCGATAGAAAAAGAATACAATTTGAAAAGCACGAGAGCATTTCGAAATCTTTGCATGGACCAGCCACTCAAAGTTCAAAAACAGGCCTGTGTATTTTTAATCACACAAACGTGTACTATGCTTCCATCAACTCACTCAACATTACAGATTTCTGAAGCCACAGCTGAACTACTTCCAAGGTATTTTTATTCTGGGGTCTCGTACCTCCAGACATCAAAAGTACCTTCCAAAAACGAATACACCTTACTGTACCCTCTGACCATATCTGCCAATCTTTAAGGGGTCTCATGTCCAGAGCCCCAAACCCAGATCTCATGTGAGGTGCAGCTGTCTGACTGGTGTGGAGCCTCATTTTTTTTTCCTCCAACACATGGATGGCACATTACCCATGACGATTCAAATCGCTATTTTGGCGAACTCTGCGCTTTATTTTCGGAGCGATTATGGTTTGCGCCTTTGTCACCATAATCGACCCCCGCATTCCGATTATCCTACACGGCCTGAGCGGGGCTGTTAGCGTACTACTCCTCACATTTACATGCTCTACAAGCGTTTGTCTGATAACACATTTATAGGGCTGCCGATAAACTACAAAGCACCATGAAATCCTCCGCTATTCAAAACAATATTATGGCTTCTATCTGTACCTAGATATTACAATAACTTGGATGCCTCCTGTTTGCTCTCTACCCAAAACTGTATTACAGTATAAACCTTAATTTAAAAATAAAAATGATTTCGTCCTTCCAAACACAAGTCAAAAGACCCCAAGCCCCTCCCACCAACTTCCTGTTGCACACCTGAGTAGGAAGAGGGAGTGGGAGGGGAAGCCTCGAATAGCTTCATATTTTGTCTATCAAGACATTAGAAAAATCTATGGCTATACATCAACAAATAAAAACTTTTGTCCAGGAGTGGGTGGAATAAGCCCTCATATTGCAAATGGGAGGGAATCCCCCTTGAGTCACATATCCCCTGGAAAGTCAAACCACAAGTTTTGAGACAGAAATACCACACAACAGTAACAAAAGCCAAAAACTGAAACTCCTGCAAAAAGACGGCTGAAGGAGTTCTTTTCCCTTCCACTGCTGCCACAAACAAAATGGTGCCATTAACACATGAAATTTAGTTGTTGATCCCGCCAAAATCGAGATTTCTTAATAAAAACCTAAATGATTCTACTGGAAATGGAATTCAGTACAAAACCAGAGATATTTCGCTCGAGACTAAAATCAGCAGAAACAAGAAGGCAGTTGCAGCAATCGATAATCAGTCCACAGCAAAATGGTGAATGAAACCAGGACTACAGAAAAATGTCCAACATTAACAAATGACAAGACAAACCAGGATTTCTTAAACAATACACTCTATTTGACTCAGAGTTAGAACTCCCCCCATGCTATTACCCCTCACAGGGTGTAAACAGCTCCTATTGTGATGTCCCAACAATACATGGGCACTTGGATATGCGACAGGCATTTCAACCTAAAACCAATATTCAATACAGAAAACGCAATAGTTTCCTTGAAAAGTATGTAAACAGTACAAAAATAGAATTCACAAAATGGTGCCTAGAAGCCAGATTGTAGCTTAAAGCACGTGGCTTTGCACACACAAAGGAATACACAATGGAGCAGCTTCCCCTATAGGAGGGCCCAGAGGTCTTCAAAATGGCCGCCGATGCACATGGTGACCACAACAAAGGCCAGACCCCAACAAAATGGCGCATTTTCCCACCAAAACTGACCAAGATGGATAAACATTTCAAAGTTCACACACAAAAGGAAAAGAAAATGGCCGACCGTAGTCACATGGTAGACAACAAGAGAACAAAAAGGAAGTAGCAGACAAAAACCATTTTCCTGCCAAAACCAAAAATTTCTCCCCAAAAAATTACACATTTGAGATACTAAATGAACACTTAGACCAAAATTTAAAAGTGTTAAAGTTACGAAAAAGCACAACCTAGGAACACATGGTAGATGAAATCTGGACCACAGCAAGATGGCCGATGACAAAAAGACCACATTACAAAACACAAGCACACGGCTGCCACATATCCTCTCAAACTCAGTTCATATCAGCTTTCACAGGAACAAGACATTGAGAGATACAGACAGTGAATGCTTGTATGTCTGTTCAGAACATTATAGTTCCCTTCCCCCAGGGCGTAGCCCCTTTCAACACAAACACAACAATGCCTGCCCCTTCACTAAACTCATGGCATCTTTACAAACAGGTTCAGCTACTTACAAAACTACTCAGCCACACACACACACACACACACACACTGCAGGCTGCAAATAATCCCAATTCATACATTTCTATTTCTCATATGCATTACAAACTTGTTACACAGCATCAGTCACACACACACAAATATTTGAGATACAAAAACACACACACACAATCAAACTTCCAGCATTATTTCAAAAGACGAAAAATGTGTTCTTTTCGCGAAGCAGAACCTCCCCAGCACATCTTAATGATCCGATTCTGAAGGAGGTTCTGTTCACTCCTACATTCTGGCAGGGAAATTTGGTTGTACGCAAAACACACAGCCAAATCTCCTGTTTCTAATCAAAATAACAATTACGTCTAATGATATAAATGCATCTCACCATTTGATCATACATCTCTCCTTCTGATGTAGACCCTCTGGTGTGTGCCCCATGCTCACAAATAATCACAACCTCACGCTTCCAGTTCCAAGATCACACTGCCTCCTCAGCCGTGTGCTCACTCTTTATTAGCATAACAGGAAGTCCCAAAGCTCGAGGGTTCGGCCTCCAACAGGACATGATACAATATACCGTATTTATCGGCGTATAACACGCACTTTTTCCCCCTTAAAATCAGGGGAAAGTCATGGGTGCGTGTTATACGCCGATCCCCGCTAATTGTGAGCTATCGGTGGCGAACGCCGCCGACATTCACATAGCGAGTAGTTTTAAATATGGCGCCGCGGAGTTCGGAGGGACTCGGCGGTGCTGAACGAGCGCCGCCGAAATCACAGACCTGAGATACACAGTCGAGTATTCGGCTCTTTCTGGCACCGCTCACAGTCACGCCCAGTCCCGCCATTGGACCTGTGTTATGTCCATCATAGGGCGGGACTGTGAGCGGCGCCGGAAAGAGCCAATTACACTCGACTATGTGAATCTTGGCGGCGTTCGTTCAGTTCCGCCAGCGCCGAGTCCCTCCGAACTCCGCGGCGCCATATTTAAAACTACATGCATGTGTATGTCGGCGGCGGCAGGCATGGACACTGGGGACAAGGCTGCACGGACAAGGCTGCACTGGGGCAAAGCTGCACTGACACTGAAAAGGCTGCAATGACACCAACAAGGCTGCAGATGAACACTGATGAGGCTGCATTGATGGGCATTTTAATGCAAGTTTCTTTTCCTTAAACTTCCCTCCTAAAAGTTTTTTTCCTTAAAATTCTCTCCTAAACTTGGGGTGCGTGTTATACGCCGATAAATACGGCACTAAATGACGATGACTAAAGTTCCTTGTGCATGGGAGATTATCTGCAGGTGTCTTCGATAATGTCTTTGCAGACTGAACGCATCCCCACCAGACGATCGTTCTGTGCATTGCACAGGGGCCCTTTGCTGGCGGACATGTCTTCTCTCCAGTCTGCCCCAGTCAGCTCTTTAGAGCGGGCTGCGATTGAACAGACACTGGGAGACTTATGACAATACATTAATATAAAATTTTCCACAACAGTCCTGAGTCCCCTATCACAGTTGTCTTTTAGGGGACCCCTGGGATGAGGACCTCTTGGATAAAAAGGGACAGAGGAGGACATCATGGAATGAAAACAGAGAGGGGCCCCTGAGATGAGGACACAGAAACTTGTATGAAGACACAGAGGGACCCTGGGATGAGGACTCCTACCTCCTTCTCCCATCACTCCACCATGAGTGCTGTGCATCCCTGTTACCTGCCCCCCCCCCCTCTTCCTGGTTACTCTGTCCCCCTCCTACCCATCCATAACCAGACAGACCTCAGATCATGAGTGCTGCTTGCAGCAGTGCAATGTCCCTCTACTCCTCCTGTCTGTGTAGATAAGAATATCAGGGGGGGGGGGGGTAGGAGGAGGAGGATTCCTCAGTGAGCTCCTTGCGCAGGCTGTCAGCAGGGAGAGATGGTGGTGTCTGCTAAAACAGAGGGGCGACTGCTACATGCATGTGTCCAGGCATCCTGCAAGAGATGTGGGGAAGGTGTCCTGTGTGCCCACCCTAGCACTCCCCCTTCAGGCCAGTCAGTTACCAGGGCTCAGTGCTGGAACTTGCACCGGGCTGTGGAATATAGCACAAACTCTTGGGGACGGAGTCTCATGGGCCCCTTGGGATGCTCGGGCCCCGGACATCTGTATTGGCTGTCCCCCACGGATGGCTGCCCTGGTGCCAGATATGGGGTCAAACTATATAAGCTCTGAAAGAACCACAGGCTATACAGATCGTTTTAGAAGTTATGAAGGAAAAGACAACTCAACTGGAGTCCTCCAGCTGCCCAGACTACATGGGGAGCAGTGGCAAGATAATATGGGACTTGGCATCACTCTTGTTCCTACAGGAGGACCATTTGTGCCACTTTTTCAACATTTGTTCATTAAAGAAATTGGCTGCTGTGGCACCATGTTACCCAGTCAGAGGAAATCCATAGAAAAGTACAGGCTGTCAACGACAGCTTCTTCATAGAAAATATTTAAGCATTACCATCATCCAAAAAAAAAACTGACGCGTTTCAGCCTTAGGCCTTCATCAAAAGCTTCCCCCAACCTGACTTGAGCCTCGTACACACGATCGGATTTTCCGCAGACAAAACCTCAGACTTTTGTCCAAAGGCGTGTGCCTGGATTTTGTCTTGCATACAAATGGCAAGGAATAGTCGGCAAAACAAACACGAACATAGTGACATACTACGTGGTTTTTCAGCTCTTTAGTGCCACCCACTGGGCTCCTTCTGCCAATTTCGTGTTAGTAGAAGTTTGGCGAGTGTTGATTCGCGCTTTTCAGTTCGCGATTTTCATTTAGCGGTTTTCGGGTCACACTTTTCATTTTGTGCTTTTCAGTTGGTCAACCAAACATGTTGCGGAATCTGAGGAGATAATGTGTTATTTATTATTGGCCTTGGAGTTATTGCTTTGACCCAAGTCCAGTCCAGGAACAGGAGGAGGAGGAGTTCTTGGACCAAAAATTGGTTGCTTTATTAAATCGTGACCAATTATGTCATATGCCTTTGCTGCAGGAGCTCCAGGAGAATAATCCAGATGTTTTTTGGAATTATCTCCGGATGATAGACCCCTGCTTTCACCAACTCTTGGCATTGTTGATTACCTATATTAAAAAGCAGGACACATGCATGAGGATTTTATTTTATTTTTATTTTATTTTTTGGTTGAATAATAATAATTTGACTTGTTATGTTTTCAGGTGCATAGAATGCACTTTTTGGTTAAGTTCTATTGGTAGATAGCATGTCTAATTTTATTTGTTTTCTTTTTTTTAATGCACAACAAAAAAAGCGTGTAGAATAATACTTGGCTATGTGTTTTACTTCAATGACATTTTGGGAGTAGGCAGTTACATTTAAAAAAAAAATAAAAATACAATATAAAATTGACAAGGGACACCAACATAGTTGATCTTAAAAACTACGGGGTAATGGTGTTGTGGTTAAAAAAAAAAAAAAAAAAAAGCATAATTTTATTCTTGATATCACTAGGGAAAAAAAAAAAATAAAAATAAATAAAGCCTTTGAAAATTAGTTTGCAATAACACCATCAGTATCACCAGCTTCATTATTATCCCATTAAAGAAGGAGAATGTGCGCTGCATTTCAAGATTTCATAATTTGCCACGTCACAAATTTTAATTCTGCATTACGAATGCTAGTTTACAAGACCAACCGCTTCTGGCTCGTCCTTACTTCCGAGCATGCATATTTGTACTTTGGACTTTCGGCCGACGGACTTGGGTACACACGCTCGGAAAATCCGACAGACATTTGTTCGGACAATTTTAACCACTTCAGCCCCGGAAGGATTTACCCACTTCCTGACCAGAGCACTTTTTACAATTTGGCACTGCGTCGCTTTAACTGCTAATTGCGCAGTTATGCAATGCTGTACCCAAACGAAATTTGCGTCCTTTTGTTCCCACAAATAGAGCTTTCTTTTGATGGTATTTGATCACCTCTGTGGTTTTTATTTTTTGCGCTATAAATGGAAAATGTTGAAAAAAAAATGATTTTCTACTTTGTTATAAAAAAAAAATCCAATAAACTCAATTTTAGTCATACATTTTAGGCCAAAATGAATTCGGCCACATGTCTTTGGTTAAAAAAAAAAAAAAAAAAAAAAAAAAAAGTCAATAAGCATATATTTATTGGTTTGCGCAAAAGTTATAGCATCTACAAACTAGGGAACATTTTCTGGAAGTTACACAGCTTTTAGTTTATGTCTGCCTATCTCAATTCTTGAGGTGCTAAAATGGCAGGGCAGTACAACCCCCCCCCCCCAAATGACCCCATTTTGGAAAGTAGACACCCCAAGGAAATTGCTGAGAGGCATGTTAAGCCCATTGAATATTAAATTATTTTGTCCCAAGTGATTGAATAAAAAAAAAAAAAAAATTACAAAAAGTTGTCACTAAATGATATATTGCTCACACATGCCATGGTTATATGTGGAATTGCGCCCCCAAAATACATTTAGTTGCTTCTCCCGAGTATGGGGATACCACACGTGTGGGACTTTTTGGGAGCCTAGCTGCATACGGGACCCCGAAAACCAATCATTGCCTTCAGGATTTCTAAGGGCGTAAATTTTTGATTTCACTCCGCACTACCCATCAGTTTCGTAGGCCATAAAATGCTTAGGTGGCACAAACCCCCCCAAATGACCCCATTTTGGATAGTAGACACCCCAAGCTATTTGCTGAGAGGCATGGTGAGTATTTTGCAGCTCTCATTTGTTTTTGAAAATGAAGACAGACAAGAAATTTTTTTTTCTTTTTTTAATTTTCAAAACTTTGTGACAAAAAGTGAGGTCTGCCAAATACTCACCATACCCCTCAGCAAATAGCTTGGGGAGGTCTACTTTCCAAAATTAGGGCATTGGGGGGGGGGGGGGTTGTGCCATCTGGGCATTCCATGGCCTCCGAAACTGTGATAGGCAGTGAAGAGTGAAATCAAAAATTTACACCCTTAGAAAGCCTGAAGGCGGTGCTTGGTTTTCGGGATCCCGTACACGGCTAGGCTTCCGAAAAGTCTCACATGTGGTATCCCCGTACTCAGAAGCAACAGAATGTATTTTGGGGTGTAATTTCACATATTCCCATGGCATGTTTCAGCAATATATCATTTAGTGACAACTTTGTGCAAAAAAAAAAAAAATTTGTCTTTTCCCCCGCAACTTGGGTCACAATATAAAATATTCCATGGACTCGACATGCCTCTCAGCAAATAGCTTGGGGTGTCTACTTTTCAAAATGGGGTCATTTGGGGGGGGGGGGGGGGGGGTTTGAACTGTCCTGGCATGTTATGCACAACATTTAGAAGTGGGTCACACATCACCCACTCTAACCACTTGAAGACAAAGCCCTGACACTTTTTGTTTACATGAAAAATTTATTTTTTTTGCAAGAAAATTTTGAACCCCCAAACATTTTTTTGAAAGCAAAGGCCCTACAGATTAAAATGGTGGGCGTTTAATTTTTTTTTTTTCACACAGTATTTGCGCAGCAATATTTCAAACGCATTTTTTTGGGAAAAAAAAACCACACTTTTAAATTTTAATGCACTAAAAACACTATATTTCCCAAATGTTTGATGTAATAAAAAAGATGGTCTTCGGCCGTGTACATGGATACCAAACACGACATGCTTTAAAGTTTCGCACAAACGTGCAGTGGCGACAAACTAAATACATTTTGAAAGCCTTTAAAAGCCTTTACAGGTTACCACTTTAGATTTACAGAGGAGGTCTACTGCTAAAATTACTGCACTCGATCTGACCTTCGCGGTGATACCTCACATGCATGGTGCAATTGCCGTTTACATTTGAAGCAAGACCGACGCTTACTTTTTTTTCTTTTTTTTTGCTTTTTTATCTTATTTTTAAACTGTTCTTTTCATTTTTTTTTTTATTTTTATTGTTATCTCAGGCAATGTAAATATCCCCTATGATAGCAATAGGTAGTGACAGGTTCTTGTTGGGCATATATTGTAAACTTTTTTTTCATGCAGCCTGTGGGCTGAACGAAAAAAAAAGATTGATCGGTGGGTATGCCCACCATTAGAATACCTCCCTTCATCCACCCACTTATAATGATGGGCATACATACACCGTTTATATATGCCAAAGCATTGGGGGCATCCGCCCCAAAAGGTAGGAGCAAATCGCTCCTCCGCCCCTGCTGCCCCCATGCTTCGGCATATATGCTGAAGTATGTAACTGTGGTGGCGAAATCACCTCCGACAGCGCTTGAGTCACAGCTTTATGTATCGTGGAAGCAAACGCTGTTGCTGTCAAGATAAATAAATCCGCGCTGCAACTGAATGGTGTACCTGCTAAGCAAATGATGGTTAACAATAAAACAAAAACATTACAGTATTAGGTGAGATGGAGCACCGTCTGGAAACAGAAGGGCTCTGACGATCTCTTCCTAGAATTTAAGGAAGGATCCAGTCCGTCCTGAAGCTCTGTATAGCACACGAGCGTTCAGCAAAGCCAATTGAAATAAATAAACAGACAGACACTTTCTTGTACCAGCGTCTGGCCTTACGGGCAATTAGGTAAGGCGCCAACAACTGGTCGTTGAGGTCCACCCCTCCCATGTTAGAGCTATATTCGTGGACACAGAGGGGTTTCTCCACAACACCAGTCGCCGTAGGAATTTGGACTGTCGTGTCTGCATGAAGGAAGGTAAGAACGAAAACATTCTTATTATCCCTCCACTTCAAAGCGAGCAAGTTATTACACCGCAAGCAGGCTCTCTCCCCCAGCCTAAGACGGGAATCTACAAGCCACTGGGGAAAGCCCATTAGGTCGCACGGTGCCACATGCTCCAATTTGATGATCAAACAGGTGACTAAAAAGTGGCACGCTCGTGTAATAATTATAAGTATAAGGGTGACACCAAGTCCCACACAATCTTGCCAGCGCTTCCCATGTAGTCAGGGAAGTTTGTCGACTCCACGTGACTATCTTTGCCCTCGTAAAACCATAAAACTACATGTATAGCCTATGGCCCTGTCACAGAGCTTATACATCTTGACCCCGTATCTGGCACCCTTGCTGGGAAGGTACTGATTGAATGACAAGCGGCCAGAAAATTTAATCAGGGACTCATCAACGCAGACAACTTGGGGCGTAAACAAGTCTGCAAAACATTGGTTGAAGTGGTTTACGAGGGGCCGAAATTTTGTAGAGTCGATCGTATCCAGGGTCTCCACGAGGGCGACAGAGTTCATTGTTGTTGAAGTGCATGAACCGCAAGATCGGCTCATATCGTGCCCTGGTCATGGAGGCAGAGAACAAGGGCATATGGTGAATTGGGTCAGTGGACCAACATGACCGTTATGCCCATGTTGAGGGAAAGGCCCAGAAAGATCTTAAATTCGAAAACCGTAATTGGTTTCCAATCTCTGGCAAGGGAGGACTGGAGAATAGTGGCGATGTGTTGACCAGCGTACAAATTGCTTTGGTCCACAATAGATCTATAGAGATCTTCGGTGAAAAACAGCAAATAAAAATTAAGTGACGTAAAAGCAACTGTTTCCACCTGAATGCCGGGTTGGCCAGTGAATGGGGGAAGTACGGGTGCTGCAGAAGTGGTGGGTTCCCAATTAGGATTGGCGAATGCAGCAGGAAGGGCACTATGGGCACGACGGGTCTGTGTTAGTCTTCTTCTTGGTGGCAGCGGGACACTACTTGTGCTTGCCACCTCACCAGCTTGAACTGCACTTATGGGACTCGCCACGTCACCAAGTCTTACTGCAGTGCTGGATGTACGACCAGGGTCTACTAGGCCGCTGGTGCTTGCCAGTTCACCAGAAGGAATAGCGGCGCTAGTACTTCTCTGCTCCATATGAGGATATGCTTTTGTGATTTACAATGCAACTGGAAGAACTGGATCCTTCCTAAAATTTCAGAAAGCAATCTTCACAGCCCTTTTGTAGCCAGGAAGGTGCTGTTGCCCAAATGCATGAGAGGCATTTTCCAGATGGCCACTCAGGTACCCCAACCCAAAAGGTCACCCAAAAAGAGAGGTTGTGTTGGTAGTAAACAAATAATAAGGTGTGACAGCCATTGGGTTTCTTTTTTTTGTCCCTCCTGTCCTGGCTAACCCAGTCTCTGCTGGACTGCTTACGTTGCTACCACATACAGCATAGCACAATGTAGGGCACACAATTCTGCACAAGAAGGGTCTCGAAAGATGTTAGGAAACCATCCATCACATTTTGAGAGACCCTAAAACCAAAGTCTAGAAAGTTTATGGTTCTAAAGTGGTTACGAAAAAGTAAAAAATAAAAGTTAGTTCTAGTTTTATTGAGTCAATGTTATTCAATTATGGTGTGTTATTCTTAGATGTTGTTTTATTTGCACGAACACCAATCAGCTGCAGCGCTAATCTGTGTAGTCTGACAGAAGCAGGGTGCGGTAGCAAACAAAAAAAATAAATAAATAAATCTTCCGCCCCCTGTAATTTACTAGCATGATGTGCTAGTATGCAATACATACTGGCATATTATTAAAGACTTGCAGGGCTTCCACCTTCACCAGGTCTTCCTTCTGGGTTTGCGGGCTCTAGCCATTTGAATGGCCAAGCCACAATGTCACTCCGACGCATGCGTGTGGGAATTGTGGCCGCGGCACAGCTCTCTCGAAGGACAACATGCCATTCATTGAGAGCGCAGTACACACGCACCGGTGACATCACTGGCTGCTGCTAAAATAAGTTTTTCCTAAACTAACATTGTTTAGGAGATATTTTCAGTACCTACAGCTAAGCTTTATTATTGGCTTACTTGTAGGAATAAATAAAAAAAACAAAAAAAAAAAAAACAGACGTTACTACTATTAAAGCCATAACCAAAAAATTGAGTATATTGAAGTTTACTAATCATTAGATATGATGCCTGCATCCATTTTCTTTTTTTGGCTTTACCCCCACTCTGTTTTCACCTGGTGATCTGGCCAGCAAAACACCTTTTATTAGAGAGACACATCTCTGGAGGAAAGGGAATATGAGGCACAGCAGAATGGTCAGTCTGGGGCAGCGGGGTGGGCGTAGTAGTAAATCTATTAGCAGATTTACATACATTAACACATTGAAACCAAACTCTAGCTCACACTTTGTAAGCAGTTACAGCAAACCATTTTTGTTTTTCCTTTTGGGATTTGAGATAAATGTTTTGCAATAACAAAAGATGATAATTTTAGTCATCTCTGCTAGTGTAAAGTCGTTTGTCTCATCCATGTAAACTAATACATTCTGCTGGAGAGCTTGTGCTTTTAAAAAAAAAAAAAAAACAAGACTTTCTGGCTGGATCACCAGATGAAAATAGAAGAAAGCAAACCTAAAAAAGGAAACTCACGCAACCATCACATCTAAGAATTGGTAAGGACCTTTGCAGATAAAATAAACCATTTTTTTAATCATATTTCGTTCCTCTGAATGATTTACTAGGGGGCCGTTTTTCAAAGTGATTTCTCAACAAAATAAAGCATGGCGGCAAGAATGTATGAGGCAGTTTGTTTTGAATTATAAAAGCCTTTCATTCCTCTGAATGGTTTACATCATTCCAGTAAAATACATTCTCCACACTGACCTATTATGTTCTCACCAAGATTTTACCACAGTATGTGAAATATAAGCTCTCAGTTTTAGAAGACAATACATAGAGTGTTTACCCAGTAACTGAAAGGAAACAGACTGAAAAGACGCAGGTTTGTTGGATACCTGGTTGTACCGTTTGTCCTTATGCCACCACAGGACACAGAGATGACTTAGGGGTCGGTGGATGGATCCAGAGGTTTCAGTGGAGGAGGAGGGCATCAAGAAATCCCAGAAGCATCAGATGAGAAGGTTCTGCTGGAGGCCGGAGTTTTTGTACAGTGCAGATCCAAGGAATAGACAGCAATATAGCCGTGTTTAAAGCACACAAAAATGGAACTTCCGCTTTTCGGAACCCTCCCCCCTCTGGTGTCACATTTGGCACCTTTCAGGGGGGAGGGGGGTGCAGATACCTGTCCAAGACAGGTATTTGCACCCACTTCTGGCATAGACTCCCATGGGAGTCTATGCCTCTTCCCGTCCCGACCGCGCTGTCTGCTGGGACACACACGGGTCCCAGAGACAGCGGGGACCAGTTAGGAAGCGCAGCACGACTCGCACATGCTCAGTAGGGAACCGGGAAGTGAAGCCGCAACGCTTCACTTCCTGATTCCCTCACCTAGGATGGCGGCAGCAGCTGCCGAGAACCGAGCGGGTTCTCGGCGTCGCCTGCCGACATTGCTGGACCCCAGGACAGGTAAGTGGCCATGTATTAAAAGCTGCTGGCTTTTAATTTTTTTTTTTTTTTGGCGGTTTAGGTGGACCCCCGCTTTAAACACTTCCTATTCAGGGTCTTTTTTGTTTTTGTGCTATTTTTTTTGGTAGCAGCAGAGTTGCTTTAATAATCTATACACATTTTTAGGCATTCTTTACATTCAAATATGAAAATAAATCACATTCCAATTTAGTTAATAAAATATATGTTATTCAGTAGTCTTTTGAAACAATACTGTGTAATGTGTAGCAGTCGAACTGCAGAGCACCCCTAAGAAATGTCTGCTGCAGGAAAGAAATTTGCTCAGTGTATGGACCGTACAATGGCATGTTTAGAGCGAAAAACAAAAAAACACTTTGGAAAACAGACTTTCATTCCAGCCAATGTTTGGGCATGGAAACATTTCTATTTGAGCACTGGTTTTAATTTTATATTTTTTTTAATCCGCTGTGGTGCAAACCCTGAAATGAAAAAAAACAGTAAGTAAATAAAAAGCGTGCATGTGAAAACACAAAAGAGTGCACTTAAAAGCGGAATTCCACCCAATTTTGAGAGGTGGTATTAAATGAAAATAAACAAAAATGCAGCGCTCAGTGGGACCAGTAGTAAAGAACGATTGCTGATGGTATAATCATTAAAGCTCATTTATTGGATGCATGCTGAGATTTGAAATTAAAAACAACTGTCAATGAAAAAAAATGATAAAATTATTAGACTTCATAAGCACAACTCATTATCATGGTTGAAGTAATACGAAAATTAGTATATACGATACCACCATGACTTCCAGACGACAAGGGGTTGAGAGAGGATGAAGAACATTCCATTTGGAAGGACGTAGAGAGGAGACGTTGCTGGATCTGGCGGCAGAGGAACAACCGTGTACCTACACCCATACATTAGATAGCCTGATATATCACAGACCAAAGATACGATCGCTTGCCTCACAAACCACCTCCTAACTCTTCCCCGGAGTACATTTCCAGTACAGCCTCGATCCAGTGGGACGCCTAGGGGGTTGTTACTACCAGATCTATGACTAGGGGCAGTCCCGTGTCAGTCCAGCAGCCGTCCTTGGAAGTTAAAGGCCATGGCTGGGTTACAGCCAATCGCTTCTTGTTGCCTGCTATCCGGTAAGCAGGCAATCCATATGGTGGTCGGGCACTGATTTGTGTGAAGTCACCGTGGTGGTTACCTGATCAATCTATGGACTATTGATTTAGTAATTTATGGACTGATTTCACAATTTATTCTTCATTATTTGTGTTTGAGCGCAGCTCCTTTCTGTCCATTTACTTATCTGTGTGTATCCCACCTTGAGTTGCCACTTTTGCCTCTATTTACCTAGTCTAGCACGGTTTCCTATTTCTATGGAAAGTATTCAGACCCCCTTAACCACTTACCGACCGCCGCACGACAGTGTACGTCCAAACTTTGGCAGCGGATATAGTTATGGCAGCAGCTAGCTGCCATAACCCCGGTATCCCCATTTTCGTGCGGCAGCCAGCTTTTAGATAAAAGTGGTCCTTGCGGCGGATTCCCCGCCAGATCACTTTTATTCGGTGGCGGCCCCCCCCCCCCCGCCGCGATCCGGTGCCCTCCGCCGCTTACCGGAGCCGTCGTAGCGGGGGAGGCGATCGCATCCGTCTCCGTCCTGTGTCTGGAGATGAGTGAGGCCAAGATGGCGCCCACTTGTCTCCATGACACTGCTGGGCAGAAGCGACGTCAAAACGTCACTTCCGTCCACGCCTCTTAAAAAAAAGGGACATTTTTTCAAATTTTTTTTTTATTGCATTTTAGTGTAAATATGAAATCTGAGGTCTTTTTTTATCCCAGATCTCATATTTAAGAGGTCCTGCCATGCTTTTTTCTATTACAAGGGATGTTTACATTCCTTGCAATAGGAATAAAAGTGACACCATTTTTTTTTTAAACAGTGTAAAAATAAATAAAATATATAATAAAATTTTTTTTTTCTTTTAAAACCCCCCAGTCCCAACGAGCTCACGCGCAGAAGCGAACGCATACGCGAGTAGCGCCCGCATATGAAAACGGTGGTCAAACCACACATGTGAGGTATCGCAGCGACCGGTAGAGCAAGAGCAATAATGCTAGCCCTAGACCTCCTCTATCGCAAAATATGCAACCTGTAGAATTTTTTTGGAGATTTGAGGGTAAAAGTTTGACGCCATTCCACGAGCGGGCGCAATTTTCAAGCGTGACATATTGGGTATCAATTTACTTGGCGTAACATTATATTTCACAATATAAAAAATAAAAAAAAATTGGGCTAACTTTACTGTTGTCTTATTTTTTTTTATTCAAAAATTTTTTCCAAAAAAAGTGCGCTTTTAAGACAGCTGCGCAAATACGGTGCAAAAAAAAAAAAAAAAAGTATTGCAACGTATTGTTAGAAGAAAAACCATATATAATGTTTGGGGGTTCTAAGTAATTTTCTAGCAAAAAAAAAAAAAAAAAAAAAACTGTTTTAAACATGTAAACACCTAACATACAAAATGAGGCTGGTGCTTAATTTTTTCACTTTGTTATATTGCAGCCATTTGCTAAAATCATTTTTTTTTCCTCAATGTACACACAGCACCCCATATTTACAGAAACACAGAATTGTTGACATTTTTGCAGATTAAAAAAGAAAAACTGAAATATCGCATGGTCCTAAGTATTCAGACCCTTTGCTGTGACACTCATATTTAACTCAGGTGCTGTCCATTTCTTCTGATCATCATTGAGATGGTTCTACACCTTCATTTGAGTCCAGCTGTGTTTGATTATACTGATTGGACTTTATTAGGAAAGCCACACACCTGTCTATATAAGACCTTACAGCTCACAGTGCATGTCAGAGCAAATGAGAATCATGAGGTCAAAGGAACAAAAATTTCTGCTGCACTTAAGGTTCCTAAGAGCACAGTGGCCTCCATAATCCTTAAATGGAAGACGTTTGGGGAGACCAGAACCCTTCCTAGAGCTGGCCGTCCAGCCAAACTGAGCTATCGGGGGAGAAGACCCTTGGTGAGAGGTAGAGAAGAACTCAAAAGATCACTGTGGCTGAGCTCCAGAGATGCAGTCGGGAGATGGGAGAAAGTTGTAGAAAGTCATTCATCACTGCAACCCTCCAGTCGGGGCTTTATGGCAGAGTGGCCCGACGGAAGCCTCTCCTCAGTGCAAGACTCATGAAAGCCCACATGGGGTTTGCTAAAAAAAAAAAAAAAAAAACCTGAAGGACTCCAAGATGGTGAGAAATAAGATTCTCTGGTCTGATGAGACCAAGATAGAACTTTTGGGCCTTAATTCTAAGCGGTATGTGTGGAGAAAACCAGGCACTGCTAATAGCCTGTCCAATACAGTCCCAACAGAGAAGCATGGTGGTGGCAGCATCATGCTGTGGGGGTGTTTTTCAGCTGCAGGGACAGAACGACTGGTTGCAATCAAGGGAAAGATGAATGTACAGGGATATCCTGGACAAAAACCTTCTCCAGAGTGCTCAGGACCTCAGACTGGGCCGAAGGTTTACCTTCCAACAAGACAATGACCCTAAGCACACAGCTAAAATAACGAAGGAGTAGCTTTACAACAACTCCGTGACTGTTCTTGAATGGCCCAGCCAGAGCACTGACTTAAACGCAATTGAGCACCTCTGGAGAGACATAAAAAAGGCTGTCCACCAACATTTACCATCCAACCTGACAGAACTGGAGAGGATCTGCAAAGAGGAATGGCAGAGGATCCCCAAATCCAGGTGTGAAAAACTTGTTGCATCTTTCCCAAAAAGACTCATGGCTGTATTAGATCAAAAGGGTGCTTCTACTAAATACTGAGCAAAGGGTCTGAATACTTAGGACCATGTGATATTTCAGTTTTTCTTTTTTAATAAATCTGCAAAAAAGGTCAACAATTGTGTTTTTCTGTAAATATGGGGTGCAGTGTGTACATTGAGGGAAAAAAATGAACTTAAATGATTTTAGCAAATGGCTGCAATATAACAGAGTGAAAAATTTAAGGGGGTCTGAATACTTCCCGTCCCCACTGTACATACACATAGTTGTGCTCATAAGTTTACATACCCTGGCAGAATTTATGATTTCTTGGCCATTTTTCAGAGAATATGAACGATAAACAAAAAAAAAAAAAAAACTCCTTCACTCATGGTTGGTGTTTGGCTGAAGCCATTAATCAACTATTTCTGTTGATTAACGCAAATAATACCCCAGTTCTTTATACAGTGTATATCAATGACAGCTTGAAGTCTTGTGGTATTTGTGGATGAGGCTCTTTATCTTCTCAGATGGAAAAGCTGCCCATTCCTCTTGGCAAAAAGCCTTCAGTTCCTGTAAATTCTTGAGCTGTCTTGCATGAACTGCACATTTGAGATTTCCCCAGAATGGCTCAATGATATAGAGTTCAGGAGACAGATTGCCACTCCAGAACCTTCACTTTATTCTGCAGTAGTCAATGACAGGTCGACTTGGCCTTGTGTTTCAGATCATTGTCATGTTGGAACGTCCAACTAAGTCCCATGTGCAGCTTCCTGGCTGACTGTAAACGTTCTTCCAGTTTTTATGAACATACTGCATTCATCTTGCCAACAGTTTTGACCAAATTGTGTGCCTTTGTAGCTCACACATCCCCAAAACAGAGATCCACCTCCATGTTTCACAGTAGGAATGGTCTACCTTTCATCATAGGCCTTGTTGACTCCTCTCTAAATGTAGTGATTATTGTTGTGGCCAAAAAGCTCAATTTTGGTCTCATCACTCCAAATTACTTTGTGCCAGAAGGTTTGAGGCTCGTCTGTGTTGTTTGGCGTATTGTAAGCAGAATGCTTTCTAGCATTTGCGTAGTAATGGCTTTCTTCTGGTGACTCGACCATGCAGCCCATCTTTCTTCACATGCCTCCTTATTGTGCATCTTGAAACAGCCACACCACATGTTTTAAGAGAGTCCTGTAATTTACCTGAAGTTATTTGTGGGTTTTTCTTTGCATCCCAAACAATTTTCCTGGCAGTTGTGGCTGAAAGTTTAGTTGGTCTACCTGACCGTGGTTTGGTTTCAACAGAACCCCTAATTTTCCACTTCTAGATTAGAGTTTGAACACTGCTGATTGGCATTCTCAATTACTTGGATATCTTTGTATACAGTTCAACTACCTTTTCCCACAGATCCTTTGACAATTCTTTTCCCCATGACTCAAAACCCAGAAACATCAGTGCAGCACTAGAAGAAATATGCAAGGGTCTATCAGGAGTCCAGAAACTCATTGACCTTTTATACACACACACCAAACACAAGCAAACAGATCACAGGTGAGGATGGTTACTTTTAATGGCCATTTGTGTTAACTTGTGTGCATGTTATCAGGCCAAAACCACCAGGGTATGTAATCTTGATCAGGGTAATTTGGGTAGTTTCTGTTGTGATTATGATTTAAAGAGACTGATAATAAATGGTGTCAGCCAAACACGAACCATGAGTGAAATAAATGTTTTTGTGTTGCACACACAAAATTTTGGGGGTTCTGAGAAATTTACCCCCTTCTATGACACTGCAGTGAGGCATGCCTCCACTGCAGCATTTTTATTGAACAGTTTGGGCCAATGGTACTTTACCATTGGTCCAAGCTATTCATTGAGCTCAGTACCTCTGACAAGTAGTAAGAGCTCATCCTCTCAGTCTGCTGCAAACAGAGTGTGCCAGCTTGTATGTAAACTGGCCGCTCTGTATGTTAACTTCTGACAGGCTGTGCAAGGAGCCCCGTATCTCCAGAACCATCGGTCTTAGGAGCCCCAAATTTTGACCAGTGGTGGGGAAGGACTTCAGCTAATTTGGTTCTCTGAGAACCTGAAAGCTTGATTTTTTTTTTATGTTCATGGCAGGTGTGGTGTAGGACCTCTCCCTGATCTCCTGGGGCGTAAGGCTCCTGACAGGGACATAGGGTACCAATGATCAGCCTAGCCAGAAGGCCTGGCAGACCCCATTCTTCTACTAGCTCAGCCAAAGCAGACCATTGAATACTGGGTTGAGGGGTCTCCCGAAGAGACCCCCCCCCCAGGGGCAGGGGAGGAAGGAACCAGAAGGCCATACATCCTCCTAGACATCATGGTAAGCCTGCAGTGAAAGTGAAAAACAGTGGAAGAAAAATAAAATAAATACAATTAAATAAGTGGCTGTGCATGTACCCTGAGGTCTGGAAGAAAAAATTTGCCCCAGACTTAACCAAAAGGCCCAGCCCTAAAAAGGTACAGTGAAGAAAAAAAAGTTAGCAGAGGTACATAGCCAGCCACTCCAGCTCAGGTCAAGCCAGAATGATAGCACCCCTACTGGACACTGATGAGAACAGATAATACATTTGATCTTAGCCAAGGGTGCTCATCAAACGCCTTCATGCAACAGTTCTGGTGAACTTTCTATAGCGTGCAATGATTAGCATCCAAGCGCACTCATTGCACCAAAACCACACTTTAGAAATTGTGGAGTAAATTGGCCCGTGGTTCTTCAAACCAAAAAATAAAAATATACTTAAGTGCAGGGGTATTGTATCTTTTGTAAGACCCACACTAGTCACCCGCCATTTTTTCATATGAAAAAGACTTTATATGTAACTGGCTTGTTGGCATCAAATTGTAAGTGGATTTTTGCAGAGCGTGCAGAGATTTGAAGCAAACACTTCTGTTTTCCTCTGATGAGTTGGTGCCAGAAGGTGTCTGCATGCATCTTTTCCTCCTCTCTACATAGTCTAAATACAAATATTATTTAAATATAAAAAAAAAAAAAAAAATCTGCATCAGGTAAATGCACATCTAACTGTAGCTGGACAAATTAAAGTGGTTGTAAAGGTTCAAGGATTTTATGCATGAAGGTAAAAAAACCTGTGTGCAGCATCCCCCACAGCCCCCAATAATCACCCTCATCAAGAGCCAATGATGTGCAGAAGAGCCTTGACTCTCCAGGACACTCCCTGCTCATTGCCTGAGACAGCAGCGGGAGCCATTGGCTCCCACTGCTATCAATCAAAGCCAGTCAATAGAGAGAGAGAGAGGCTGAGCCACGGCTGTGTAAATTGACACAGAGCAGCTGCTTGGGAGTGAGTCTGCTTGGCAGGAGGGAGGGGCCAGGAGCACTGGCAGGGGACCCCAGAAAAGGAGGATAGGGTCTGCTCTGTGCAAAACTGCTGCACAGAGCAGGCAAGTAGGACTTTTTTTAAACTTGCCTTTAATAAGATCACTTTAAACTGTTTCTCATTACAAACATCTCACTATTCCATTCCTTATTTGACAGAGTGGAAAAGGAGACTTATAAGATATGATGCCCATAGCGTTTATAATTTAATTTAAAATGAATAAATAAAATCCTATAAGAGCCTGTGTTAACAGTCTTTGGTCTTGTGTCCATGGCATGAGTTTGTTTGACATCAATTTGAAAAGCTCCTTAGATCATCCTGATTTCATTGACAGATGTATTAGACCTCCTTCTGACCTGCTTCAAGTGAGTTTTGCACTCTGAGCTTTGCCATTGTGAAGGCTTGCAATGGCTTGCAATGGCTTCCATGAACTCCGATAGCTGGCTACACACAGCAGCAGTTCAGCCCTAATTCTGATTAGCCGACACATAACCTTATCCAGTTAATCCTCAAATCCAAATGAGGAATTGCACTCCATACATATATAAATTTGGGTTGCACCAATACTGCTTTTTTATCAGCGAGTACCGATACCTTGCTGTGTAATTTGCGTCCATACAAAATGAATCGCAAAGAATTGCATGCGATTCCTGTCCAAATCACATGCAATTTGCCCTACCACTCCTGTGTGTGAACCCAGTATAGAAAGGTTAGTGCCATCCCATGCAGCAATTTAAAATGTTCTAACTCACATTAAAGTACATATCTGGTCAAAGCCAAATCTGCATAGTGTCCCCATCTCGCCGATGATAGAAAACCAAGGCCGCTGGAAGCGCTCACAGGGCTGGAGGAGAAGTTCCTGGACTCCTGTGGGTATAGGACGGAAGTCATATCAGCTTGGAGGCAGGTCGCCTATACATCTCCTTCAGCCCTGTGAGTTCCGCCAGCGGCTGTGGTTTTCTATCATCAGCAGGATGGGGTCACTTTGTAGATATATACTTTAATGTGACTTATAAAATTTTTAATAAACTGCCCATTGCTGCACTAGATGGCTCTTCCCTTTTCTATACTGGACACACACACACACACACACAGGAGTAGTGGGGGAAAATTGCATACGATTCGGACAAGAATTGCACCGCATGCCTGTTCATATGACATGCAATTCTTTACAGTGTTTGTATTGACGCAAAGCGCACCACAAAGTATTGGTTTCGAGAGCATTTTTATGAGTACTCGTGAAAATGCAGGGTATCGATACCGATATCAGTGAACCCCTAATATAAACCTGGATAGGGTTATACCTAGGGCTGCAGAGCACAAAAATACTTATAACTATCACTTTACTGAAGAAAAAAAAAAAAAAAAAAGTGGCTTACTGGTTAGCTCTTAATTGTAAGCTCTTAATTGTAAGCTCCTTGAGGTTAGGGACTGATGTGAATGTACAGTACTGTAAAGCGCTGCATAAATACCTGGCCTGCAATAAGTAAATAAAACAATTCATACATCAATTGAATCCCATTAGACACATTTCTAACATCCGCACACTGAACAATCACATCTAGGACGCACAGTTTTAAAAATAATACCATTTATTGAGTTAGAAAAAATTGTTAAGAGGGCATCTTTTTGCCTTGTGCACTGTTAGCTTTGTGTATACCATAACCCCTGAGAGATAAAAAGTCTAGTTTGAGTCAGTAGTAGTCTTACTAAAAATAAACACTGTAATGAAAAAGAATGAATACTTTTCTCTAAAAAAGGTGAGAATTAAATCAGCCCTTCCTCTTTATTTAAAATAAGTCTTCAAGTACTGATCATGTGCTTCTATTTAATATCAAATCCTGGAAATAGTAGCAGTAGCCACCAGACTATAGAAAATGTCCTTTGAGACCAGGAGCAGCACAGATTGTAGGGCTATATACAAATAATAAACCCACAGAAACAAGAGTTTAACTTATTATTGACAACAGTCACATCTGCAGTATAAAAAAAAAAAAAAAAAAAACACGAGTGAATGAGTGACTAAATCCCCTGTGTATTGTAGACCTAAAATCATTAGTTAACCTGAATAGATACTCTTAACAAAGCTTATGATATCTCAATATCAAACTTATAAATGTTTGCAGATACTGGGGTTCTGGAGGAAATTCTAGTCCAAAATTCCTCTACATAACAGATTTCTATACATATCTGTACAAGTCTGTAGCAGAATGAATGTAAACATATGCTCAATCCACCAGATACAATACCAGTATAAGTCAATATGATTATCTTTAGTAACATCCTAAACATCTCTCAGAGGAAGAATGAATAGGCAAGAAAAGATACAAAACATATGAAAAATTACACAGATAATCATAGTATTCAATGCAAACAGTACTTGTTTGCTCAGCTACCCTGAACTTTGTGTATCTGAGGAAAGACTTTTTCAAAGCATCCAATTCCTCCTTTAGCTCTTTCATACTGTTCTCACTAAAGAGAAAGGACAATCTGTTTGCCAGACAATCCTTGCCCCATCTGCATTGATACACGAGGATATTTTCATTTGCATAGGTCAGATATTTTTCTATAAAAATTCATATTCTATCAACCAATAAGTGTTGGCAAACATATGTACATGGGCAACGTATAGTAGCTGCATCTTTCACATATACCTACATTATAGACACTAAAGGTGCAACTAAAGTAGCCTGTTTCTTGGATTATATTTTGTTTAGATCAGGGAAAGGATAAGAGACCTCTAAAGTTTTTGTCTTTTGACCCAGTTTGGGAGATTTTCCCTTACATCATGGAGACCAAACCTAGTACAGTCCAATCCACTCACCACCATACCTTATTCACCTTACTTCTTAAAGCCTAAGTTTAGGCAAAACTTGAAAAAGCAAAAAAAATAAAAAACTCAACACAAGAGACTGTACTTTAATCTAAAGTGTCCCACATGCTGGCTGCCCTCTGCCCACCCCTCTTACCCCATGCAGTTGTTATATTCCAGTGCTGCAGAATTGAACAGAGCTAAAGGACCTGTCGCAGGTGAATGAAAAGCAAAGGAGGCAGACCTTACATTCTCCCGTTCGTACTCCATACGTATTTTTTCATTCATGGAAGCAATAGTACAATTTTTAAAAATGGAGGAGGGAAGCAGAGAGGGCAAGTAAAGTCTGCACTCTTGAGTGCCTGAGGTCCCTCGGCTTTTAACCCTGCAGCAATGCAAGATTATGGCTGTGGGGTATGGGAGGTGGACAGAGGATTTCAGCCAGCACCAGCACAGGGGACTATTCAGAATATATAGAAGTACTGTCCCTTAAGCCGATTTATTTTATTTTTTTCACATTTTACCTAAACTTGGGCTTTAAATTTTAAGGTTCAATATTTGATGTGCTGGCCATTTAAGAATGCAATACAATACTGAAAATAGTTCCCCACATGGTGGGGCATTTTTATGGTTGCTTGTCTCCCCATTCAACGGTTCTTCCATTAACATCCCTTATTCTGTGACTTAACGAGCAAAAGGAGGAAGAGAAATCCTACTCAAGGAGGTGCAGACAGCAAAAAAAAAAAAAAAAAAAAAAAAAAAACCAAAAGACAACATTTCCAAGCCATGCCAACACTGTAAATTGAATAAAAAAAAAAAAGTTTGGCCTGGAATTTAGTCTTATTATTTACGAAGCTAAAAAAGTATGTGGTTAAAAGAAATTCACCCCATTGAAAAACCATACAACTTAAAGCTGTGGGGTGTTAAAATGGATCCCTGTTTGATTAGAACTTGCAGCAAAATGTTCGTACACAAGATGTAGAAAAAAAAGTCCCGTCTGTGTAGTGTATAATCCCAGATTACATGCGCCACACAGAACACTGTGTAATAAGGGGAGGTTGTTATTGAAATGTGCTTTGAAACCACTTCTCTGTCGACGTCAGGATAGGTGTTGGGCTGTGTCTTCTGTGACCCGATCCTGGGGACTGCAGTGCACATGATAACAATGAGAGCAAACCCGAACAGGCTGAGCATTGGGGACATGAGGCAGAGAGGATGAATAACTTGAGCAGCGGGAACAGAATATCTACATGGAGAAAAATGGAAATACAACATGAAAAGTCCATATAGAACATCTAAAGATCTTTTTATGTATATAGATTTTAACCTTGAGAGATAATAGCACAACATGGCACTTCCTATGCATTTTAGCATAAACAAAATATAAAAATAAAACAGGCTTCAATATAGTTACATAGTAGGGGAAGTTGAAAAAGTCCAATCTGTGTGTGATTATATATTTCAGTGTATATCCCTGAATGTTGGGGTTGTTCAGGTGCTTATCTAATAGTTTTTTGAAACTATCGATGCCCCCCACTGAAACCACCGCCCGTGGAAGGGAATTCCACATCCTTGCCGCTCTTACAGTAAAGAACCCTCTACGTAGTTTAAGGTTAAACCTCTTATTCCAATTTTAATGAGTGGCCACGTGTCTTGCTAAACTCCCTTCTGCGAAAAAGTTTTATCCCTATTTTGGGGTCACCAGTATGGTATTTATAAATTGAAATCATATCCCCTCTTAAGCGTCTCTTCTCCAGAGAGAATAAGTTCAGAGCTCACACCCTTTCCTCATAACCAATATCTTCCAGACCCTTTATTAGCTTAGTTGCCCTTCTTTGTACTCGCTCCATTTCCAGTACATCCTTCCTGAGGACTGGTGCCCAGAACTGGACAGCATACTCCAGGTGTGGTTGGACCAGAGTCTTGTAGAGCGGGAAAATTATCGTTTTATCTCCGGAGTTGATCCCTTTTTAATGCATGCCAATGTTTACCTTGTTAGCTGCAGCTTGGCATTACATGCCATTCCTTTTGCCACCCAAATGCGTTTTACATTTTTCTACATAAAACCTCATTTGCCATGTAATTGCCCACCCCATTAATTTGTTCAGATCTTTTTGCAAGGTTTCCACATCCTGCAGAGAAGTTATTGCCCTGCTTAGCTTAGTATCGCCCGTAAATACAGAGATTGAACTGTTTACCCCATGCTCCAGGTTGTTAATGAAAAAAATAAATAGGATTGGTCCCAGCACAGAACCCTGGGGGAGCCCACTATCCACCTTTGACCATTCCTTTTATCTAGATGGCAACTCACCTCCTCATAGAAGGTTAATAGATTGGTTTGGCAAGAACGATTCTTCATGAATCCATGCCGATTACTGCTAATGATGATACTGTTCTCGTTACTAAAATCTTGTATATAGTCCCCTATCATCCCCTCCAAGAGCTTGCATACTATTGATGTTAGGCTAACTGGTCTGTAATTCCCAGGGATGTATTTTGGACCCCTTTTATACATTGGTGCTACATTGGCTTTTCTCCATATCATCTGGTACCATTCCAGTCAGTAGACTGACTATCAGTAAAAATTAGTAACAATGGTCTGGCAATTACTTGACAGTTCCCCCAAGTACCTTCGGATGCAAGCCATCTGGTCCCGATGATTACTGTTAAGTTTACCAAGTCTAATTTTTATTCTGTACTCTGTTAACCATGTAGGTGCTTCCTGTGATGCGTCATAGGGATAAACACTGCAATTTTGGTTACTGAAGCCCCCCCGATTCCATCGCGAAAACTGAGAAGAATGAATACCTTGGCCATCTCCCCACCCTATGTAACCAGATGTCCTTCCTCATTCTTTATGGGGCCAATATGGTCTGTCATCCCTTTTTTACTGTTTAAATACTTAAAGAATTTCTTGGGACTTTCTTTTGCTCTCCTCCGCTATGCGTCTTTTGTGTTCCATCTTAGACGCCCTAATTGCACCCTTACATTTCTTGTTGCATTCTTTATAAAGTCTGAATGCCGATGATGATCCCACAACCTTGTATCTTTTGAAGGCCTTCTCTTTTGCTTTTATATGCATTTTTACATTGGAGTTAAGCCATCCAGGACTTTTGTTCGCTCTTTTAAATTTTCTTTACCCAATGGGATGCATTGGCTAATGCCCTTATTTAATATGCTCTTAAAGCAAACCCATCTCTCCTCCGTGTTCTTTGTTCCTAAGATTTTATCCCAATCAATATCTTATAGCAAGGTTCGTAGTTTAGGGAAGTTGGCTCTTTTAAAATTCAGTGTCTTTGTATTCCCCTTATGTTTCCTATTTGTGTGATTTATACTGAAGCTAATTGACCTGTGATGGCTGTTTCCTAAATTGCCCCGTATTTCCACATCCGGGATCAGGTCTGTATTGTTAGTAATCAGTAGGTCTAGTAACGCTTTGTTCCTAGTTGGCGCGTCTACCATCTGACCCACGGGATTGTACTGCAAGACATTTAGGAACTGGCGAGCCTTAGACAAACGCGCAGTTCCCTCCGCCCAGTCCTTGTCTGGATAATTAAAATCCCCCCCATTATGACGACACTTCCCATCCTTGCCGCTAATCCAAATTGTGATAGGATGTCAGTCTCCCCTTCCTCCGCCAGGTAACGGGGCCTATAGCATACTCCCAGTATTACTTTCCCCTTAGTTTCCTTCCTTTGGAGCTCTACCCATAAGGATTCCACCTCCTCTCTTGCTCCCTTAGTGATGTCTTCTCTCACATTCACATTATTCTTGATATACAGGCATACCCCTCCCCCTTTTTTACCCTCTCTATCCCTGCGATAGAAGGGAATACCCTTGAATGGTTGCCAGCCAATCATGAGAGCTGTTGAACCAAGACTCTGAAATTCTCACAAAATCTAAATCCTCCTCGTTCAACAGTATCTCTAGTTCACCCATCTTGTCCGCCGCCAGGCTCCAGGCATTGGTGAACACGCCACATAGTTCAGAGCGGTCACATACTATCCTCTTATTGGGTGTTCGAGGTTCCAAATAGGATTTGTTACTATACTTACCTCGGGTTTATGTGCTTTAGTCAACCTACCACTAATGCCCCAAATAGTACCCTCTGGAATATGTTCCGCACTGACTATCTCTACCTCTGGGCCCTTGCTAAAGATTTTTTTTTTTTCATTTGGGTAAAGTTCCACTTTCAGTAGTTTCATTTCATGCATTCATATATTGCTAATCCTTTTTCATTAACATGAAATCCACCACTACCAATTTGCACATAAGGTTACAAATTCCCTATGAGCATATAGCTTCTTTACCATTTTACCTTATCTGTAGGTTTGTCCGAGGTCCTGATTCATTTTTAGGAACTTCTGTTAGAAAAATAAGTTGTGTTGATATATACTAAATTTGTGGACGTGTAAAAGGCCCTGTATACAATGGTGCAATGGAGTTACAACACTAATCTGAAAAGCTGCATCACTGCACAGGAATTGCACCATCAGAATGCCAGTTACAGTTCATTTTCGTTTTGTTGTGAGGTGCTATGAAGCTTAGATAATGTTGTCCAAGTACACAAATAGTGCCTCCACATGTAGCAAAACGTGTGGCCATGCTTCATTTTGGTATACTGATGTAGGGACCTTTAGGCTGGATTCACACCTATGCATTTTTAGTGCTTTTTGCATTTTGCAAATTTGCACTACAGAACGTGTTCCATAGGAAACCATGTTAAATGGACTGTAGTGCAAATCTGCAAAATGCAAAAAGCACTAAAACTGCACAGGTGTGAAACGAGCCTTAGTAGAGACTGAAATTTACAAAATGTTAACTCCACACACTATGGATTACTTAAGAAATATGCCGGACCTTCCCACATTATCCCAACCATTCCTACCCACATTGGATTATACAGCAGAAATGCAGACAAAAAAAACAAAAAAAAAAAAAAAGGGAAAAATATCCTGCAACCAAATTCTGTGAAAAAGCATTCATTTGTTTTTATAGGCAAAGTGAGTTAACACATACTCAGTATAAAAATAAATCTTTACCTTTCCACAACTACGACAGTGATGCCGTCTACGTAAAAGTGTAAAGGGTGCATAACAACTCATGCATTGAGTACTGGCGCTGTCAGGGACCCATTCTGGAGTCACTAGAAGGAAAAGCACGCATATAGTTAGTACAAATTTGGGGACTGGATAAGGAAGTAGCAAGAGGCATCCCGTTGAACACACTCTGGAAACGGGACTTTGTAGGTGCAGGTAAAGGGCAGTTTTAGTAAAGCGACAAAAGTAGTCCAGTGTATCAGTACTTCTAATTGCAGGACACTAGGAAGCTGAAACTTTATTTAAGTTCACACGTGGCGTCCGGTCTCTCCCGTGGTCAGATTAACTGCTATGCTCCCCTGCCCAGCACTGCTTAGTTTAACTTACAGATACTTTAAATCATTTACTGAGCTTTTTTTCTTCCTATTCCTTGCCTACAGTATGTTCCAATAAAGCTGGTATCATGACCACTGCCCCAGGTTTCCTGTCTCAGGGTGGCAGCATTCTATGGAGCTACCCTTGCATGCAGAGGACTACAGTTGTCTCCCTACACTGTGTGAATCAAATGAAACATACAGCCGTACAGCTTAGGATAGCAAGGCACTCCCCTGCTACTTCTTCTCCCCCCATCTCCAAGCTAACTGGCTAGTGATTGCACGGTTCACTATTAACTTTTTGTGATTACTGAAAGTTCAGGGAAGCAGCACTTGGAGAGCAGGAGCCAACAGCAGTGAAAGTTGTAAACTGCAAGTGCTGTGGTAACAAATAGTTTACTGGGAAATGTTTATTTTATTGTGCTCGATGTGTTAAACTCAAAAGCACTCACATATTTGAGAAAATGAAAAATATACATACCATACAGGCTAAACCTTAAACTGACCAGTGAAATTGGTAGGTATAACCCAACACTAATAGAGGGGCACCAGACTAAGTGCAGTATGTTAAAGTTAAATTTATTGAAAGCAAAACAAGTGGCAACTCACATCTTAGTAGTTAAAAACAGGCATGTAAGGAATCATTTCAGTCAGCCCTAAGGCTCTCTTGAGTGGTCCTAGTGAATTTGGAAGAGTCTTTGGAGCACCCTACTGATAAATGCCACTATAATAGACTGACGTCTGTCAGCCTATCAGGGCTGAAGAAGCAGAAGCTTCAAAACGTGTTACACCTCCAACATCAGCACAGCCTCCCGGGTGATGTCACATCCTGTCCAGCGCCATCTTGCATTATACGCTGGTTCATGTGATAGGCGGCTTTCCAGCACCCTCCAGCTTCATGGATGTCACCAATCTACTAGGACCACTCAGGAGAGGCTTAGGACTCACTGGAATGATTCCTTACATGCATGTTTTTATATACTAAGATGCAAGTTGCCACTCTGCCAGTCTGCTTTTAATAAATTGAACTATCTGAACATACCGCACTTCGTCTGGTGCCCCTGTGTTCCCTTTTGATATTGCAGAGTTTGCTTGCTCTAAGGGTGCTGCCACTGGTGCTTGACATAGCAAATCCGCAACTCTGGACTTTCGACATTTGCAAAATGTATTACTGTGTTCATTATATGGTTTGATCATGGTTAACCCTTTTAGCACAGCTATTGTTTTAGGAATATATATATTTTTTTTATCCTGGGAAGCGGTGATATCACTCCCACAAATATAAAAAGGTAGGTGAAAGTGAAAGGTGCAGTCTGAAATGTAAATATTGCTTTGTAAATAGGGCTGGTCTCCTTACCCTTTGCCCATTTAAGCCATGAGTTAGTCATGATCGAAGGTAAATTACAGGGAGTTCCTTTGAAAACATTTTTGTTTTTTCCCCCATAAATGTTGCTTTGAATATGCTTATCAATATACCACTAGGTTAGATCTGACATACCCATCGAATTGCTACCGGTCTGCTGATCCAGGTTCTGACAAACTAAACAGTCTGGCAAACGTGAGGCATCTTCAGCTCTGCCTAGAAAAAACAAACATGGAATCTAGGTCATTTTTCCGCTTCTGTTCTCTCGAGAGGCATTTCTACAGCTGCCACTAAGACTTATGGGAAACTACTATTTTTGTGCAAGATAAATCTACAAGCATCATAACTTAAATTAAAAAAAAAATAAAAACAACCACCACACATGCATCATATTGTTTTCTTTAAACAGGTTAGTTGCCCTTTATGTCAACTAGAAACAGACACAGAAACTAGGGCAGGGATATGCAATTAGAAAACCTCCAGCTGTTGCAAAACTACAAGTTCCATCATGCCTCTGGGTGTCATGCTTGTGGCTGTCAGAGTCTTACTATGCCTCATGGGAGTTGTAGTTATGCAATTAGCAAACCTCCAGCTGTTGCAGATCTCTGAACTAGAGGGTGGTCAGATATGCATGCATGGCCCACAGTCTCACAGGTGCTCCAAAAAATTGTCACCTCCTTGTGAACATTTTAAATGAAAGAAGAGTGGTAACAGCAAGAGTGTGTGCTGGCATCAATAATGGCTGGCCAACAGGCTCAAACGCTACCCAAAGGAGTAAGCTTGTCAAGCTGATTTGGTCTTAAATGGCCACTTGAGAAACACCATCTGTCTAAGGGTGCCTTAAAAGTGATACTAAACACAGTTTAATTTACATTTCCCCCTCCTATTGCTGTATATAAAATGATGGCACTATTTTAATAAAAAAAAAAAAAAAACCCACATCTAAAGCACCTTTATCCTAATTGATCTACAGCTGTCACGTGACCCAGTTCTTTCCCAGCCTGTCTAGAGAAACATAAGCAGAAGGAACTTCTAGTCCTCTGCTGCTGGTCACATGTTCAAAATAAAAAAAATAAATAAAAAAAAACAGCCTTTGGAATATGGAGTAAAAATAAATCATTAGTATCAATAAACAGTTTTAAATTGTCAAATATATATTTGAAATCAAATCTTTTATTTTTTGGCAATAACATAGCATGGGCGGATTTCTGCTATTCACAGCCTGTTACGCCCCGACAGCCTGCGTCTTAACCTCCATTAACAGTTTCCCATCTTTTTTCTGCCGATTATGTGCACGAGAGCCAGCATGGGGATTTGTGTGTGTGTAAGGGGAGAGGAGACATGTCGTTTGTTCCTACTAAGTAGGAACGATATATCTCCTCCCCTAGTTAGTCCTATCCCCATACAGTTAGAATACACATTTAACCCCTTGATCGCCCCCTAGTGTTAACCCCTTCCCTGACAATGACATTTATAAAGTAATCAGTGCATATTTATAGCACTGATCGCTGTATAAATGTCAATGGTCCCAAAAATGTGTCAAAAGTGTCCAATATGTTCGCCGCAATGTTGTAGTACCACTAAAAATTGCAGATCACCACCATTACTAGTAAAAAAAAAAAAAAAAATAGTAATAAAAATTGCCATAAATCTTTCCCAAAGTTTGTAGATGTTATAACTTTTGCGCAAACCAATCAATATTCGATTGTGATTTTTTTTACCAAAAATATATGTGTTAGAATACATATCGGCCTAAAGTGATGAAGACATTTTTTTTTTAATTTGGGGATATTTACCAAAATCAAAACTGTCGCTCTTTGTTTATAGCGCAAAAAATAAAAACTGCAGAGGTGATCAAATACCAAAAGAAAGCTCTATTTGTGGGAAAAAAAGGATGCAAACTTTGTTTAGGTACAGAGTCACATGATCGCGCAGTTGTCAGTTAAAGCGACGCAGTGCCAAATTGTAAAAAGTGCTCTGGTCAGGAAGAGGGTAAAGAGGGCTGAAGTGGTTAATCTACATTTAATATGCATGGAGAACGAGGGTGGGAGTTGGCTGTCATTTACCACTGTGTATACACTCACATGTGACTCTAGTCACATGGGCTGCTCAGATGTATTAGGAAGGAAATGCTCAGCACAGAAACTCACTAAAAACTGAGCATGCGCAGAGCTGCCAACACTGCTCTGCAAAATCCCTAGCTGAATTGGGGACATGGACAGAAGGGGAGTCAGAGAACATCAGGATCAACCAGGTTTTTTCAAAATACAGAAAACAAATCTCAGTGACTGAGTATGAAGGACGTAATACAACATTTATTGATAGCATTTTATGATGTGGGTTTAGTAACATTTTAACAGAAATGTTTCAACAGAATAGTTTATTATAGGGCTAATAAAGGATTCATTACCACTGCCTTCTGCATGCTTTACACACACAAAAGACAAACATAGTATTTATATACATATACACCCACAGACATTTTATGATTTAATAACTAGCAATAGGACAGCAGCAGTACAATTTATTGGTGTTCATAACTTACTTTCTGTGTCTTGCGGTTGCCTTGAACTCACAGCTTCAAACACAGTTTTCAGAATCACGCGCAAGTCACTTGCAAAGTTGGTTTGTAGCTGGTCAGCAACACCTGTAGAACAAAGCATTTTAATCAACCAACCAATACCCCAGAGTTGCATGCAAAAGGCTGCATTCACACTAGTGTAGCATGTGAACGCACGCAAAATGCACCGATAATGGCACCCCCAAACGCAAAACCAAGATGCGTGTTTTTACACCTGGCAAAATACACAAAGCTAAAAAGCTGCATGGGCTTTTTCTTCACAAGCAGGACAACCCATTGAAATTAAGTGGTTGCCCTATGCTTCAAACCCAGCAACTGTACACAACGAAATAAAAAAAAAACGCATGTGTGCGACACCTGACAGTGTGAATAGGGGCAAACAGACAAAATATGGCTCCGCAACAACGACAGCTTAAAGCAGATTAGTAAACGGTTATTCCAGACATTCCATAAAATGAGGTCCGTGGACTCACCAGCAATACATACAAAGAGGCGGTGCAGCATGTCACTGTCACTGCGATACCGGGCCCGCACATCAAAGAAACTTGTTTTTCTAAATAAAAGTCAAAATAATAAAAGGATTCAGCATCATAAGTCTAGGTACATCCCCAAACAAGCATATATGGCATACCTTAAGTAAACATTTTAAATATTCCTTACTTACATAAGACATGCAGGATTTGAACCTGTGCAGGCAGAACCCAATGGATTCTTGTTGAACCACTACTTTTACAACAATTTTTAATATTCTTATTACTCAAATTTTTTTTATACAATCTTATTATTTGTTGTCGTTGCATGATCACAGATATAACAATAGCACTAAAACAGGGGCCATGATGTACTGTACGAAATGCAGCATAGAGGCCTTGAACGCAATGGTCCAAGCCCCCAGTCAAAGAAGCAATATAGGGGAGCATTTGCGTTTGGCTTGACAGATTGCATGACTGTACAGTAACAATTCCTAAAAGCACGTCATTCCCCCCCCATTTACCTCAAATTGAATCTCATACGTATATTGCGGAGTATTTCTAATTGTTTTGTTGCATGAGGGAGTTTAATATCCTGGCTTGTACTATTGTCTAAGCCTATTGACATATCCTGAGAAGCAACGTCTGGATCACTCATTGCCATGTTACAAGATTCAGAAGTCTCTTGTGGGGTCTCCTCATCAGTGGTGCTTTGTGCCGTAGGAGTGTCTGCCTCTGATTGTCCTGTCTGGCTATCAAGGTGAAAGGAATTGGAGTCAATAGGAGGTGGCAGACATGACGACAGGTGCACAGAAGGGTCCTCAGACGAAGCAGAGCACAGAGCTCGCTCAAGCCAAAGTAACTCATTCTCGGTTAGTACGCAGAGAAGTTCCCTAGAAAAAAGAAATAGCACAAAATATAATCCAATACTGGGTTAAAGTGGTCCTGTCTCAGGTTACCATCTTTGAAAGGTAGGGTGAAACTTTCCAGTATACATTTTCAGAGGAATGTGCCATCATCCAGACAATTCAAATACGGAAGATAAGGTTACTGAAATGAAGCTCTAATAGACAGATGATTATTACAGTTCAGTAGGGTCGGTGGTAGCTGTGGTGCTTTGGTGGTATCAAAATTCTGAGGGGTGTTGCATAGCCACCGTCAAGCAATTAGTGACTACATGACCCCCCCCCAGCAGTATATTCACTTTTAGCATATCAAATTATTTATGATTAAGTAAATAGCAGGAGGGTTTAGAACAACTTTAAAACGTTTCTCCTCTGACCAATTCCCTTTTGGAAGTAGGGCTGCTGGAACCCTTGGGGGGGGGGGGGGGGGACCCACACGAAAAAATTACCACGTACTGACTATTTGTATGTAAATCATTCAATCTGTTCTACTTCATATACGTGACATTACAACATAAAAGCACATCTAACTTAGTAGGGCACAGTAATGTGTGCAATAGGTAGGACTTTGTCCCTCTGCACTGTCAACACCCCCTTAGGCAACGTGGTGGTATGAGGAGGCATGTAACAAGTTGTTTGGTCCATGCTCCCTACATCTTATAGTAAACCAGCACCCATTAGTGTGCAAACCAGGGGTAAAATACAGAACAACGTTGTAAATTGCAAAGCAATTTTAAAAGTATTCCAGTGTGCGTTTATGAATGTATTATAGCAGATGCATACCGTCCCAAATATAGATGGGTTCTGTAGAGAATTTAGGTAGATTTTGTAGTATACAATACGTATTTGTGGGCATCCATTTCTAGACTATTTTATTCACCTGATTTTCTTCAGTAATCCATAAAAGGGACTGAAAAGTTCACACATCTCCTCGCGTCTTTTCTGTAGGTTTAAGGGTCCGTCTGGAAAAATCAGCAGCCCACTATAAAAAAAAAAAAAAAAAAAAAAAAAAAAAAAAAAAAAAAAGAAGGTGCAAACAGTCAATGGTTACAGACAAATCACAAATGAACACATCATTCAAATAGACATAAAACCCAGCAACCAGCCAGCAGGAATAATAATAAAAAAAAATTATATATATATATATATATTTTTATTTCAGTGTTCCTCTACAGAGTAAGTGGCTGCTGACCCTCACCATCCAAATCATCATGGGCAGGTGGCATTGGCATTCAACATCATCAGAACACTAAATGCGTACTACGGACGTCAGACACTTGCTCTTTCAAACTGTGAACAGCTTTGTATGTAGTCCCCACCTCCAACATTCAGCTGAGCTTTAGATCACAAGTGTGCATTGACTGCGGTTATATCTCACCTGATAATTGCTAGGCGTGGGATGGAAATCATCAGTTCTGGCTCACAGTCATCAATCATTTCCTGGGTTAAATAGCCTTTCTGCAAAGCCCTATATAACAAAAAAAAAAAAAAAAACTAAATCAAAGACAGTTATGCTCTATATCAGGAAATAAAAGGTTAGAAGAATTATTTGGCACTGTAAAATATTTGCCATTGTAAGACCTGTTCTAAAGCCCCTATACTCAACACAACAAAACAAAAAACAAAAAAAACACACACCTTGAATTTCATAACCACAAATATCTGATAGCCTTAAAAAGTTATGAGAACTACACATAAAAAGATAATGTTCTGATTACAAATAGAGATTTTTGGATAGACATCCTCTTCCTGTCAGCAATCACAGCAATGTCATTTAAGTGAAATATAGCTTACATCAAAAGTGTTGTGTTGTACTAGGCTCTCTCTAGGTTTATATTAAAATTCTTTACTGGCATAAATGACATCTGCATCATAAAATAAAAGTCTCCTGTGCCAAAAGTACTGACCTGGAAACCGTTTCACAGAAAAGTACTGCAATTTCTTGCTGCTCATAGATCTTTTCTGGAGTCTTTACGCTGACCACCAAGGACATATACCTGGAGAAATCATTTGTTATTCAGCATCTGTTCATAATAAGTTATTCAGCATCATGATTTAAACAATATGTGAAACTTGGAGATATGAAAGATCTCCTGCATTCCTTCAATGTGCATGCCCTTTCGACTTGCTGGGATCAGTAGGAAACACACATTCCTGAAAGCATGTGAAGCATACCTTCTTGCATATAATATTGGAGAATAAATGTGCCATTTCTCTTCATTCCCCCTTCTTATTTGGTAAAGATTTATAACTCATACATACACTATATTACCAAAAGTATTGGGACACCTGCCTTTACACACACATGAACTTTAATGGCATTCCAGTCCTAAGGCCCATGCACACGATCGGACTTTGACGACAAACATGCAAATTAGCGGTTTTAAAGGCAACATCCTACCGTGTGTACGCTCCATCGGACAAACTTTCGCTTTTCATCGGACAAATGTTGGCTGTGCAAACAGACAAACTTTCCGGCAACAAAAGTCCTATGGTGTAAAATCCTATTGTGTGTACACAAGTCCATAGGACTTTAGTCCAAAGTACAAACACGCATGCTCAGAACCAATGCAAAAGATCATTCAACAATACAGAAGTTGACCAAAGGGTGGCGGTAAAGAGCTGAAAAACCAAGTGATTTGGTGAAAGTTGGCTGAAAAAGTCTGCCGTGTGTATGCTTAGTTTACAGCAGATGCCCTTTGTACAAAAATCCACGGGAAAGATTGTACAAAGTCTGATCGTGTGTATGAGGCTTTAGTCCGTAGGGTTCAATTCTGAATTGGCACACCATTTGCAGCTATAGCAGCTTTAACTCTTCTGGGAAGGCTGTCCACAAGGTTTAGGAGTGTGTCTATGGGAATGTCTGACCATTCTTCCAGAAGCGCATTTGTGAGGTCAGGCACTGATGTGGTTAAGGCCTGGCTCGCAATCTCCGCTCTAATTCAGCCCAAAGGTATTCTAATCGGGATGAGGTCAGGACTCTGTGCAGGCCAGTCAAGTTCCTCAAACCCAAACTCAATCAAGACATTTTGGGCAATTTCATGCTCCCAACTTTGTGGGAACAGTTTGGGGATAGCCCCTTCCTGTTCCAACATGACTGCTCACCAGTACACAAAGCAAGCACCATAAAGACATGGATGGACCTTGCTTTAACTGGTGCGCAGTCATGTTGGAACAGGAAGGGGCTATCCCCAAACTGTTCCCACAAAGTTGGGAGCATGAAATTGCCCAAAATGTCTTGGTATGCTGACACCTTAAGCGTTCCCTTCACTGGAACTAAGGGGACAAGCCAAACCCCTGAAAAACAACCCCACACCATAATCCCCCTCCACCAAATGATTTGAACCAGTGAACAAAGCAAGGTCCAAATAAACAAATGAGCGAGTTTGGGGCTGAGGAACTTGACTGGCCTGCACAGAGTCCTGACCTCAACCAGATAGAACACCTTTGGAATAAATTAGAGCAGAGACTGCAAGCCAGGTCTTGTCCAACATCAGTGCCTGACCTCACAAATCTGCTTCTGGAAGAATGGTCAAACATTCCCATAGACACTCCTAAACCGAATGGTAGGCCAACTTAATTTTGAACCCTATGGATTAAGACTGGGATGCCATTAAAATTCATGTGCATGTCAAGGCAGGCGCCCCAATACTTATGGTAATATAGTGTATAAGCCCTGTATAACATCAACTTTGGAGGGATAAAAAAAAAAAAAAAAAACACACCTTGACCTGACTGCTATCGTTTCTATGATATGCAACTCTAGCATTGTCTGTTACGACCTCCGACCCATACCTCCCCAATTGGGGTTATCACAATTAGCTGCGAGAGGCAGCCCCATTGAAAGTTAAGGGATGCTGCCGGCTCTTGCAGCCACTCACACAAACTCTCATGCAGCGATCACATGCGAGTGATCGTCCCTGGACGCAGACTGCCTGCATCTAGGGCCGATCACTCGCATTTGATCGCTGCATAAGAGATTACAGGAGTCGGCATCCTCCCATTGCTTTCAGTGGGGCTGCCTGTCACAGTTAATTACAGGAACCCCCGCTAGGTTTCTCACATGTAAAATCGGAGGCAGGATGCATTTGAAGGCATTAATGCACCCTTTTCAGGTTCAAGAATAATTGAACAGATCAACACAACTACCTTCCTACCTGCCATATATTATATAAATGTTCATTCGTTTGTATCCAAAATTAGTTGGGGGGGGAAAAAAAAAAAAAAAAAAAAAAAAAAAGAAATGAAGTGTATGGCAGATTTTTACCCACAGCGGCACGCCGACACACCCTAGTCATATTTTCTGAAATCCTGTCAATTTCATCAGATAAATAAAATACAGCATTTTGGCCACTAGATGGAACCGACAATCATAGAAAAATCACGGTTTTAACTCCTAAAAGGTCCAAGGCCTGAAACCAGTCTTGTAAAAAAACATTTTTGTAATTGCAACTGTATATTTCTTCCACCATCATAAACCACCAAAAATACAACCAAAAATAAAATCTCCTACTCCTGAAAAATTATACCACATGTGTAGATTTGTTGTTTTTACCCAGATTAGGGCCCAAAAACAATAGTGCACATTTTATTTTTTTTTAGCCTACCTAAACATACAGACACACAAAAAAAAAAAAAAACCCACCCACCACACACACTTTTTTTAAACCTTCCTAAAAACATACAGACCCTGAAATTGATCAAACCTATATCTAGCTATATTATCTATTTTTATTTTTTAATTTTTCCTCCTCTAGCAAAGACAGATGGAAGGCATCTTTTTCTCCATTAGGCTCGATTCACATCTATGCATGTTGCTTTAGTGTTTCTGCAGTGCTTGTCGTGTTTTTGGACAAGCATTTTTAATCGCGATTTGCGTTTTTTTTTTATACACTATATAGCTGGTTGCTAAGGAGGGGGCCAGGAAGCCGGCTGCTGCGTCCTTAACAACCGAAGGGTCGTCAGCTGTCAGCAGACTTCCCCGCTGAAAGAAATTAAAAAAAAAAAAAAAAGTGACCCTTATCCGAGCATGCAGCCCGGCAGGTCAGGAAAGGGAAGGGAAGGGACAAGCGAGCGCGCCCCCCCCCGAACCACACCAGGCCACATGCCCTCAACATGGGACTGTGCCCACCCCACAGCACCTTGCCCCCATGTTGATGAGGACAAGGGCCACTTCCCGACAACCCTAGCCCGGTGGTTGTCGGGGTCTGTGGGCAGGGAGCTTATCGGAATCTGGAGGCCCCCCTTTAACAAGAGGGCCCCCAGATCCATTGTACCTACCCAAAAAAAAAAAAAAAAAAAATGCAGTGTAGTGTGAAAAAACACAGTAGACAGTTTTCTTCCTCCATCTTCTCCCACATCTTTCTCCTCACGCTTTTTTTCTCCTGCCTTTGTCTGGTGTTCTTCCTCTGCTGCCTACCCTCAGATGCTGCGTCCCGCTGATCTGTCCGCGCCAATGTTGAGCATGTCATAGATAACGATGGGGCATGGCCATCGGATGAAGACTTCCGGAGGCCCGCCCCCTTGTGACGTCACTGACCAGGGCATGATGTACCCGATACGCATTCAAATAGGGGGTGTGGTATCTGGAGGCCCCCTTATTAAAAGGGGGCTTTCAGATTCAGATAAGCCCGCAGACCCAGACAACCACTCTGCATTTCAGCAAAATGCTTTAAAAAAAAAAAAAAAACAGTGTGAATCGAGCCTTAACCACTTCAATACCTTAGGGCGTCATATGACGACCTTGACTTTGTGAGGGGATATCTGAATTATGCCTGCAGCTACAGGCATCAGATATTCTTTCCTGACAGGGATTCTGTGCACAATAAGAACGATCATAGCAGCAGTTCCGCCGCTTGATCATTCTTATTAGGTGACAGGAGGGGAAGCCCCCCCTCCCGCCGCCATCCGGTGCTTCTCCGGGCTCTCCCGTGCCATCGGGGGCCCGGAGAAAGAATCGGCTGGCGCTGGATGAGGACGATAGAGGTGACCAGATGGTCACCAGTTATCTCTATGAGCGTCGGAGGCCCGGGCATGACGTTATGCCCGGGTTCCCGTTAGTAAACAAAGCCACGATAGCAGCTGTCAGCATGAGATCGGTGAATTTTTATTCTCTATCTTATGCTTTCCAGTCTGGAGGAGAGATGTGGGGGTCTTACTGACCCTGCATTTCTCCATAAAGATGACCTGTCACAATAGATTCCTATTACAAGGGATGTTTACATTCCTTGTAATGGGAATAAAAGTGATTTAAAAAAAAAAAGTAAAATAAAAAAAATTTTAAAAAAAAGCGCTGTCACCGGTAGCTCATGTTCAGAAGCAAACGCACATTTAAGTCCCGCCCACATATGTAAACGCCGTTCAAACCACACATGTGAGGTATCGTAACGTGCGTTAGAGCGTGTGCAACAATTCTAGCACTAGACCTCCTCTAACTCTACTGGTAACCTGTAAAAAATTTTCAAAGCGTCGCCTATGGAGATTTTTAAGTACCGAAGTTTGGCGCCATTCCACGAGTGTGCGCAATTTTAAAAGCATGACATGTTAAGTAACTATTTACTCGGTGTAACATCTCTCACATTATACAAGAAAATTGGGATAAACTTTACTGTAGTCTTATTTTTTAATTCATGAAACAGTTTTTCCAAAAAAAAAAAAAGGAAGTTTGAAAAATTATTGCGCAAATACCGTGCAAGATAAAATGTTGCAATGACCGCCATTTTATTCCCTAGGGTGTCTGCTAAAAAAACAATGTTTGGGGGTTCTGAGTAATTTTCTAGTAAAAAAAAAAAAAAAAAAAAAAAAAAAAAAAAGAAAAAGAAATAAATATGATGATTTTTACATGTAGGAGAGAAGTGCCAGAATATGCCCGGTAAGTGGTTAAAAGAGGAGAAAGCGTACAAAGGTGGGCTGTACCATTACTAATCCCTGTTATAGCCAATTACAAGCTATCAAAGCCAGAGCAGCGGCACTCTGAGGAAAAAAAAAAAAAAAAACACAACACACAGGTATGCACATATGTGGCCCTACAGAAAATGATCCACTTTGGCCTTGGGGCTAAGAAAAATATGGTCAGCCTTTCTCCAAGATGGGCGAATGCTTTTCACATTCATCCAACCAATTTTTTATAAATAGATCCTGTTTTAGCAGCTCTAACATAAAGTATATTTTATTGGTCCTTTCCTATTTAAGCAAATGGCGGATTCTGGGCGATTTTTTTTATTTATTTTACACAAAAAAATAACCCTATTTGGGTTTTAAACCATCCCTATTTTATCTAAAGTAAAAAAACATCTTAACTTACATTTTGAAGCCCAATGTGGTCAGTGGCAGTAGTAGTAACTTCCAACAATGGTGCCAGAGGGCAAAAATGACCCCTACACTAGAGATCAGTGGCAGTGATTAATCACCCCATCCAATGTCAATCAGTGGAATAGTTAATAACCTCCCCCCCTTTTATTATTGGTGGCCATTGTTTTTCCAGCATGTTGTGCCAGGCCTAAAGATCTACTGTTGCAGGCAGAACACTCCACCTGACATTAGCTGAAAGGAGAGACATTTGGCAACTATATTTTCATTTCCGTGGTTTCCAGCCCTGGCGATTCCTGTACTTATCCCGCTAGCATGGAGGCAGGAAGAGAGGGGTAACCAATAGGTATGAGCCTTCGGTCAAATTCAGGTTTGGACCAAACTTGCCACATACATACATATTTTCTCTCATCTACCTGTCAAAGGTTATTAAGGAAGCAGCGAGTGCCGGAACCCTCCTCAACCAGTGATGTCACTTGGCCCAATTTGCTGGCAGGGAACCCTCAGCCACATAAAACAAAGAGGCTGGGATAGCGCCAATATCATTGTAAGGGTATTGGCATATGACCATATTTGGTCAAATACATAACTGGGCATACCCCATTCCTTGGTTACATTCAGTGGTGGGGATTTGAGGCTCTAATTTGCTGAGAGTGTAGTGACAGGATCAGACAAGTCTGTTAGCTTGTAGGATTTTTCATCTTTTTTTTAACTGGCAAGATGGTGAGCGTCAATAATCCTGATTGAGGAGGAGCTGCATCGCTGGATATCAGTACGATGGATTTACATTGGGAGTTTTTTTTTTTTTTTTTTATTGTTTGTCCAAAGCATGTGTTCATTTACATTTGGTTTTTGAAAATGGAGTAGGGCATCATGCTCAGAGTGAGGGGAGTGTACTGACAGAGTAGAGGGATTTCCTTTCCTGATCACTAGAAACAGCAGATCTCTCTCTCTACTCCTCTGCAGAAAGAGGGGAGAGAAGAGCTGCAGCCGGACACAGTACTAGATTGAGCACTCAGAGTGAATGTTCACTCCAGTCATACGAGGGATATTTCATCCTCTGCATTCTGGGCTTCCACTATAAAGGACCTACCCGGGGACTTCCGGAGATCTACACAGAGTCCAGTCCGGAGGGTTCAACTGCTGGGATATCCCACCTCACGCCCTGGGTGGCATATCGCTTTCTTGACTCCCTGTCGCTGACAAGGGAGACCATAGGATCTGGTAAGAGTCTATACATACCATTCTTTCCATGATGTCCCTGTTTGGCTGATGTGTTTTCTTCTTACGGATTCACATAATCCTTTATCAACTCTTGGAACATCATCTTCCATGTGGATTACATTCATATATTTTTATGCAGTTGGACATTATATATTTTTTCACTCATTTATGGACTTTATGAATATTATTTCCAGGATTCACTAATGTTTTTTTGGATAGAATTACACTGTAGCGATTCTCTTCATATTATGAATATACACATTACGCGCTACATTTTTTTTTACACTATATCAGAGGGTAGGTAATGAAGGGAATCTTTAGCAGCTTTGTTTACAAATAGAAGCGTCTAAAGTAGTAATTTACAAGAATTTAAAAAGGGGATTTATTTTTGTTGTGAATCTCAGTTTTGCTGCAGTAGATCATACAACAAACATCGTACAGATGCACAACTTCACAGGTAGGTTAAGGGCATCCCCTAGGAATGTTATTTAACCACTTCAGCCCCGGAAGATTTGGCTGCAGAATGATCGGGCCATTTTTTGCGATTCGGCACTGCAACGCTTTAACTGACAATTGACGTCCTTTTTTTCCCACAAATAGAGCTCTCTTTTGGTGGTATTTGATCGCCTCTGCGTATTGTTTTGCGCTATAAACAAAAAAAAAAAAAAAACGCAACAACTTTGAAAAAAAAAATATTTTTAACTTTTTGCTGTATATAAATATCCCCCTTTTTTTTTTAAAAAAAGCCATTTTTTTTTGCTCAGTTTAGGTAGATATGTATTCTACGTATTTTGGGGAAAAAAGGAAAAAAAAAAAAAAGCTAAAAAAATGCTGTTAGTAGCATTTTAGTACCATTTAGGAGCATTTAGGATTGACATGTTATAAAAAGTGGAAATAAGTTTGAGACTCATCACCTTGATTTACTTTTAAGAAAAGGATGGACACAGAGGGAGGGAGGAATGGAGTCAGTAAAACATGTTGTAATTGCGAGTAGCAAAAAACATTGGTTAATGAAAATTCCTCCAACTGGTCAAAAGATTTAAGACTGGGTTCACACTATTGCCGCATGCGGCTCACAGCATGGGTCCGGTGCATCCCCATTTCAGGTCCAAATTCGGACCTGAAATGGACCAAAAGACGGACATGACCCCTGTCGCACCGGAGTCGCAGCGGAGATAAGTGAAAATGCTCCATAGAGAGCCAGTCACAATCTTCTAGCATGCGGATAGGATGTGGGGGAAAGACGCATCCAATTCGCATAGGTGTGAACCCAGCCTTAAGGATAAGTTCACCTTTGGGAACATGTTACATTCAATTTTAGAGAGCTCCGTTTAGCCACAAATGGAAGTTTTTTTTACCTTTTTCTTCTGTATTTGCACATGTCCCCCAGGGCAGTGCCCGGCTACTCATGCAATTTATTTGGCAATACCCTGCCTATTAGCATAGCCTAGAAGATAACCATTTTTTTTACAGCTTTATTTGGCTCATATAGACTTTAATGGGGTTCAGCTTTATCAGTCAAACTTTATTGCTCAGATATGTATAGCAGGATATCTGCGCTAAACCCAAAAGACAAATAAATTAGTGCATATATTTCTAAGATTATATATTGAAAAGATAGTGCTGCATCTAAAAAAAACCTTAATATTCAGTCCATAAATGTGAACAACAAGAATGCGCAACCAAAAAAAAAAAAAAAAAGACATAAAAAAGCCAACATGTGCTGTGATTAAATTAACGTGCTGAAACTTACTAAGATGTAATAAACAATATTTTAACTGTAGTCCAAAAAAGTGCTTGACCCGATGTGATCAGGACAAACTTCTCGGAAAAACAAACAATTTTTCTGTTCAAAGTAAAAAACATAGCAGCTTACCAGATGTGATGCATCTCAAATTAGAGAGATCAAATAAGCACACACAGGAAGGATCGTTTGGCCAAAGGTGTATCCACTGACTCTTCCAATAGCGAGATCCCTCCTCCTGTGTAGCAGCTTTCCTCTGCTACTATACTCCTCACAGAGCCTTTAGCAAGATAAACTCCTCCAAAGGATGGGTTATGAAATGGAAAGAGGCTTCATGGTGCAATACTCAAAATTAAAAAGGTATTTATTCTTAAAACATCATAGGCACCGACATCCAAACAAAACGGCATTCAGTGTATTCAAACCAGCCGCGGCTCAAGCCAGCCAGCTGGTGTATGGTGACGTCAAGACCTGTAGCTCCACCCGACGCATTTCCCCGTAAAAGGCTTCGACTGGGAAAGGAGACTGCGTCTGGACGTCACACACCACTTTATTATATTTTATTTATTAATAAAAAAACTAAGGTGCACCTGCATTTTTTTTTTCATTCTTAGGGGCAGAATTTTTTTTTTTTAATACTCATATATAGCTTTTCCCCCCCATATTTCCATGTCCATTTTCATTTTATCATACATAATTTTGATATGAGGATATGTTTGTATGTACATTTTTTAAAAATATATGCAGTTTTTTAAATGTATATGCAATGGTTTAATTTATTTGGTTTCCATTACGCTGTATCAATACAAACCAATCTTTTGTGGAATTTTCAGAACAATTGGTAATAATGTGTGTAGTATATATCAGTGACACCTAAGATGTAGCCCTTAATGGTGGTTCCGGTGTCTCTCCTGTTTGTGTACATATAAAGAGCGTGGTGTGTGACATCCAGACACAGCCTCCTTCCCCAGTCGAAGCCTTGTATGGGGAAACGCGTCGGGTGGAGCTACAGGTCTTGACCTCACCACACACCAGCTGGCTGGCTTGAGCCGCGGCTAGTTTGAATACACCGAATGCCGTTTTGTTTGGATGTCAGTGCCTACGATGTTTTAGGAAAAATACCTTTCAATTTGAGTATTGCACCATAAAGCCTCTTTCCATAACACATCCCTTGGAGTTTATCTTGCTAAAGGCTCTGTGAGGAGTATAGTAGCGGAGTATAGTAGCAGAGGAAAGCTGCTACACAGGAGGAGGGATCTCGCTATTGGAAGAGTCAGTGGATACACCTTTGTTTGGCCAAAAGATCCTTCCTGTGTGTGCCTATTCAATCTTTATAATTTGAGATCCATCACATCTGGAAAGCTATGTTATGTTTTACTTACTTTGATGAACAGAAAAATTGTTTTTCAGAGAAGTTCGTCCTGATTGTTCACATCAGGTCAAGCACTTTTTTGGACTAGTTACGCAACTAGTATAATTTTAAATGCTGTGTTACATACAGCACATGTTTGCATTTTTACATGTCTTTTTGGTTGCGCATTTTTTGTTGAACTTTATTGTTCACTGAACCCACCTTAAACCAAGCCCAGGTTTGTTCAGGTCATCCCTAGTAACCAATAGCAATTAAAAAAAACACACGTTCTGGCTGGAGTTGGGCAATAGTTTTATGGCTTAAATTCTTGTTTATTAAACCAGTATAAGCTGCTCAAATTTAAAATCACAAAAAGGCTTGTGAAAATAGAAGTAGCTCTAGAATGTCATGTGATGTCAAAGATATTCTCTTCTACAGCAGTACCTCTGCAGGCCACACTTCAGATTCAACAGGTCAACTAGAAGCAACAAATATTAACAAGCGACAAGAATACAGCTTGGGGCTGCTGTTCTACTCAAGTCATGCACACTTTGGTTTTAACATGTTTTACCATTTCCTTCTGTTTTTCCGCACACAAATCAGCAATTCCTCGCATCAGGACATACCGATCTCTCATACAGAATCAGTCCCTCGCCCTCTGTTATCTGGTTTATAGATACTAGTCCACAGGCCAAGGACAATAACGTTGTTTAAAGTGGCCATACTATAGAAGATATAACACAACCGACCAAGAGCGACTTAAAGTGGATGTAAACCTTCACACATACACCCAGTGAAGTGAACAGCCTCAGATGATACATAGGGATGAAACAAATCTCCCTACATAAGTTTTACATCCATATCTGCTGTCTTCAGCTTTATATACCATTTAGAAAGTTCAGATGTGTAAGGAAATTGTCTCTTCCTGTTTTAACCACTTGCTGGCCAGCCCGCCGCAGTTGTACTGCGGCAGAATGGCACGGGCAGGCGAATTGCCGGTATGTTATGTTGGTTCCTAAGGCGGCCGCGCGCACGTGTGTGCGTTATTAAGCTACTTTCGCAGTAAAGCGCCGCTCTTTTTAGAGGCACTTTAGCCGTCTATTTTGCGGTGCACTTTTACCCCCCCCCCCCCGCTAGCAAGCGGCCACAGCAAAGCCCTGCTGCTGCAGCTCTATGCCAGCAGTATAGCCGCGCTGCCCATTGATTTCAATGGGCAGGAGCGGTGAAGGAGTGGTGTATACACTGCGCCAACACTCCAAAGATACTGCTTGAAGGAGTTTTTTTAATGTCCTGCAAGTGTACCGCTCCAGTGTGAAAGCCCTCAGGCTTTCACACTGGAGAGACAGGAGAGGCGCTTTACAGGTGCCATTTTTAGCGCTGTAGCGCCTGTAAAGCACCTCAGTGTGAAAGGGGTCTTAACCTCCCTGGCGGTATGATTATTTATTTTTGATGCTCAAAGCGGCAATGTTTTGCATGGAAATTTGGCATTTTATATTGTAGGCCTGTAATTCTTAGGAATAACACATTTAAATCTGTCCAAGAGTCTAGTAGACAGCCCGGGTATGATAAAGTTTGAAACACGAAATCATAAAATTATAATATAATAAATAACTATAAAATGTTAATATAATAAAAATTCTTCAATAGTGTAATCAAAAATAGTGAACATAGAATTGTCGCTGCTGTTACTTTCAGTGTTTGATGACAAATTTCCACACAAATCACTCTCAATTCTGCAAGTGATTCTAATTTATTATCGCTGTTTTCTAGCTGGTCTAAAGCCGCTTTTGATGTAAAAGGGACGGCTTTGGTTGCTATGGACAATCTCCAGTTTCCAGGCAGAAAGAACAGTATGTATAATATAAAACTGCATGCAGGGCACTGGACAAATGAAAGGTGAAATTATTTGATACAGTAATGTAATCTGTAAGATTACAGTGTACTTTATGCATTGTGTGATTTTCACTTTTTGAATTTGGCGCTGTGGTCCGTCTGTGCGTCGCAACGCTTGCAGGGAACGGAGCCCGGCTCTGTGATACAGTGAGCAGAGACACAGCCGCCGCACACAGCGAGGAGACATCGCAGGATCCTGGGGACAAAGTAAGTAACTACCTGGATCCTACGATCCCAAGTGTGGCTCGAGGTTACCGCTTTTGGCACTAAAAATCCACTCTGAGCCACACTCGGGAACACCACCAGGGAAGTTAAAAAGCGAAATACCTTTTCTCACATGGCAGCTGTGCGATGCCCCTCTGAACTTCTCCCTCAATCTATACATAGCAGCGGGAGGGGCTGAGATTCCCCTGCGACGTCAGCCGGCCAGCATAAGGAAGTTGCTTAACTGCACAGCGGCAGTATGAGAAAAGGTATTTAGGCTCTTCAATGAATATCAGCAGGAGGGGTGGTGAGGAGAGCCGCTCTCACGCTAGGAGGGAGGAAGGAGAGACTGCGGGATGACGGATGCATGTAAACAGAGCACGGTATAATAGCTCAGCACAGACAGGGGGACACAGGAACAGAAAAAAAAAACAAAAAAAAAAAAAAAAAAAAAACTGGAGACCAAGCTCATCTAGAGGAAAGTCCTATGGGGCAGGTCTCGGTGAGGTGGGTCCCACATCATCGAACACTAGACCTGTTAGTATAAACTTAGAAAAGAACCATTCCCTGTGTGTGGGCCAAAGGCCACCCGGAGGCGATCCTCTGAATACAAAAGCATATATATTCAAAAAAGATAGGGACAAAAAAGGTCCCAAAAAGTATTCTTCAGAAAGGATACAGAAAGTGTAAAGGACTAACTGAACTTTAATTGTACAAAAACAAATACTTGCAAAAATACTTGTCTATAATAATGAAAGATCCCAAATCCCTCCTCCAAACACATTTAATTAAAAGACAAGGTGGTCTTAATGGAACACCGGTGTCCATAACAAGTCCAGCCATACACATTAGTCACCCATCTCACACCCACGGTTCAATCTGATTGTTGTATATTCACCGCAGATTGGCCTGGTAACTCAAGAGAGACAAAAGTATCTATCCATCTGTCTTAATTTTAATTAAATGTGTTTGGAGGAGGGATTTGGGATCTTTCATTATTTTTGCAAGTATTTGTTTTTGTACAATAAAGTTCAGTTAGTCCTTTACACTTTCTGTATCCTTTCTGAAGAATACTTTTTGGGACCTATGTCCCTATCTTTTTTGGACACAGGAACAGGCAGGATCAACCGGGTGCATTACAACATAGGAAGGGACAAATTACATGGGACAAGCAGTGTGCTATAGATCATGCTTTAAAAAAAGGAACATGATTTTTTTTTTAAAGGCTACAACCACTTTAAAGCACGTGGTAGACAGGTTTAAAATGCCATCAGGCCAATGTACCAAAACAGTAAGTTCTAGCACATAAAGACAGGTACATAAAGACAGGTACATAAATCTGTTGGAGCCTAGTACCTAGGTTAGAGTGTCTATATTGAACATGCCTCTCTCACTTTACCTGTTCCCGGACCACTGTATATCATACAGACAGAAGTATATACAGTCATACAGCTTTTCTCAGAATACAGTACAAGATAATGCATCATTGAGTCCAACTGGTCAACCAAGGGGGCCCAATAACTATTTGTTTTAAACGTCTCAGTAAAAGCAGTAGTCCCAGGTGCATACACAATTTTTAAAATATCTGAAAGTCCCATGCCAAACCAAGGTACCAACATTTGGATGTTAACAGCCAATAATTAATTCAGAGCAAGCTAGCCCTGTTCTTTGCTAAAATATGGATGTTAAAGTGGATGTAAACCCGAAAAGAAAAAAAAAATTAAGGCTTGAACCTTGTAAAGTATAGTTTCATGTCATCTGTGCCCAGTCTTGCCACTAAGAGTTAATACAGCTCTGAGCAGTCCTCTTATCTTTTTTCAGTGAGATAAAATGGACAGAAGGAGGAATAGGAGTCTGTTTCTCCCCCTTGCTGTGAGTGACAGGCAATTTACATATCCCATGCACAAGCCTGAGACAGACATTCTGTGTACTTTAAATCCCCTCCTCCTTTCTTCTCCAGCTCTCCCAGGATTGGCTGCTCCACACATCAGCATGATTGGGCATGCTGAAGTCATGTGGTGACTTTTCTGGGTTTTGACTGGATGTTATTGATCATAGCAGAAGTTCAGTGTAAGAAATACACAAGAGAAAATGCATGTTGACAAGGGGAGTGTAGGTGGGCAGGGAGTCTACTGACATCACGTCTCTACCCACCAAGCGCCGGACAACAGACCCACCCACAGAATCTGCAGTTTTTCGGGTCTCATAACAGACAGAAGGGAGACATTTGACAGGTAAGGATACAGTGCAGGAGGCATGTATATCCTTATAGATAACCACTACGGCAGTAGTATAGAAAGGATGAGAGTGGGTTTACATCCACTTTAAGCTGAAGACCTCTCATGTTTGCGTACCAAAGACTGCAAAATGAGAAATCAGCAAGTCTCAATCAAGTGCATCACTCGTGTTGCTGCTTTGCCTTTAGGAAAGCAGAGTAACCAAGCAAGATTTTTGTTGGTTTATGAAATTTTATGAAGGTTTACCCATTGTTTACACCGACGTCTTGTATACAGCACATTAGAAGGCTAAGTGCCCTATTCAGCCAATCCACCCAAAACACACACCTAAACTCAAACTCAGCACACAGGTTGTCATACTCCAACAGGGCCTCGTGAGCAGCTTCAGTAAAAATACCGGGATCCTCCAGACTTTGCTCTCTTAGGATCCGCCGCAGATTTTCCATGCTGAGTAACAGCTTCTGTGATAGTGGTCGAAGTAACACACCATCTGCTTCTTCTACTTCTATGTATGTGCCGCCTACAATAAGCTAAACATATAGATCACAAATTTAGTAATAAAAAAGAAAAGAAAGAAAGAAAAAAAAAAAGGAAGAAAAAAGAAAGAAAAAAAGTACTTAGTACATAAATGTTTAAATAGACCTACTTCTGCTGCAAACAGGAGGTGAGTAGTCATGGTATCATTTACAACTTCATCAGGGAACTTCAAGTGAAAATCTCTTTGCCTCCTCTTTGTGGGTACGCATTGTTCCAGGATTTGCTCCAGAATGCCAAGCATGCGCTCCTGCAGTCATAACAAACAGCCACAAAACAGGTTAGCTTAAGTTAGGACACATACGGCCTATCCTGTTATATAGAAGCCAAAGAAAAATGTTAATGTCAAAATTTTCCTATAAGACAATGCTACATTTCTACAGCAAGAGAAGAGAAAAAAAAAAAAAAAAAAAAAGTTACAGCTTAGAGTTTTAAAGTTTACTTTTTCAGGCCCATCATCCAATCTTTAAGGTTCTTTTGCCTTCTGGATTGGGTTATTGCTACCTTTCTTATGGAACGTGCATACTTGTGTGTGCTAGCAGCTCGATTAAAAAAAAATTAGAGATACAGTGGGTATAGAAAAGAATCACCCCCCTTTAAAACAATCACATTTTGCTTTACAGCCTGAAATGAAGACACACTGTTTTTGGTTTTATCCAGCTGTATTTACTCAATGCAACTTAGAACATCCAAGTGAAAGATAAACACCAACATGTCAGAAAAAAAAAAAAAATGAATCAAAAGTCGAAGAGGATCACCCCCTTGTGTCAGAATTTTGTTGAACCATCTTTTGCTTTAATTACATTCGTTAGTAGTCTGTTGGGATATGTCTCTACTAACTTTGCACATCTAGACTTTGCAATAATTGCACACTCTTTTTTGCAGAACTGCTCAAGTCCAGTTAAATTTGATGGTGACTTTATGGACTGCAGTCTTCAAGTCAATCCACAGATTAAGGGTTTAAAGTGATTGCAAAGTGTTGTTTTATTTATTTATTTTTTTAAAATAACAAACATGTTATACTTTTAAATGTGCAGTGGTTTTGCACAGGGCAGCCTGGATCCTCTTCTCAGGTGCCTCTGTGCTGCTCCTGTCGAGTGCCCCCACAGCAAGCAGCTTACTATGGAGAAACCCGAGCCAAGCTTAGCTGTGTGTCCATTAAGACACGGAGCTGCCGTTCGGCCCCACCCCCTCTCTCTTCCTATTGGCTGACTTTGACAACTGCAAATGGCACAGCTGCTGTGTTTCAGCCAATCAGGAGGGAGAGGACGGCTGAGGGACTCGTGGATATCGCTGGACAGAGATGGGGAACAAGTATTAGGGGGTGCTGGGGAGGCTGCTGCACAACGACGGCTTTTTAGCTTAACCACTTGGCAACGGTGTCACGTACATTTACTGCGGCACAAGGGCTCGGCTGCGCAAGATGCCATACCTGTACGGGGCACGCTCTCGCCGCCGGGGGGGGGGGGGCACACTCCCGCAGCGTTCGAGACCATCGGATTCAACCCAGAACCAATCTTCAGGTCCAGGCCAATGATTTATGGCCTTAAACTGCTGATCGGTTCTGGCGAATGAAATCCTCCCCTGCCTGTGTAAATGTAAACACAGGCAGGGAACGTGATGTCATCTCTCCTTGTGGAATCCTTTTAGTTCCAGAGAGGATAGAACACATCTTACGTGAGTTGCACCAACACTACACTAACATCAGTACACGTAGGTACACTTGTCAGCCCCTGATCACCCCCCAGTTACCCCCTTCACCCCATGTCACTGTGTCACCCAGTACAGTTGTCAGATTTTTCACTGATCACTGTACTGGTGTCATTTGTGACACTAATCAGTGTTAGGGCAGTTAGTGGTAGGCCCAGGTAGCTTTAGGGTACCCCCCCAATAAAGGTTTAACCCCTTAATCATCCCCATCACCAGTGATCACCGCATTAGTGTTACGGGTGACGCTGGTTAGTTATTTTTTTGCGTCAGGGTTCCCGCCGTATTATTCCCTAAAAAAAAAAAAAAAAAAAAAAAAAAAAAGTATAACCCCTTGATCACCCGGCGCGTGATATCAGTTAGGTTTTAGTTCAGTCAGGGTCTGCGTCACCCCAGGCAGCAGATTAGTGCCAGTAGCACTAACACCCACGCATGATACACCTCCCTTTCATAGTATAGTGTCTGAACGGATCAATACTAGCGTCCCCAGCAGTTTAGGGTTGCCAAAAAAGCAGCGTTAGCGGGATCAGGCAAGATACCTGCTAGCACCTGCGTTTAGCCCCTCCGCCCAGCCCACCCAAGTGCAGTATCAATCACTGTCACTTACAAAAACACTAAAAACTTAACTGCAGCGTTCGCAGAATCCCTGCGAACGCCAAGTTTTTTGGAAGCGTTTGAATCAGCTGCTGACAGTCAGGAGCTCTTTTTCCTGCAAGTCAAACTAGTGTACCAGTAAATTTAGAGACAAAAATGTCAAATTGAAGGTACACACGTTTCTGATCATGACAGATAGTGTAGAGGAAGTCACCCATCTGTCAGATTCAGGCTCAGAATACGATCCTGTAGACAGCAGCGGCACCCTGACAGATAGCTCTGATGACGAGTTGTGGTCCCTGCCAAGGTCAGGCGGCTTACCAGACCCCGTTCTGCTGTTGAGGTGCAAGAACCACAGGGCTCTCGTATGGAGCAGAGAGCCAGCATAAGTGCTGCTCATGCTTCTGGTGAACTGGCAAGCATCAGCGGCCTAGTACATCCTGGTCGTAGTCAAATCAGCACTGCAGTATCACGTAGTGATGTGGCGAGTCCCATAAATGCAGTTCAAGCTGGTGAGGTGGCTAGCACAACTAGTGTCCCGCAGCCACCAAGAAGACAGACATACCCGTTGAGGCCATAGTGCCTTTGCCAATCCGAATTAGGAGCCCACCATTTCTGCAGCACCCATACTCCTCCCCCCCCCCCCCGACCCATATTGGTCCACTGACCCAATTCACCATATGCCTGTGTTCTCTGCCTCCATGACCAGGACACGATACGAGCAGATCTTGCAGTTCATGCATTTCAACTGACAATGAACTCTGTCATCCTCAGGGTGACCCTGAATACGAACGGCTCTATAAAATTCGGCCCCTCGAAAACCACTTCAATCAACAGTTTGCAGCCTTGTTTACTCCCAATCAAGTTGTCTGCATTGATGAGTCCCTGATTAAGTTTTCTGGCCGCTTGTCATTCAAATAATATCTTCCCAGCAAGCGTGCCAGATATGGGGTCAAGATGTATAAGCTCTGTGACAGGGCAACAGGCTATAAATATAGTTTTATGGTTCACGAGGGAAGAGATGGTTACGTAGAGCTGGAAAACTGCCCAGACTACATAGGGAGAGCTGGTAAGATTGTGTGCGACTTGGTGTCACCCTTATTCGGAAAGGGGTACCACTTGTATGTGGACAATTACACGAGCGTGCCACTTTAGTCACTTGTTTGATCACGGAATTGGTGCATGTGGAACTGTGCGATCCGATCGCTGGGGCTTACCCCAGCGGCTTGTAGATTCCCATTTTAGGCTGGGGGAGAGAGCCTGCTTCAAGTGTAATAATTTGCACTCTGAAGTGGAGGGATAATCTGAATGTTTTCGTTCTGTCCTCCCTTCACGCAGACACGACGGTCCAAATTCCTACAGCGACTGGTGTTGTGGAGAAACCCTTCTGTGTCCTTTATATGTAACCTTTATATGGGAGGGTGGACCTCAATGACCAGTTGTTGGCGCGTACCCAATTGCCCGTAAGACCAGACGCTGGTACAAAAAAAAAAAAAAAAAAAAAAAAAAAAAAAAAAAAAAAAAAAAGAGAAGTGTCTGTATATTAATTCCAATTGGCTCTGCTGAACGCTTTTGTGCTATACAAAGCTTCAGAATGAACTGGATCCTTTAAATTCCAGGAAGAGCTCATCACAGCCCTTCTGTTTCCAGATGTAAATGCAGTGAGCAGGCTGCATGGGAGGCATTTTCTGTATGTCCTCCCTGGTACCCCTACCAATCGATCACCCCAAAAAAGATGTAGTGTCTGTAGCAAGCGCGGATTTAGGCTCGACATCTGCTATTATGGTCCCTCCTGTCCATCCTGGTCTTTGCATTGGTGAATGTTTTGAAGGCTACCACACTCTAGTGGAGTATTAGCGTAGGTCACAGCACTGCATAGACTAGGACACACTTACACAGGGTCGCCAAAGATGCCATTGTATTTTTAGAGACCCAAATCTGGAACCGAACCATTACAACCGTTACAAATAACATTGCTAAAAAAGTTGAAAAAAAACTGGAGTTAGACTTACCGGTAACTCCTTTTACAGTGGTCTTCCAGGACAGCCTTTGAGAGATGGAGTCCCTCCCATCGACCCAGGAAACACATTGCCAAAACAGTTCAAAAGGCGGTCCCTCAGGTCCCTGGTCAGTCATTCACCAAGAACCGAAGGATGGAACTGCAAAAAACATAAACCATAACAGGTAATAATGTTAGTACATTCACATAATCAAAAAAAGGGTGGGATCGTGCTGTCCTGGAAGACCACTGGAAAAGGAGTTACCGGTAAGTCTAACTCCAGTTTTCCCCAGTTGTCTTCCAGGACAGCCCTTGAGAGGATCCCCAAGTACTCACCAGATTATGGGGGGGGGGGGACCACGGCTTGGAGAACTTTTCTCCCAAAAGCCTGATCCTGACTGGACATTAAGTCTAGTCGATAATGCCTTGTAAAAGGTGGAAAAGCTTGACCACGTGGCTGCTTTACATATTTGCTCCGGGGTGGCACCAGCTCTTTCTGCCCAGGATGCTGATAATGCCCTTGTGGAGTGGGCTTTGATAGCCCCAGGAGGATCTTTGTTTACTGTCTTATAGCCCTCTGCTATAGCTAGCCTAATCCACCTAGCTATGGTGACTTTAGAAGCTTTTTGCCCCTTACGTTGTCCGGAAAAAAGAACAAAAAGTGAATCTGAGATTCTAAATGGATTGGTTACCCTAAGATACTCTAGGATACACCTCCTCACATCTAATAAATGAAAACGCCTTTCTTTCTCGTTTGAAGTCTTTTGACAGAAAGAAGTGAGGACAATATCTTGTGACCTATGGAAATTAGATGCCACCTTTGGTAAGAACCCAGGGTCTGTCTTTAGGATGACTCTGTCTTCCAGAATTTGGAGGAATGGCTCTGACAGAGAGCTTGGATCTCACTAACTCTGCGTGCTGAAGTGATTGCCACAAGCAGTACTGTCTTGAAAGTGACCAGTCTTAGAGAGGCCTCTGAGATAGGTTCAAAAGGTGACCCCAAAAATGCCCTTAGAACAACTGATAGATCCCAGGATGGGGCGATGTTAAGTCTAACTGGTTTGCGTCTGGAGATTGCTTTACAGAACCTAGCAATAAAAGGATCTTCCTGCAACCTTTTCTCTAAGTACACACTTAAGGCCGCTATCTGGACCTTAATAGTACTAGGAGTTAGCCCTTTGTCTATCCCCTCCTGGAGAAACTGCAGGATATTTGCTATATCCGTATTTACCTCTCCTCGGCTGTTCAACCAGCTGTTAAATTTTCTCCAGACCTTCCTGTAAATGGCCTGAGTGACAGGTTTTCTACTTTGTAGCAGGGTCTGAATCACTCTGTCAGACAGGCCCTTGCTCCTCAAAATTTCATCCTCAGTAACCACGCTGAGAGGTTCAGCATGGATACTTGTGGATAAAAGAGAGGTCCCTGCGACAGAAGGTCTGGTCTGTAGAGAAGCCTCAGAGGAGGTTGGTCTGTCAACTGTAGCAACGTTGTGAACCATGGTCTCTTGGGCCAAAACGGTGCCACTAAGATTAGACACGTTTCCTCTACTAGAAACTTTGCTAAAACTCTTGGGATGAGGTGAAGCGGAGGAAACGCATACGCTAAACTGAAGCTCCATGGGGTCTGTAAGGAGTCTACTGCCCAGGGCTGATCTCCTGGGTGTGGCGAGCAAAAATTTGGAACTTTTGCATTCTCCTAGCTTACAAACAGGTCCTCTACTGGTTTTCCCCAGTAAGCTGCTATATATTTGAACACCTCTGGGTGTAGAGACCATTCTTGATTCAACACTTGTTGTCGACTCAAGAAATCTGCCGTGTTGTTGAGCTCCCCTTTCAGGTGAACTGCAGAGATGGAAGTCAGATTGGATTCTGCCCATAGAAACATGCGATTGGCCACCAGCATTAGTCGACGATTTCTGGTGCCCCCTTGCTTGTTTATATACGCTACAGCCGTCATATTGTCAGAACGGACCTGTAGATGACCTTGTATTGCATTCTGAAAGAATAACAGAGCCCTGAGGACCGCTGTTAGCTCTTTCCAATTGGACGAGAGGAGCTTCTCCTCTGCCGTCCACCTGCCTTGTGCCCAATCTGAGTTGAGGTGGGCTCCCCACCCCCAGCTGCTCGCATCCGTAGTTAGTATGGACGTGATGGGAGAGATCCAGAGAACCCCTTTGTTCAAATTCTCTGAGTCTTTCCACCACCAGAGGGAGCGTTTTACTCTGGTGGGGATTGAAACCTCTTCTTCCAGATCCCTGTCTTTTAATTGTTCCAACAGAAAACTCTGAAGGTCTCTTTGGTGGAACCTGGCCCATTGTACAGCTGGAATGGCTGCTGTCATCAGTCCTAAGACCGACATCACCTCCCTCACTGTAACCCTGGCGCTGCTTTGAAGAAAAGGACATTCTGTGGCGTTAATTCAATATCTTCTCCTCTGGCAGGACTATCCTCTGCTCTACTGACAGGATCTTGTACCCCAAATACAAAATTTCCTGTGTTGGGGTAGTCTTGGACTTTTCCAGACTGACTATCCACCCCAACTGCCTCAGGTTGAACTGTCAACTCTAGGTCCTGACGAAGTAGTTTCTCCGAATGGGCCGTGAGGAGTAAGTCGTCTAGATATGGAATAATCGTGACCGACTGTAGTCTTAACGGAACTAATGCCTCCCCGAGAACCTTGGTAAAGATTCTCGGGGAAGACGACAGTCCGAAAGGGAGTGCTCTGCACTGGAAATGATAAACCTTGGTGTCCATCTGAATCGCCATCCGAAGAAATTTCTGGCATTCTTTCCTTATTGGGATATGCAGATAGGCGTCCCTTAAATCCAGGGTAGCCATGAACACCTCTTTTTGGAGTAGATTCCTTATTGAGTAGATAGACTCCATCCGGAATTTTTTGTATCGGATGGAGCGGTTCAGAGGTCGGAGGTTCACGATTAATCTGAATCTCCCGGACGGCTTTTTTACCACAAAAATGTGCGAGTAAAAACCGTCCCCCTGTTCCTGAATAGGGACTGGTTTCAATACCTCTTGATCCACCATTTCCCCTATTAACAGAGGAAAGGCCTTGGCCTTTTCTGAGTCTCTTGGAAGCTGTCACAAGAAATTTTGAGGGTGGGTCGCTGTGAAACTCCAGCGTATACCCCCTTTTTATAATGTTCAGGACAAACTCGTTTGAGGTTGTCTTTTCCCACTGTGGGAGAAAGTTCATTAATCTTCCTCCCACCGGGACCCTGATGTCACTGGCGTTTGGGGTTTGAATTGGGGTGGTTAAAAAGTATGCCCCCTTTTCCTTTTTGTCCTGTCCAATGCTTTTTGGGCTTGAACTCCTTCTCTGACTTAGAGGGTCCCTTTGAGGGACGAAAACATTTCCTTTGAAAATTTTTCTTTAATGGGAAAGGTTTTCTTTTTATCCGCCGTTCTTTCCAAGGCGGTATCTAGTTCAGGCCCGAAGACCAAGTCTCCTGTAAAGAGGACACTGCACAAACGTGTTTTAGACGCCGTGTCTCCCCCCCAAGTTTTCATCCAGACTGACCTCCTAGCTGCGACCGAAAGCGCTGCTGTTTTAGCCGTAAATTTTATGGCATCAGTGGAGGCGTCAGAGATGAAACTTGTCGCCTTAAAAAGCATAGGGAAGGTTTTTAAGATCTCCCCCCTAGGCGTGCCTGCCTTTAGATGTTCTTCTAGTTGGGCTAACCAGAACTCTAGGTTCCTGGCTACACAAGAAGTGGCCAGAGCTGGTTTTAAACCTGCCATAGAAGCATCCCAGGCCCTCTTTAAGACTATGTCTGTTTTCCTGTCCATGGGGTCCTTTAAATGACCCATATCCTCAAAGGCAAGGTCAGACTGCTTTGAGACTTTGGACAGGGGGGCATCTAGTTTAGGATTTTTATTCCAGACCGCCTCTGGGCTCTCATCAAAGGGGAATCTCCTTTTTAGGGAATTTGGGAAGAAGACTTTATCTGGCTCGGCCCATTCCTTGCGGACAAGGTCAGAAAGCACATTATGTATAGGGAATACCTTAGCTTTCTTTTTCCCCAGAGCCTCATACATTTTATCATGTCTGATCAATTGAGTTTCTTCCTCATCAATTTCCAGCTTATCATAAATGGCGCTCAACAGCTCGTCTACATCCTCCAGAGACAGCTTGTATTTTGCGATTTTGTTAGCTACAGCCTGATCCTCACCTGAATCTGCGTCAGAGGATTCAGGGCTAACTAACACGGGGCTATGGTCCCTGATTGTACGGGGCTCCCCAGAGCTGGGTGTTGTAAGGCATGGTGAGGAGGGAATCGCAGCTGCTTTACTGGTGGAAGCAGACGTGCCTACATCTGCGATTAACTCACGGAGAGATTTAAAGGTTGATGCCATCTCATCTTTAAAGGAGCCAAGGAATTTTGCCAAAGGAGAGTCTGCCTCTGTTTTAAGTAAGCCTGCAATACATTGCTTGCATAAGGCTTTGTTAGAGTCTGAGGACAACTTATTTCCACAGTTAGGGCATTTTTTGCGGCCTGACTTGTCTTCCCTTGGAGCTTCCTTCCCCTAAAATAAAGAATAGACTTTAGCATCAGGAACCTTTTAACTCTCAAAACATCTGTGCTGCAACCACCACTGCATCCACTCGGGACTGAGGAAACCACCACCATGGGGTACTACAAATCCCAGCCTTACAACAAAAAACCCCAGAAAGAAACCACAGTAAGGGCTTGCCCAGCAGCCTACCTGGGTTTGGCTGGTGCCTGCCTCCACCGGAGTGTCCTGGGAAGTAGCCTCCATGGTCCCCCTCATGCTCCGTGTCCCGCCACTAGTCCGGTATAGCTGGACGCTGGTCGGAACTTGCAGGCCTCAGCGTGGGCCTTCCCCTCCTCCTTGTGCCTGTAGAGACCCGGAACCGGAAGTCTCGGCACACAGGATGACGCGGTTCCGCCGGAAATGACGCTCGGCGTCTCCGACCCACACCGCTGTGTATAGCAAGGAGCTGTGATGGGAGAATCCATCTGCACTGCTCCTGGGGGAACCTGCGCCAACCTGTCCCTGGCACACCTCGGCACTGGAAGGAGGGGGGGTAACGGGTCGGCTCCTAGTCAGCTGGACGGTACCCGAGCCCCAATTTGAAAAAGGTAGGACTAGATTGGAGCCGCTGGATAGGACCCGGTCCCCCTGTGCGGCTCCGCTCCCCTCAGGCAGCCCTTGAGAGATAGAGTCCTTCTCCGGTTCCTGGCAACATGTTCCTCCGACGGAGGAAACACAAATGACTGACCAGGGACCTGAGGGACGGCCTTTTGAACTGTTTTGGCAATGTGTTTCCTGGGTCGATGGGAGGGACTCCATCTCTCAAGGGCTGTCCTGGAAGACAACTGGGGAAATAAAAATATAAAATATAAAATAAAAAAGCCTAAAATAGTTGTCGTTTTATTCTCTCTCAACTCTACTGTATTTAACTGCAATGTTTTATTGTAACCATGTTTTATTATGTTTGCTTTACGGGTATGCAATTTTTTTTTACTTTGCTGTTTACTGCGTTTTATTGTTAACCATTTTATTTTATTTTCAGGTATGCCATTCAGCTGCAGCACCAATTTATCTTGACAGCAACACCGTTTGCTCTCACGATACATAAATTACAGAGGAGGAACGAGGAAGGAGAATATATGCCAAAGCATGGGGGCAAGGGGTGGAGGGGAGGATTGCCTCCATGCTTTGGCATACATTTACTTTTTTTGGCACAGAATGTTGTTTTATTGAGTTAATGTTTTATTGTTACCAGTCATTGGCTCCAAAAATGTGATCGGCAGTGAGGAGTGAAATAAAAAAAATGTACGCCCTTAGAAAGCCTGATGGCGGCGATTGGTTTCCGGGGTTCTGTACGCGGTTAGACTGCCAAAAAGTCCCACACATGGTATCCCCATACTCAGAAGCAGCAGAACGTATTTTTGTGTAATTCCACATATAACCATTGCATGTGTGAGCAATATATCATTTAGTGACAACTTTGTGTATTTGTCATTTTTCAATCCTAAAAAAAAAAAAAAAAAAAAAAACCCCCCCCCCATGGGCTCAACATGCCTCAGCAGGGTCATTTGAGGAGGAGGAGGGGGGGGGGGTGTACTGCCCTGCCATTTTAGCAAGACATGAAATAGGCAGTCAAACTAAAAGCTGCGTAAATGTACCCTAGTTAGTAGACGCTATAACTTTTGCGCAAAACCAATATATGCTTAGACATTTTTTTTTTCCAAAGAAATGTGGCTGAATACATTTTGGCCAAAATGTATAACTAAAATTAACTTCATTGGATTTTTTATTTTTTTATTTTTTTTTTTATAACCAAGTAGAAAATATATATTTTTCTCAACATTTTCGGTCTTTCCGTTAATAATCGCAAAAAAATAAATAAAATCGCAAAGGCAATCAAATACCATCAAAAGAAAGCTCTATTTGTAGGAAAAAAGGAAGCAAATTTTGTTTGGCTACAGCGTTGCATAACTGCGCAATTACCAGTTAAAGCAGCGCCAAATTTTAAAAAGTGCTCTGGTCATTGAGCAGCCAAATCCTCTGGGGCTGAAGTGGTTAATGCATAGAATTTTCTCCAAGCGTCTTCCAGGACAGCTCATGAGACCTTGGGCTCCTCCTACCAGGACAGGAAACACGTCACCCCCACCAGATAAAAGGGCGGTCCTCCAGGCCCATGTCAGTTATTTGTGTTTCCTCCGGACGGGGGGTAACATATTCATGGAACCTGCTCCCATAGGCCTTATAAGCAGGGGCTTTGTATGGCTTTTTTCTGGGGCATATCACTTACCTCTTCCTCTGCCAGAAGCAGCACACCGCTGGGGAGGTTCACTGTGTTGCTGTTCTCTGACCTCAGTGCCTGGAGAGGGCCAGGACCGGTGTGAGGTTGTGCCCCTAGCGCAGTGCATTGCACTCTAGCTCAGCTGAGCTTCGGTTGTCCTTCCCTGCCGACAGCCTGGCTGATCTGAGCAAGGAATGGAGGAAGCCGCAGCGTTCGAAGGGGCGGAGCTATTGCGCTCCAAGCTGGCCCACAGGAAGTGCCTGGAGAGGGTTACTTCCGGGGCCTATGACATCATCATCGGGCGCCGGAGACGAGGTTCCAGTCTTCATAAACGGCACGAACAGAGAACGCTGGCTGCTGGTGTTTCTTGGTGTTAAGCAGCCAGGCTGTGGATGACCAAGATCGGCAGAATGGATCCTCCTGCAGTACCTGCACAGGCAGCGGATGCAGTTCCCAACACCAGCACCTCACAGGTAAGCCTGGGGTGTTCTGTCATCACCTTACTATCCCTGTGAGTGTTCCCTCCCCCTCCCCCCTCTGTAGTAGTGGGTGTAAGGGGACACATTTCCTCCCTCCTGCACGTGGTGTTACGGAGTGATTGTGTGGCTTTAATTACATTGTGGGTCATTTATTTTGTCTTGCAGACCAAGACTCAGGACAAGGCCCAAGCGCAGCCACTCAAAAGGAAATGTGCGGTTTGCGCAAACAAATTGAGCTCCTCATGGAGCAAAGCAGTTTGTCGCACCTGTATAGAAGGCCTAGTAAAGGATGACCCGGTTGCCTCTTGCCAGAAGATGGTTACTTCTGTTAGGGATGAGCTTGCGTCCACCTTCAGTTCCTTTAGAACGCTTATTGACAAGCTCCAGACTCCAGCAGAGAGTCAGTCTTCACTGAAGGCGTCAGTAAGCACTCCGCAGCAGGCAGAGAGTGAAGACTCTGAGGCTGAGGTCAGATCTACCCGTTCTTCTCTGGAAGAATCAGGGTTAGATACAGAGCCCAGAGATAGAGAATCCACTCGAGGCTCAAGATTTAAGTTATCTGTTGAGGATGTAGATGACTTATTAAAGGCTATCTATACTACCCTTGAATTAAAAGAGGAAGAGGTTCAGTTATCCAAACATGATCTTATGTATAAAGGATTACAAGAGAAAAGAGAAAATCAAGAGTTTTTCCAGTTCATAGTTCTTTGGTTGATACTATTAAACTGGAATGGGATAATCCTGAGAGAAAACCATTCTTCTCTAGTAACCTAAAAAGGAGGTTTCCTTTTGATGAGGACACTGCGCAGCCATGGAATAAGAATCCCAAGTTAGACGCACCTCTTTCAAAAGTTTCAAATAACTCGGACCTGGCGTTTGATGATATGGGTACGCTTAAGGATCCAATGGACAAGAGGGGGGATATCCTTCTCCACAGAGCCTGGGACTCAGCAGTTGGAAACCTGAAACCAGCTTTGGCTTCTACTTGTGTGGCCAGAAATCTGGAGGTTTGGTTGACTCAGATTCAGTCACATCTGTCAGCAAGTACCTCCAGAGAGCAAATTTTAAAATCTTTTCCTCTCCTATTTCAGGCAGTGGGTTTTTTGGCAGATTCTTCCGCTGAGTCGGTAAGAATGTCAGCCAGGACTTCGGCTCTAGTGAACTCGGCCAGGAGAAGCCTTTGGCTTAAGACCTGGTCAGGGGACTCGGCCTCCAAGTTGCACCTTTGTGGCCTTCCTTTAACTGGCGATCATTTATTTGGCCCAGGTCTACAGGAGGCACTGGAACGCATGGGTGATAAAAGGCGTTTCCAGAGAAAAAGAGAGTTCAGACAGCCAGAAAATTTTTTCGTGGCCAAAACAGGCAACAGAGTCCTAGAGAAAAGGACAGCAGGCCGAAAAAGCATTGGACTGGGCACAAAGGCAGAGGCAAAGGGGGAGTGCTATTTAACCCTCCTCAACAGCCCGCCAAGCCGCATTGACTTGTGTTCCCCAGTGGGAGGGAGATTGAGGGCCTTCATCCCACAGTGGGCAGCAGTCACTCTGAGCCCCTTCGTCCTGGACCTAGTGACCAACGGGTACAGGCTGGAGTTTGTTCACCAACCACCAGAACGTTTGTTGGTCACATTTCCTCCACAAGATCGGGAGAAAGCGAGGGCGATGCTCCGTCCTCCTAGATTGCTGCCAGGTTATATGTCTCTTGAGACATGCAATCTAGGAGGACGGAGCACCCCCAGACCCCTGTGTTATTGTGGGAACTGCAGCCCACACAAGCTAACCTGCTTGCCTATAATCATCAGATGTGATATACATTTGGGAGGCCTCTGCTCCTTGTTTGCTGTCCATCCGACTTCCTTTCATATACATATTTACCTCTGATCGCTGATAGCGATGCATTGATTAAATTCACTATTGTGAGCATTTTTCTTTTCTTCATAGCCATTTGAACCTCTAGCTCCTGAAGAAGTGTTCCTTGTCAACGTGAAACATGTAGAGCAATTAGAGACTACACCACCTTGGAACACCAGACCTGCAGTACTCTCTTAAATTCAACTTTACAGGGGAAGTGTACCCTTTATTCTACCCGTAATTACTGGTTATACTGTCTATACACAACTATAGAGAATTATCTAGGAGACTGCAGGATAGGATTCATTATGGTGTATGTAACTGAGTTGTATGCCTATATCTGATGCGTTTTTAAACTTTCATGTCTATTCTCTGTGTTTTTGTATGCTAATAAAAATTAAGTTTTTTATATTTTTTGTAGTTTATTATGGTTGTGCCCTCAAAGTCCCACTATTTAGCCCCTTGATGCTTTCTATACATTATCGGGGACGTTGGCACAAATAATATCCAAAGTACCTACAGAGTCACCCTGTATACTAGGTACTTTAACACTAGGATTTTTCTGTTGCCATTAGGAAAATTTACTGACAGTTTGTAAAAATCAGTGACTATTACAACTGTCAGTAAACATCAAGGGCTTATAATTTGTCATAACAAAATTTAAAGAAAGGAATTGCGCTAGGTGCATAAAAATAGTGATTAAGTAAAAAAGGGGGTACAAAGGTCCTGCTGCTGTGCACTATAACCCCGATATAAGGGTACCAGAAGACTAGATATAATGTGAAGAGTGCAGCGCTGGACATGTGAAGTGAATGGTGAAATGTTATTAAACCATGTACTAAAGTTAAATCAACAATAATGACTTATAAAGGTAATGGATTACTAATGACCATAAACATATAGTAAAAATGGTGAATTACCTATAACCATAGGCATATGACATTACAAAAAAAACTCCTGAAAATAGAACTTTTAGATGTGCATATAAGTCCAAAGCAATAATTTATCGTGCAATGTGAGTAAACATGTGGAATCACAGAAAGCCTTGAAATTAATGCTTTTAAAGTGCAAAAAAGTCCAAAACAGTAAATTTCCGTGCGTTGTGTATTTCAAGGGTGCATCTTCGATAATCGGTGTTGCCCACCACCAGATAGGTGAATAGATAAGAGGCTTACCAGAAAGCCTGTGACCGCCCTTATTCAGGGGGGTCAGAACAGGCTTAGTAGATATGGGAGGACCACCACACGGATACTCCGTTTGATAGATGGATCAATGGGCCAGGGCTCCTTGCCAGGTAATTCTCCAGCCGACAACCACTGTGAATACTCTCCCAGCTCCCGTCCTCTCCTGGGGCAGACTTGAAGCTTCCGCAGATTCAATAAAGGAAGATGTGATATGTAGTGCCAAAAAAAGATAAAGAAAGAAAAGCTCCGCTGGTGCAGATAACTTCGAGTTTCCTTTATTGGCAAAAAATTGCGATATCAGACATTAAAAACGAGCAGAGTAAAAAAACGACACTACCGCCGTTTGTTTAAAAAGTTTTAAACAAACGGCGGTAGTGTCGTTTTTTTACTCTGCTCGTTTTTAATGTCTGATATCGCAATTTTTTGCCAATAAAGGAAACTCGAAGTTATCTGCACCAGCGGAGCTTTTCTTTCTTTATCTTTTTTTGGCACTACATATCACATCTTCCTTTATTGAATCTGCGGAAGCTTCAAGTCTGCCCCAGGAGAGGACGGGAGCTGGGAGAGTATTCACAGTGGTTGTCGGCTGGAGAATTACCTGGCAAGGAGCCCTGGCCCATTGATCCATCTATCAAACGGAGTATCCGTGTGGTGGTCCTCCCATATCTACTAAGCCTGTTCTGACCCCCCTGAATAAGGGCGGTCACAGGCTTTCTGGTAAGCCTCTTATCTATTCACCTATCTGGTGGTGGGCAACACCGATTATCGAAGATGCACCCTTGAAATACACAACGCACGGAAATTTACTGTTTTGGACTTTTTTGCACTTTAAAAGCATTAATTTCAAGGCTTTTTGTGATTCCACATGTTTACTCACATTGCACGATAAATTATTGCTTTGGACTTATATGCACATCTAAAAGTTCTATTTTCAGGAGTTTTTTTTGTAATGTCATATGCCTATGGTTATAGGTAATTCACCATTTTTACTATATGTTTATGGTCATTAGTAATCCATTACCTTTATAAGTCATTATTGTTGATTTAACTTTAGTACATGGTTTAATAACATTTCACCATTCACTTCACATGTCCAGCGCTGCACTCTTCACATTATATCTTATAATTTCTCATGCTGCGTTTACTTTTATAAGTGTAAACCAGGCAAAATACTTGTGTATTTTTAGTGTTTCCATTTTGTGTTTACACTATTTAAATTACTTCAGCCCTGGAAGGTTTTACTCCTTTCATGACGAGGCCATTTTTTTGTGATATGGGACTGCTTTATCTGACAATTGCGTGGTCTTGCGACTCTGTACCTAAATAAAATTGATGTCATTATTTTCTCACAAATAGAGCTTTCTTTTGGTGGTATTTAATCACCTCTGCAGTTTTTATTTTTGCGCTTTAAACCAAAAAATAAAATAAACTACAATTTTGAAAAATAATACATACACTAAGTCACAGGTGTCAAACACAAGGCCCGCGGGCCGAATCCAGGCCATTTGATGTGGCCCTTCTCTGGTCCTCCAAACCCCTACTTTCAAGCAATACATCCAGCTTCTTCCCAGCAGCAGCATAAGAAAAGGGGGTGCACTGTGAGGTTAGGGAGAGTAGGGGGACTCAACTTCTGATGGTGGGGTGGCTCTTAACATCTAATGTAAGGGGAGGGGATGCGCTGGACATCTAATCTTACAGATACAACTGGCCCTTTTGGAGGACATTTTTTCTTCAATTTTTTTTAATAGGAGTTCTGCATTGGAGATGATTTTCACAAATATAAAACCTTGAAAGATGAGGGTGTATCCTCTTAGGGAATTAAATGGGTTTATTGTACTGCCAAAAGATACCTCCACCTTTTCCCATTCTGCTCTTTGCTACTATTGCTCTGGGTTTTCTCCTCTACCTCTATTCTCCTACAAACCATACGAGAACCGTTGGCTTGATCTCATTAACACGGTTATTAAATTCTTCTATTGGTTGAACTGAATGGATTTTTTTCAACCAGACTAACCATGTAACTATTGTGCTCCCCATTGTCAGATGTTCTACCCTTGTACTTTCACCCATGATCCTGGGTGGCTACATTCATTATTTCTGTTACATCAGTTCCATTTACACACACACACACACACACACACACACTATACCAGACATTAAAACCATATTACCTGGCCGCTGTGCAGCTGAGTGAGCAGAAACATATAGTTTTGTGGGTCTTTCCGCATATCCAGATATTGTAGCTCCTGAACAATTTCATTTACCGCCTCATCAATATAAAAGAACTTTGCAAGTAGGCGTGGATCTGATTTCTGTGGGGAATGGAAGAAAAAAAAAAAAAAAAAAAAAATTCACATTTAAAAATAAACTTGCTTTTAAAATCACAGCTGACATCAAACACAGTCTCAACATGTAAGCGTACTGTAATAGTCCTGTACAGATAATAGGCCGTAATAAAATATATGCTTGTCTTTTTGCATATCTGTTACTGTATTTGTAACATGACTGCAATGCAGTCAGTCTTTTCACATACGGTACCTACCACTCTGCACAGCCAGGTAAAACGCTTATTTCTGATTCAGTTAAGGCATCTCCCTATGTACTCCCTCTGCTGTCATCTTGCTCATTGACCAGTATACCAGTGGTGGCCCGTGCATTGTGGGCGCCGCCCCCCCCCCCCACCCCATCCATGCGCCCGGCCCCCTTTCAGGACGCTGGACGCATGGACTCCTATGGCGGGGGTGGGGAGGAAGTGTTTTTTTTTGTTTTTTTTTAAGCACCAGATTAGAGCCAGGGTGGGCTCGGGGAGCAGAGAGCACGCCCCAATCCCACCCAATTGTGCGACGATAGCGAATACATTTTCGCCATTTTCACACTAACCTTCCTCCCCAATCATAAAGCAGGACGTCAGACCCATTTCTAGATTGGCCAAAGCGCCAGGCCACCCTATTGGATGCCTGGCGCTTAGGAAGAGGAGCCACACGCTGGACTAGAGGAAGGATGCCGCTGGTGCACGGAGAGGAGCCTTGTGGTAAGTGCCTGACCACGGGGGTCTGTCAGAGCCATGCGTGGGTTGGGGGTGCTGTCAGAGGCCAGTGCCGCGAGCCCTGTGATGGGGTACCGTTTGAGCCGCAAGCTCCACAAGGGGGGGGGGGGGCGCGTTTGTGTGCCACTGTCAAACCCTAAAGCAGCAAGGGCCTCAAAGTCTGGACCCAGAGACGGGGGGGGGGGGGGGGGGGGGTTGATGGTGCTGTCTGAGCTGGGGGTCCTGTGCTGATCTGTAAACCTTGATCTGTGAGGCTAAGCTTTATATACCCCTAACACTATGGGTGGAAGCCAGTGGAATACAGGGGACAGAGTGGGTTGATTATATAAGGGGTGGGGCATGAGAGGTAGGAGGGGTTAAAAAAGGGCGGGGTCTGGCACCCCCCCCCCCCCCAACCTAAAACTTGACGAGCCGCCACTGATCATCTTTGTCTAATTAGCAGGCTGAACAGAATTACAGATCTTTTTGCAGGTAAAACAGCAAATGATATGAATTTATCCATACACATAAGTGTCATTACTAAGTACTAGTTCTTAGTTACTGTTGTAGTTCCCCGACAACCCCAAAAAAAAAACAAAAAACAAAAAAAAAAAAAAAAAAAAACACACACACAACCACAACCCACCTCCCCTATTTTGGAGAGAGTAAGGAAGTTAACATGCCCGTCAGTTTTTGTTTTTTTTGCCATCTGTGTCCCATAGGAGCTATAGCATAGCTACAGAAATAGTGTCTAATTGAGATCTCAGAAATAAAATTATTAAATACTGGGTAAAAATTAACCAATAATACAAAAACAAATATCTGAAAAGATCTCCACTTTGCACCATCTGATGACAACGTTGTCAGTGAACAAACAAGTACAAACAGATATGAGAACTTCTGCACTACACATGCATAGTGTAAACAATAGAAAGCACTGTGGAATCAAGTGCGATGTGGTAGCAAGCACCATGGGGCCAGGCAATCCAGTTGGAAAAGAGGTAAATGACTGCACTTGACAAAATTGATTGGGTAAAAAAGAAAAAAAAAAAAAGAAAAAAAAAAAGTCAGGGTATGCAGTCTAAGATACTAGGGACAAAACGGCAGAAAAAGAATAGGAAGCTGGATAGAGGCTGGTAAAGTTCCACCACATAGACACTGGTCAGAATGGATCTGGAAAACAGGAAATAAGCAGGATTATCAAAGTCAATCCAATTCCAGCAAGGGAGCACAATTGGCAATGAGTATACCTAAAATATGGTCTCTTATCCGGGTGTGAGGATAGATGCTCTGCAAATAGATAACCGTAGTCTGTCATGTTCTGTTTTTCGTTGTCCATTAGGGTGGAAGTGTCAGTCCATATCCATGCAGCTAGGCGAGAGATTGCTTTGTCATCCTGTCGTTACACCGCATCAGGCTTTGAGTCCCGTCCCCCAGGATGGATGGGGAGTGCCTCCGTGACCACATGCAGTTTGAATAAGCGTGTGTATAGCTGCCGGATACAGTACCCTCAGATGCCGTGTCCCACTCTCATGCAAGAGGTCGTCCGTGCAGTGAATCCCAGACAGTGATGCAAAGACGCATGGAGCGTCAGACATTCAAGGGAGGGTGTGACAACGCGTTTCAAAGGGGAAACCCTCGCTTCTTCAGGACTAGCGCCCCCTAGCTGAGACGCGTATAAATACCATTACTAACTCGAGGGTCAATTAACGTTGTTTAAACAAAACTATGACTTGCAACATTAACCCAAAAAGGGGGTGTTGGAGGGCGACACGGTCTAATGTCATATTTCTGGAGTTTCTCGGTCAATGTTACTGCGTTTATTGGTAACAGCGTTTTGGTATTATCCAGAGTTTGAATTGGATCTGTCACAGATCTGTTTCCTATTCCCAAAGATCAGCCATGCTGATACTTGCAGTTCCATGGCTTTAAAGGGTAAAGGTCAGATGTTCTTCCTGGTTGATATCAGGTCTAGAATGTAACGAGTTTCACATCAAAGCTTTGTAGCATATCTGAAAGAAGAGATCAGATCTCCAGGGCTGAACAACCCTTGGCTTCAGACCGTCTGTTATAACGCTATGCAAGCAAGCTTGAAAGGGACTATAGCTGACAAGATGATTGATGGATGTCCTGCTACAGAAGATCAAAGGCATTGAAGATTGATCAGGATACATAGACAATGCTGCCCCTAGAGGCCAATACATCAGGACAGATAGTAATATAATATATTGAGGACGACTGTTCCTTGAGTACTGTGATTCGTCAAAAGTCTAGACAGGATGGCAATGGGGTTGGGTCTGGATGGTGTATGATCTTAGTATAAAAGGACTGAACGAGTCAGAGAGCTTCCCTGTTCTACCCTTTTTGCTCGTTTCAAGCCTGGTGGCTCTGAGTCGCATGGCTACCTCTCTACCATTTTGAGCCCAGCCGAGGAGACCGCGCGATAAGCATCTTCAATGTTCTTGTATTAAATGTTCTGTTATATGCTTTGTAATATCTTTTAGTATTTTCATGTTAGCCTTTTTCCTATTTTCTTGGGAAATAAGACGTTTTATTAAGCAGCGTTCTTGGTTTCATAGCCAACCTTGTATTAGTGCGATATGAAGAGTAACATGTGATCAGAGTTTTAATGGACAAGGTAATACATATATGGAATAAAGAGAAGGTGTGACTTTATACGAGATGCACGGCAACATGCAACTCCATCCCTAAAATATATAGAATAGGACGAGGTTAAAAATAAAACTCATTTGTTTTACAATCACTGCTTGCTAGCCTTGAATTCATGCCTCATGTAAAGTCCCAAAATCATCCTCCTATTCTATACAAATATGGAATAATAGAGGGAATCCATGACCACCCTCGAAAAATATTTAGTTTAGAACTTATTACATTTGCACCATTTCAGGGGGTTAGAGACAAAGGCTATTGTCTGTTAAAGGCTCATTAAAAATTAAAAAACACATACTGCAGAGCATTGAACAAAACGACGACATGTAAATCTAAGCATACACAGAACAGATAAAAGTACTCTCCAAATAACCCAGAAATATTGCCAATATTGGTACTCGGAGATTTCAAAAATGTAATTGATTGGAAGCGGGACAGATGCCCCAGCTCCAAGGCCAACATCTTTCCCCTATTGCAGGGAATTAGGGCTCTACGACATGTGGAGGAGGTTACATCCTGAAGAATGTGCTTATACGTGCTATTCTAAAAACACACAATACATTGTCCAGAATTGATTTAGCTCTGTGTTTGGCAGATCTTCTACCATGCATAGTAGATGCTAGTATAGAACCTCAAGGAATTTTAGATCACTCCCCTCCGATAGTCACCTTAACATCAGGGCATCGGGTGTCCAAAATGTCCAATATGCCATGGCGGCTAAACTCCTTTTGGCTTAAACTATTTGCCAAAGAGGATGCTATTGCTGCCCGCATTATGGATTTCTGGTCTATTAATTTGTGCTCTGCTCTCATACAGGTTGTATGGGATGCTCTCAAGGCCCATCTTCGGGGACTGTTGATCCAAAAAATTCTTGTCATCAAAAGTGCTTCCCGTAGAGAGCTTAAACTTGCAAAGGCCGATACCTTTGCAGCGGAAGACCTGTATATCAAGGATCCCTCTCCTGATTCCCAACAGGAATGGCTTTCATCTCAAAAAATGCTGAATGAACTGTTAGAATCCAGGGCGAGGAATAAACCCTTCCAGAAGAGACCTAGTTGGGTAGAGGGAGAGACGAATGGTAGACTGTTGACTTAGATAGTCTCAATCCAACTTCACACGTTTCGGCCTTAATGAATGGAGAGGGGGAGGTTATTAACCAGACTAGTCCCATTGTATCCACCTTTGAGTCCTATGATAAGGATCTATACACTTCTAGGGCAGACTATACGTTAGCCAAGTTACCCATCTGGCTACCATTAATCTCCCAGGGACTGACGGTCTCCCTATAGGTTTATAAAAACAAAATTATAATATCTATATCTTCCTGCCCTTCTTAATACACTAAATTAAGCCCTCCATTTTAGGTCAGCTTACAGACAGTATGGGTCACTCCGTTATTTTTTTTTTTAAAGGTAAAACTAAGAAGGCTAAAAATCTGTTACATCCTGAATCCTATAGACCAATTTCCCTACAGTCTACAGATGTTAAAATTCTTGCCAAAGTACTCACTACCAGATTAAATAAGGTTATTTAAACATATTATTTACTCAGATCAGGTAGGATTTATGCCCAATATATCAACAGCAGTTAATATTAGACGTGCATACTTAAATATGCAGGTTCCAGCCCTGGACCATCCAAATCGTGCCTTTCTAGCACTGGATGCAATAAAAAAGGCCTTCAATAGTGTTGAATAGCCTTACCCATGGAGCATTCTGGAAAAATTCGAGCTTGGTTCTAATTTTTGCCAAAGGGTATGGCTGCTATATGCAGCTCCTATGGCATCAATTAGGGTTAACGGCCTCCAATCTTCTACTTTCAGACTTTTCCTGGGGACTAGGCAGGGGTGCCCATTGTCCCCCCTGCTCTTTGCCCTAGATATAGAGCCCTTGGCTTGTCTTATGCGGGCCTCATCTGATGTTACTGGTCTGATTAGGGGAGATATGGAGGAGAAAAAAAAAAAAGGTATCATTATATGCAGAGGATCTTTTTCTGTCCAGTATCAGTTCAGCTTTACCAACAGTAATGAAATAGGTTTTCCAGGTTGGGCATAAATTGGGAGAAGTCAGTGTTGATGCCCTTAGATCTTCCCCAGAACCTACCACTATCCTCACTTTCTCAGCTCAGGGTTGTGTCTTCTATAAAACACTTGGGGATGGTTATTTTTCGGATTCCCCTCAGTAGTATATTGTAGATAACATACTTCCACTACTCGCTAGATTCCAAGACCAAAAGCAAAATCTGGAATAAACTCCCTCTCTCTTTAATAGGCCGTATTAACCTAATAAAGATGATATAGATGCCTCAGCTTTTGGATCTTTTACATAATGCTCCAATCTGGATACCTTTACAGATTTTTACTAAGATTAATAATATTTATGCGTTTAATATGATGTAATAAAACCCCTCATAAAAATTGGAGACTCTTCAACATCCCAAAAATACCGGTGGACTGGCAGTTCCTAACCCAAGGATGTATTTCTTTGCATCACAATTACAGCACTTTGCTGGATGGGAGCTTGAACAGTTACCCTTTTCTGCTCAACATTTTCCTATGCATTTAAGGGTCGGTCACCACACCATGTTTTGGTCGGAGTAAAAGGGGGTGTTTCATATGCAGATATGGCCACCTGTAAACTAATGTGTAAAATATGGGATACAGTCAAAAAAAAATTATGTGCATTCCATACCCCACTAGATATACCCCGATATGGGATAATTATAGACTCCCTCCAACTTTCAGAGGTGGGAGAAGAGGGAAAAAAAAAAAAATAAAAAAAAATGCAGAGTTTATTTGCTGAGATAACCTTTCCCCCTACCCCTGTGTTTTTGACAAGATTGTACAAGGTAAAAAGGTCTTAACTCTGTTACATATAGGGGGTTGTTGGGTTTCTGTTGAACTTTCCCATACGCTCCAGGGCCAGGTGGGAACAGGATCTTCACACAGACTGACCCAGATCTTTATCCTTCATAGGGTTTATCGAAGTCCTAAACTTTTGTATACCATTAGCCTGAGATCTGAGCCAGCCTTTGCTAGGTGTGGTAACACGTACATGGATACATCTTCTCTGGTGGTGTCCCAAACTCCAGAGATACTGGGCAAAGGTGATTGGTACCTTAAATGGGCTACTGGATATCAATATCTCGGCGGATCCACTTATGTGCCTATTGGGCTACTGTGATATCTCTACTTATACATTTTCCACAGGCAACACTATTAGATGCGCACTCTGTTGCCCGCAGACAGAGTGCCCTTAACCGGACCTTTCCCCATCCGCCGACTGTATCTGACTGGATTTCAGATCTTAATAGGATTATGATATTTGAAAAACACATTTTTTTAAAGGAACGCCATGAATAAGTTTGATACTATCTGGTCAAAGTGGCTTGAGTCTGTCTCTGGCACCAGTATAGATCAATCTGTACTATGGATACTGCAATATCAGATATTGGGCTGTAGACGACCATCGCAAGATAGGTACCCATAGGAAAATATAGGTTTTTTTTTTTTGGTTTTTCTTCTCTTTTCCAGCGAAAGCTGTATTCTGTATTAAAGGTTTTTTCCTTTATTGCTATACTAAAAAAAAAAAAATAAAAAAAAATAGGGTGGGCTTTTTTTTTTCTTTATGCAATTTGTTTGTATTGTTTTCATATAAAAAGTTTTTTTTTTTTTTTTTTTTTTTAAATCAAAAGACAGAGGTTAGGACTTCATATACAGGTTTCTAGGAAAACGTAAACTTGTAAGCAAAAGTGCTGTCGACGTAGTCAACTGACAAAAAAAAAAAAAAAAAAAAGAAGAAGAAGACATTGCACAGGATTATGACCCGGATTTTTGAGTGCCATCAGATTCCACGACTTAAAATTTGTCGATTCCCAGGAGAAAATCAGCCAGTCTTGGATGTCAAAAGGTGGGACAACACCATATCAGATAACGATTTCGTTATTTTACCATACTTTTTTCCATAATTTTGTCCAACCCCTGTATGTATGGTGTCCTGGAGATTATCCAAGGAGGGATTATACTGAACACTGCTCACCACAAGAGGTCTTAGCCTATACTGAGATATGAACAGGTATGTGAAAAACAATGGATGGTTACAGCTTTGATGTAATACTAGGTATTATACATATACTAAACATGAGATTTGCATCAGATTACATAGCATTGTGTCCATATTATTCTATGATCTTGGGTTGCAACCAAAAGAAAAAAGATTTCCAACTATGAAAGAGGATACTCAGTGGTTGTGGAAACTTAGGTGAGCACTACATTGGATAGTTATTCTCTTCAATAGCACTGTGCTCACTATCTCCCCAATATATGTTTTTTGGACTGGCATATAGTAATGCACTGTGCATAACTTTTTAGGCCATCACATAGGCGATTACCAGCATGCACCAGATTCCAGCGGCAAGAATTGGCAGATTCTTGTGACTAGGATGATTGGATTACTAGTAAAAGTAATGCCAGGCTGACAGCAGCCATCACGGTTGTATGTATCCACACACCAAGTGGTTACCTGCATGTAGGTTGGAGCATGGATGCAGTCAGATTCGCATACATAGGTCATCTACTGATTTTTACCCAGTGAAAGCAGGTAGTCACTGTGTGAAGGAGGCACCATTTTTTCCAACAACATATTTCAGAGGGGACCTGCTCTTTACTAGACATGTGCAGAACTTAAAAATTTGTTTTCGGAATTTATTTGTATTCGAAAAGTTTTCCCAATTTCCAAAAAGAACAGAAAAGAAAATAAAGGAATAGAAAAAAAATAAAATTTTTTCTATTCTATTTCATTCTCTTTGGAAATTGCGAAAACCATTCAAATTTGAATTTTGGCAGAATTTTTTCGTTATTTCGGATTGGTTTAAATTCGGTACCATTTTAATTCGATAATTCGGGTACATCTGAACAAAGATACGTCAGAATTTTAATTCAGAACAAAACTAACATGTCTATTCTTTACCTTTGCTGTTCTGCCTTACACACTACTGGTGGAATTGAATATATATATTCACACACACACACACACACACACACACACACACTAGATGGTAACAAGATATTTTGTGAAGACAAAGACCTACCGCTCGCATCATTTCTGAAGAAGTGGACAGAAGCTTTTGAAATGCAAAGAATTCAAACTAATCAACAGCTATATATCCATGATGGCACATGAGTATCTGTAATATGTCATATTTGTTATTACAGTAAAACAGGGTTATTCCAAAAGATGGAGCAGACTTCAACTGTTTTTTTTTTCAAGTAAAAAGGGATAGAAACACATTCCACATATAACAAAATAGTAGAAGGTTCAAAGTTTTATAAGGTCCTTGAGGTTGTATGAATTCAACATGAGCACCATGTGTTGTGCGGCAAACATCAAAACCATAAAACCAACTGGTCGCTAGTTATTGAATTCACAGCTTCAACAATTTAATGTCTCAAATCTTGAAGAGTAGAAGGCATAGATGGGACAAACACCTCTACAGATAAAAATCCAGGGGGTAAGGTCCGATGACCTGGGTGGCCACAGATGAACAAGATCTCGTTGTCCACCTCTTCCAATCCATAGTCCTAGAATGGAGTCGTTCGGATAACACCAAACCTCCAAGTGGAAGTGAGGTGGGGCACCATCTTGCATGTCCAGATATGAAAATCCTGCCAAATTGCATTGGCAAAAATAAAAAAAAAAATAAAAAAAAAGTCCATAAACTTTGTATAGAACCCTGGTAGTAGGCAGGGTTGCTAAACAAATTTAGTTTGCTAGGTGGTAACTAGCCTAGCTAATTGTTAGGGGGATTGATTGACTTTTCTCTAACCCTGATTTTAATGCACCTCTCTTCTGTCATTAGGTGGCATTAGAATGACAAGGGCATAGTAAATTCAGACTAGGAGTGGATGGGTTGTCTTAGCCAATTAGCAGGGGTTTCTTTGGCCCCCTTGGCCTGCTGGGAGAGCCTTTTTAGTCGGGAGGAGTCATGTGATCGGGGTTCTGTGCCACCTGGACGTGTGTTACAAGGCTTCAGGTTGCTAGGCCAGAGGCCTATCCCAGGAGCACCTGGCTTCTAGGCTGTCTGAGGCCTATCCAGGTTTGAGAGAAGCAGCGCAGGGTTGCGGCTTCAGACCGGAAGCCCAACCAAGTTGTAGAGGTTCCGCCAGACGGGGAACCAAATTGTTGCCAGCGGTGAGTGAAAAACAGTTGCCATAATGGGATGACCACTCCTGTCACCAGGGGCAAATGAGGATTAGGCCGGAGGTAAAGGGGAAGCAGCCGTCACCAAGGGACAACCACTCCTGTTATCAGAGGCCAGAGGGAAGTCTGAAGAAGTACCAGAGCAGCCTTTTCACCAGCCGGGGACGGTGAAGAAGTGGGAAAGCTTTAGCAGAGTGTCAAGCCAGGGGGTGAAGATTGAAGAGTATACAGCGGGTTATCTGTGGAAGAGCTCAGGGGATCCAGTAACGACTAAGATCTTGAAGTCTAGAGGACTCGGAGCTCAGTGAGTAAAGATTTACAGTGGGGTACTGTGAAATGTGAGAGAAGATCTGTAATGGGTTACTGTGAGTTATGTGCATGGACTGTTGAAAGTTGAGTTGCCATAGGAGACAGCAGTTCTACAAATACAGTTGCTGCATTCAGCTTAAAAGGCCCTCCACCTGTATAGCTGTCTGACTATTCTGTTTGCATCGGAGTCTGCCAATTGCTATTGCATCTGCATAAGGGTGTCCTGGCCCTAACCCTCTCTCCACCAGTTCTGTTTAAGAGACAGCTTTCTTGCATTCAAAAAGTGACTGGCGCCCATGTTTCCAACTTGCATTACACCCAAGAAAACCCTCTCAAGGTGTCTGAGCCACAGTATCTCCTCCCCAGTCAGGTACGGGTGCCGGCTCAGTATGCAAATAGCATGTGAAGAAAGTAGTAATCCGGAAGGCCGCACTCCAACGAAAATATCTTTATTAATGACAGTCCATACAGCAAAGGAATAAAATGAAGGATGTCAGCTCTCCCTGACTCTGGAGATGACCATTAGGCCTTTAGGGGGTGGTTTTTACCATCATGCCATAACGCTTTGTGGCATTGGATGAAACTTCTAGGTGGACTTTAAACCTCTCTATATCCAGTTATGTTTTGAATGTGCTGCTATACCTTACAGTTTGTTTAAAATCTGCACTGTAATCTGCGCCATCCTTTCAAATAAACCTGTATAAGCTCTTGAGTTGAAGTCTATTTGGGGAGTTGTAGAGGTGTTAGAAGCTACTACCCCTTTTAGTTTGTTTTCTGGTGAGTATATGCATCTTCCTGTCACAGGGTAGATAGAATAGGGTTTAAGAGGGGGGAGCAGATTTAAGCTTAGTTAGGAATAGTGTGGACTTACACTTAAAGCGGAGTTCCACACAAAAATGCCGCTTTTCGGAACCCTCCCCCCCTCAGGTGTCACATTTGGCACCTTTCAGGGGGGAGGGGGTGCAGATACCTGTCCAAGAGAGGTATTTGCACCCACTTCTGGCATAGACTCCCATGGGAGTCTATGCCTCTTCCTGCCCCTCTGCGCTGTCTCCTGGGAAACACACAGCTCCCAGGAGAGAGCGGGGACCACTTGGGACGGGCAGCGTGACTTGCGCATGCGCAGTAGGGAACCGGGAAGTGAAGCTGCAACGCTTCACTTCCTGATTCCATCACCCAGGATGGCGGCGGCAGCTCCCGAGAACCGAGCAGGTTCTCGGCGTCGCCTGCCAACATCGCTGGACCCAGGGACAGGTAAGTGGCCATGTATTAAAAAGTCAGCAGCTGCAGTATTTGTAGCTGCTGGCTTTTAATATTTTTTTTTTTTTTTGACGGTGTGGGTGGACCCCCGCTTTAACCTTAAGCTGCAAAAGCAAATTGTGTTTTGCAGGCTGTACCACAAACTGCTCTGCGTGTTTAATGCAGCAGTGGTGCATCATTTACAGTGTTAAAACAGATTGTAAGGAGGCCTCTACCTATCTTTTCACCTTCCCACTGCTTGTCAAATACTGCGGATTGCTTTTCAGAAGGGTGGCAAGCACCACATGTGTAAACCTATCCTAAAAGGGATAGGAAAATAGGAGCCTGCATTTTTAGAAGGTAAAAGGTTATGGGGTCTAAAGTCGATCTAGCTAGACCAACTAAAAAAAAAAAAAAAAAAAAAAAGGGTATATACCAAGGATCAATCTCTGGTTTAATTATGTATAAATTTCAGAGCTCTGTACCACGGCTGTGACACCATCGCAGCTCGCCATTCAATTAACTGGAGCCCATAAAACCAGAAAGAAGACTGGGTAAAGATGTAAGCCCGGTTAGTGGTGACAGCGTGCCACTGGACGGCTCTGTTTTAAAGGAAAGTATGCAAAGCATACTAGGACATTATGCCATTACCTTGCAGGGGGAACAAAATATATTTAAAATTAAAAGACTTTGCACCAGGTTCACCAGAAGGACCACTTATGTTTTTATACATATTAATCATATTCCCCCCCCCCCCCCTTAATCTCCTCTTCTTCAGGAAGAATAAAAATTTAGTTATGCCCCTTTCAGACAGGCTCTTCCATCAGGTCCACCTGCCAGTTTTTCAGGTGGACCTGATCGGACCCTTCATTGTCCTCTATGGAGTAGTGGATGTCAGTGGACACGTCTGCCGACATGCGCCGCCATCTAATCCACCAAAAACAGATGGCTGGTAGTCCTGTTTGCCATCCATCAGGCAGATTGGATGGCATCAGATGGAAACGGACAGGCGGTCCGTTTCCATCCAATTTCCCCATAGAGATGAGCGGGATAGCGTCCGTGGCTGCTCTACATTGTGGAGTGGACACTGACCTGTCATCCACCTGCTCAGCAGGAACCAGCGGAGAGATCCCCCACTGATTATACTTAGCGGAGGTGCCCATGTGAAAGGGGCCATAAGCTAAAAATCTTTACTCATAGCTGAGCTCCTCCCCCATGCCTCTTGTCAGTTTGGTTGCCCTTCCCTGCATACTTGTCTGACAGTATCTCAGTAGGTATTAAAGTATGGATCAGGCCCACTAATAAATAGTAGCCACTGATTTTTTTTTCCTTTTTCTTCTATCAAATTTCTATAATAAAAAGACACGTTTACTTCTAAGATGCCTGAAGATATCAAATACTTTGAGTTAAAACTACCACCCCTATCAAGCAGACTGTAAACATCTAACAGATCTGCAACTGAGGTTTGCACAGTAGAGATGAGAGTTATGAAGAAGTAAACTGCATTTGTCAACACTGCCACCACTCCCATCCATATTTAATGATGGTGTCACTATTTACATTGTGCATGCATAGTTTGCACAGTACTATCGCCAATTAGCTGATAGTTTAGTCTAGAGTTCAAATAAGAGGAGACATTTTTATTGAAGGAAAGGGATAATAACCCAAGATAACAAAGTTAATTGAGGTACCAGTAGTGAACTTGCATACCTGCAGATTACTAAAATCAATGAACATAGAAAAAAAAAAAAAGTTACGTTGATATTTTATTGTTTCAAACCCAGATAGAGGCCATATTTTCTTATCCCGATTTGCCTTTGAAAGAAAATCAATACAATACAGTGTTCTATGTAAGCATAAGAACACTTTTAAGAAAACATAAATCAAACCAAACCGGTCTGATGAGGAACAGAATAGCTGGAAAGTGGAAGAAAAGGTCTTTTTTTTTTTTAAAGATAACGCTTAAGGCCTGGGCGTTCATAGCTTGTGTGTGCGTCAGGTGATCCTGGGAACAACAACATGTATGTACAAGTCTCAGCAAAAAAAATGTGCGTGTGGTGGTGAGGAAATGAAGCTGGAGGGGTTTTTGCTTTGTGCAACACATAGGCTAGCATAGAAAAAGGTAGAGCACAAACTAGTATAAAAAAAATGCAACAACTTCTGACAAAATATACATTCCCATTTTACATGCATACTGCATTATGTTTAATTCCCATCAGCAGGCTTTTAGAGCGGAATCAAAAACTGGCCACTGAAATAAGAGAAAAACAGAGAATTGTGGCAAATCACATTAACAGCCTCTACTTCAGGCAGCTAAAAGAAGGTCATAGTTCTTCTATGGAGTTGGGAAGGCCTTCAGGTCAGCAAGTGTGTTTCAGGAAGTATGGCCGAGTTTGTAGAGATGTTTTCTGAAAACACACCTTCAGGGACCTCCAACAAGTCATGTTTTGTAGACATCCTTATAGAATAACAGGTGAAATTATTAACAGGCCGCTTTTAACCCAGCTGTGCAAGTGCCACATGCCAATTATGGCACCTGTACCTTACATGGAGAGTTGGGCTCCACAATCTGGTAAAGCAGTATTAAACCCAAAAGAAAAATTATATTGCAGCTTACCAACTCTTCGATGTGATGACGGCATTGGTTTTCTTTTATAGGCTCTTTTTCATCTTTTTCACCATGTTCATCCAGCCAGTGAGCCTAGGTTCACACCGTGAAATGCTCCACATTCCTGTGTAAATTGCGAGTCTGCATTACAATTTGAGCCCATTCATTTTGGTTGGCTCAAATCGCACAGCATTCAAATCAAAAAGCATTTTTTTTATTTGCACTGGAACCGGATCACATGGATGTGATCCAGTCCAGGCAAACGCATTTCGTTTGAGACCTGCATTTGCAGCAGAACGCAGAACAAAGTGCGATTGATATGTGGTGCTGGAAACACACAGGAATCACTGCATTTCCAGCACCTCATCAGTGTGAACTGGAGCCAAGTCTGCTGTTTTTTAAAAGAACGCAAGATGGGACAAACCATTTAAAATTAGTAAGGCTGCTTAAAATGATCAGCTCTCATTCATGTAAAACCTTTATCCCAAAAAGGAAAAAAAAAAAAAAAAAAAAACTGCTTGCCGTTTATGCTTAAAAAGTATTAGTTGGGGGTTCGGCTTTGATTTGTTATTGTATTGAAATCTGCTAGTACATCTAACACTACCCTCGCCCCAGACCAACAATACTGCGGTCCAAAGACGTCCCCTTCATCCAGAGTGGGGGGCACTAATACAGGTGGTGTGTGTTACTGGCAAGATCACCAAATTAAATCTGATTGGTAAGCTGCAATATAGTTGGTCACAAAACTATACAAAAGAAGCTTAAAATATCAATACTACAGGAGGATATAGTGAGCTAATCGTTTTTACCCATAATGTGCAGAATATCTATATCCATCTCCTCATAGAAGCTGTTACTAAAGAATCTATGAATGAAACATTATCTATGAATGGAGAAAAAAAAAAAAAAAAAAAAATTGAAAGGTCTACCCCACCTCCATTCACAGATTCTGCTTCGGTCATAGATGCTGTAGCATGGCATCTTTGACTGGAGAAGCTGAACAGAAAGGTGGGCATAGTCAAACTCTTTTGGAGGAGTGTCACAGCCCTATTAACCCCTGCTGGCCCAGAAGAGGACAGTGGTAGGGGTGGGGTGAGGGGCATGGGAGGAGGAAGATTTCAGTCAAAGGATGATAACAGCACAAGGGACACAACTCACTGAAGATGAGCAATATCGATTTTTGTTTTAAGGTAAAAAAAATAAATAAATGGGCTATTATTCATTTTTCACCTTTGTGATTTTAAATATCCTGCTTGCTGGATTTACCTGGAAATTCCAGAAAGAATTTTGCATAGCAATATAATGCTGTGCAGGCCTAGACAGAAAATCTTACATATATCTAGGAGGCAGGAGCAAAACGACAGGCGTTAGCAACAATGTTCTGATCCAAACAATGCAGTTTTCAAACCAAACCATCCATTAATGCACATCTAACCCCATAGCAGTCAAATATATATTAATATATATTGGTTATAGGATACGCCTACTGCCTGTTGTCAATCACAAGTTTGATGGGGTGAAAGTCTCTAAATCCCCCATCAGGCTCCTCCCACAAAACTTTCAAAAAGGGGGAGGGGGGGACTGGAGCTCAGCTGCACTGAGGATGGAGTATTCAGATGGACACACCAACCTAAGTGTGCCTTCGCACAACAATCACAGCCAGTGACCCAATCAGGAAATGGAGGGGGCGGGGCTGAGTTGTGGCTCTGTGTGTAAATGGACACACTGGGCCATGGGTTGTGAACATGCCTGTGTGGGTGCCCCCACAGCAAGCTGCTTGCAGTGGGGGCACCTGGCAGGAAGGAGCGCCAGTGTTCCATCAGAATCAGCGAACTGTCAGATTAGGCAACGAATGTAACCTCACTTCCATCAGCTGAATACTTACTGTGCATGCGCAGGTTTGGTTATCTGACAGAACACCTGCAGTTATAAGATGCCAGCGGACATCTTACTACACCCAGTTACATCTTGAATTTCAGTCATTTTACCAATAACGTGAGTGTATATAAATATAGTATATTCAGATCTGTGATGCCGTTTTCATTTTACATTTTCCAATAAAGGTTTAGCGCTGACCAGTGCAGGGTGTACCAAGATCGCCTCCGCCCCCTTCCTACTGCTGGCATCTAGCTTCCTTCAAAATGTAAAATTAAAAACAGCATCACAGATATCAATATAACATTTATATTATGCTCAGTTTATGGCTAAAATTACTGTGAAATTCAAGTCATAGCTGGGTGTAGTAAGATATCGCTGCCGCCTTCTCACTGCAGCTGCTCTGTCAGATTAGTAAATCTGCTACGCATGCGCAGTAAATATTCAGCTGATGGATTGTCACTTCCATTACCTAATCTGATAGGTGCCGATTCTGACGAAACACAGATGTGGGACCTGAGAAGAGGAGGATCCGGGCTGCTCTGTGCAAAACCAGCGCACAAAGCAGGCAAGTATGCCAGGTTTGTTTGTTTTGTTTTTTGTTTAATCAAGGCTTTACTATTGCTAATTGTCCAGCCAGTCTCCTCCCCTAAGGCAGCCCCAGAAGCCACATAAATAATGCTTCCCTTTTAACCAACCAAGTTAGAAACTTTGATTTTTAGATGAGACAAGTATCAAAATAAAAAGGAGCTTTGTTTTGAAACTGTAAGGGAATAACATGATGAACCAAGCAACTTAGTTAATTAGTTGCCAAATCATTTGTGGCAAAGATTATTAGATTACTAAAGACAAACATGACAGTCCAGAAAAGCCAAACAAGAAGCAGCTTATGTACACAGAGAAAGTGTTCTAGGCATACAGTATGCAGGTGAGTAGTTTACCACGGGTCATGTTTACTCTGGTGAATATGAAAGTGTTTGTTACCCCAACGTATCCCATTCCTGATATGTGCCTGCTGTACCATGTACTTGTATGAAAAATCATTCTGTTCTCTTTGTATCGCTTCCTTTGTGTGAAATCCCTGGTGGTCCTGCCAGTCCCTCTACTTTCCTATTAAAAAAAAAAACTGACCACACTTAAAAGCAGGAGAGGAGAACACCGTGGTCAGTTCTCTAGCTGTGCTGGGAACTCAGCCTGTTCTCCCCCTCAAAAAAAAAGCTCTGGCCTCCTCTCAGCTTTGCCTTTTCTTATATTATTAGGTAGGAGGCGGGGCCACCTAGCTACGTTACCCAATTGTCCCGCTCTTACGTGACGTCACATGCCCAGCATGCAGTCCCAGCGCAGGAAACTATTTTTTAGTAAAGGATTTGTCAAAAAAACTGTCATGTCTTGTTTTTACTTGTTACCACTTTTTTAGTGAATTAGGCAAGGGTACTATGTACTCGATAATCGCATTGGGGGGGGGGGTGCGGGAACTGGGGACCCCCTTGTTAAAGGAGGCTTCCAGTTTCTGATGAGACCCCGACAACCACAGCCCATGGTTGACGGAAGAGGCCCTTGTCTATCAAAGCACCCACCTCCCCATGTTAACAGCATGTGGCCTGTTATGGTTAAGGTGGGACTCACTCGCCCTTATTTGCTGACCTGCCAGGCTGTATGCCTGGATAAGGGTCTGGTATGGATTTTGAGGGGGAACCCCCCACACCGTTCTTAATTTTATTTTGGCGTGGGGTTCCCCCTCCAAATCCATACTAGTCTCGAAGGGTCTGGTATAAACTGGGGGGGACCCCACGGCGCTTTTTTCTTTATTTTTTTCAATAGCCAGGCAATGTGAATCGTTTTAAATGGGATTTGACTCCTTATTTATCATTAAAAATGTAATTTTTGCTGCAGCAGGTTTTATACATGCTACAGATGCATAACGTCACAGGCACATTAAGGGGACCCCCCAGGCACTATATTTAAAGGAATTTTTCTTCCCGACCAGCCAACATAGTTATACTGTGGCAGGAGAGCTCCCCTGGGCGAGCCATCGTAGATATACGTCCGCTCGCTTACAGACCACTAGGGGTGCGCGAGCCCCGCCAATGCGTGTGCCGGCCGTCGCGATGACTGACAGGCAGCCGCGATCGCTCCACACAGACACAGAATGGAGATATCAATGTAAACAGAAAGATCTCTGTGCCGTCAGGGGAGAGGAGACTGATCTGTTGTTCATACAAAGTATGAACAATGATCGGTCTCCTCACCCAGGCAGTCCCATCCCCACTGTTAGAATCACTCCCTAGGACACCTTACCTGCCAGTGTCATTTATACAGTAATCAGTTTTTTTTATAGCACCGACAGCTGCATAAATGTCAATGGTGCGGAAAAAAAAAAAAAGTGTCCGATCTGTCCCCCACAAATGTCACAGTCCAGATAAAAAAACTGCAGATCACCGCCATTATTAATAAAAAAAATAAATAATATAAAAAATGCCATAAATATAGCCCCTATTTTGCAGATGCTATAAAAAACTTTTGCGCAAACCAATCAATATACCCCTATTGCAATTATTTTAAACGAAAATATGTAGCAGTATGCATATAGGCCCAGACTGAGAAGAAAACTTGTTTAAAAAATTTTTGGGGGGATATTATAGCAAAAAAAATATAAATCGAAATCTTTTTCTTCAAAACTGTCGCTTTTTTTGTTTATAGCGCAAAAATAAATTGCAGAGGTGATCAATTAACACCAAAAGAAAGCTCTATTTGTGGGGAAAAAAAAAAAAAAAAAAAGGACATCAATTGTTTTCGTACAAAGTCGCACACATGGGTATCGCCGCTTCTGTCACTAAATAAAAAGGTAAGCTTACAGTCCTGTTTACACCTTGGTTTTGCTTTGCTTCAAAAATTATACAACATGTAGCTTTGGTGGTGCTTCAAAGCGTCTTCAAAGCCTCCATAGAAAGCTATGGTAAAGTTCACTTGAAGCCCCACCAAAGCCTCATCGAAGCTTCACTGAAGCACCAAGCAAAAGCAAGGTGTAAACAGGACTGTAAGCTAACCATTTTATTTAGTGACAGGAGCTTTGACAAAAGCGTGTCCGAAGCCATGTTTTGAAGAAAGTGTAAACTAGCCCTTACTGAGGATGTTAGGAGGGTGGCAGGGAGATATACAATATTGCACTGAACTTTGTACTTGTTTACTCAGCTACAACCCTCTGCTCCACTGATGCAGCCATGATCGTGTGTGCAAGCCAGCATTGGAGCAGCATAGTGAGATGAGCCATAAAGCAGAATGTTAAAAAGCCAGCATAAAGGAGCAGAGGCTAATCTCACTATGCTGCTCTAATGCTGGCTTGCACACATGATCTGTTACTGGAGTCCCAATCCTATGTGCATGTGATTGAAGGACTGGCCTTATTTGTCCTTCACCAACAACTAACCCAGGGAGCACATTGGGGGTGAAGTTTGGCTATAATGTGTATTAACCTCCTGTGTGATACTAGTGGGATTCCCAGGATTACCCACACCTCAGCTCATTTAGTCATTATTAAGTGTTGCTTGGGGAATCCCAGGATGTTTCCCCACAGTCAATATGGCAGCTATCCTTTAAGAGAATAGCCCTATGCTATTGGGGTTTTCTGTGCCCGTGGCTGGAAGTCCGAACAGCTTGATTTTTATGAGGACATTGTCGTGTTTTCATGGGTGAACAGTGGAGGTATTTTGGAAGTCATTTTATTGTACTAATTATATTATTTGTAATAAACTGTAACTTCAGGTTATGCTGCTTTGTCCCCTCTATGCAACTACTTACCTGATGGGCTTTTTAAGCCTTAAAGTGGTGTTCCGCAAAAAAAATAAAAAAAAAATAAAAAAGCGAAGCCCCGCTTGTCTCCCGCTCGTCTCCCCCTCCACTCAGTGGCATTTTAACTGTGGGTGCCCGGCTGTAGCTGGACAGCCAGTCACCCCCTGCGCATGTGCGAGCCACGCCGCGACTGGCCGTGCAATCATCTGGGACCGGTCACGTGTCCCAGATGATTGACAAGAGGGAGGGGGAGAGGCGATCTCCCTTCCTGTGCCAAGGGAAGTGATGTCAGGAGCCCAGGCACCGAAGGAGGCATACTACGAGGGAACCCCTAGCAACTGAATGACGTGGCTATGTGGGCAGAGCCCCAAAAGGCCATGCTGTATTCAAATTGTGATAGCGGATGCAGGGAAAAGATACCCTACCCAATTTCACAGGAGGGGGGGGGGGGGGGGGGGGGGTCAGGGGAGGAGGAGGAGGAGAAAGTGCAGATGCTGGAATAGGTTACATGTTCCACCCTAAAAAACAGATGCAACAAGGTTGTGAACTTATTCTTTAAAGCTGATTTCACACTAATCTGCTTTAGTTTGGCCACAGAGCAGGTATACTGGTGGTTTTGGTGCAATTAACCTATGCTTTCCCATAGACATATTAGATTGGGCGGTTTTGCTCAGTTTTCCAAAAGCACACCAAGAGTCCTGCATGGGCGTTTGCTTCCTTTTATAATAAAAAAAAAAAAAAATCTATAAAATAGCATTTTTGCTTTGTTGTACTTAGATGCAGTGTAGTTCTACTTTAATATGAGTTTTGAAAATATAGAACAGGTTACATTTTTTGCATTTACACGTGAAAGGAACTACAGTTTGCTCACATGATTTGTAATAAAAACATATTTGCCATTCTGAAGCTCCCCGCCAACCACTTTGCATATTATTTTTATATAGACACTGAGTCTCTACTTGCTGTGAGCAGCTGAAGCTGCTGCCTGTTCACTTTCTGGATTTACACAGAGGCACACCTCCAGCTCTGCAGCTCTCATTGGCCCTCTGACTCATCCCCCCTTCCTTCCTGGCAAACTCTAAGAGTGAGAGCTGTGCATGAGGTCATAAGGCTAGGCTTATCAACAGACAAGAGGACGTGGGCTGTATATGGCATTTATTGGCAGAAAAAAAAAAAAAAAAAAAAAGAAGAAGTATGCATATAAAGCCACGGTGGCTGAAGAATATTTGACATCCAATATTCTTCTGAGTGTGCTGGATCAGCTGCCCCCCCCCTTCCCGTGCCATGCGTTTCCTCCTGCCAGTCCAGTTGTCACTACTGGGCACAGCATACAGAGGGGAACCAGTATTAAGTCATCATAGCTCTTCAACATAGTGGCACAGCATAGGCGGTAGGACTGTTAACTATTTAGAAAAATCGAGCAGTGGTGTCACTGTAATTAAAGTAATACTAAAAGGCAAAAGATTTTTTAAATTTTTTTGGGATAGACTAAAGGGATGGTCATAACCAGTGTTAGGTTTTCTTTGCCATTTGTGTCCTATCGGAAAGGTTTGCCTCCACTTCCAGTTCCATAGACAAAACAGAATAAGTGTAGCGCTAAGAAGAGGGGTCAAAAAAATGAAGTCTATGAACTGACAGTTCAAAAGGTCATGTGTTAAAAAGGAACATCCTTGGAGAAAAGATGGAAAGTCCTCTGGAACAGATCTCAACAAGAGTGTAAACCATCTGTGGAGGGAGCCCACACACCACCAATGAAAGTGAAAAGGCATACCGGACTTGGTGGACCTAACAAGGCATACGCCAGGTGGAGTCAATCAGGCTTAGGTGGTGTTGGACTACAGTTGGCCCGGAAGGGCAGAGTTGGTGGAGTGGCTTCCACGTGGCTGTATTCCTCAAACGTGATCGGGCCCAAAGGTATAGAATGCGGCACACTTAGAACGTATCCCTCAGATCAGCGCTGGAACCAGCAATAACAGCAGCAAATGAAGGAAGAGAAGTTATGGCCAAATAGTGTAAATCCGTTTAGATGGAAAATTTACTTAAAAGTAGTATACACTCACATGAAAAAGTATCTAAAAACAGCGCTGTGAAGTGGCGACAGTGTGGTCCTACCCGACGCGTTTCATCTGCATAGACGTCATCTGGGGGATGTCTATGCAGATGAAACGCGTCAGATAGGACCCCACTGTCGCCACTTCTTCACAGCGCTGTTTTTAGATACTTTTTCATGTGAGTGTATACTACTTTTAAATAAATTTCCATCTAAACGGATTTACACTATTTGGCCATTCCTTCTCTTCCTTCATTTGCTGCTGTTATTGCTGGTTCCAACGCTGATCTGAGGAATACGTTCTAAGTGTGCCGCATTCTATACCTTTGGGCCCGATCACGTTTGAGGAATACAGCCACTCCACCAACTCTACCCTTCCGGGCCAACTGTAGCCCAGCACCACCTAAGCCTGATTGACTCCACCTGGCGTATGCCTTGTTGGGTCCACCAAGTCCGGTAAGCCTTTTCACTTTCATTGGTGGTGTGGGCTCCCTCCACAGATGGTTTACACTCTTGTTGAGATCTGTTCCAGAGGACTTTCCATCTTTAATCCAAGGATGTTCCTTTTAACACACGAACTTTGAACTGTCAGTTCATAGACTTCATTTTTTTGACCCCTCTTCTTAGCGCTACACTTATTTTTTTTTTGACATGTTTACACTTGCTGGTTGTGTTAGCTGCTGTTTTATTCCCCTTTTTGGTAGCGCAGAATTATTGTGTATATATACACACACACCATAGACAAAACAGGAAGTGAGAGGAAATGCCTCCAAAGTGAAGGAATCTCTGGTTTTCACCAGGGTCACCAGAACTAATAATCCCCATTAATAGCTTCCCCCCCCCCCCCCCATTCCTGTACTGGTGGCAATTCTATAGATTTTATTCTTTAATTAGTGGTATATGGCATTAGCAGCCTAAAAGTTGGTGTGACAATTTCCTCTGAAGTTGGAAGTCTGGGTCACAGCTTCAGTGCTCACGTCAGCACTTATTTTCAGTTAAGATAGCCAAGCCAACATCTAAATACAAAAAGGAGATTAGATGTTCCTTGCCTAATCAGAGTGCAAACATCTGTAAAAATGACAAAAGTTGGAAGGTTCAGGCATAATGCTAACACAACAAGGCAAGCCTCCTTGGTAACTATGTGATCTGCCCAGTCCTATAGAAACTTCTAAACTTTGAGTGCCCTGACTTTTCAGTAAACCACCCCCCCCCCCAACCCACCACCACCACCACCACCACATGAATTTCAAACGGCCTGAGAACACTGTATCCATTGTCCTGCTATTTCTACACCGTTTCCTTGCTAATAACAGTAAGACTGGGTGATGAGGAAAAACCAGGAGTAGCTATTGCTGTCAAGTTTTTGATGCAGACTTTACAGTAGCCATCCTGTTCCTATCTTCAGGGCCTAATTAATCTCTGATGTGGATTAAACATGGAGCCAGTTAAGTCGTAAGTTGGCCATACATGAAGTACATTTTGTCCAATTACTGATGAACCAGTCAAAATCAGAGCCTTCGGTGGCCCTGCTAGCAAGACAAATAAATTCAGTAGCGTTAGGACTGCAAGCATACACAGGGTGCCGTGATGAGGCCTTGCAGCTTACGCATGCATTTGCAAATAAGTGCTAACTAAACCCCTGTTTTTACCGCAGACTGTTGGACAGGTTAATTTGGTCGGTTGGCGAGTTGAGCTATGGAATGTTCTTTTGTCTTTCATGCATCTGCCCTTCCATGTGCTCCTTGCTGTGAAGGCCAGTAATAGGTGGGGGCAGGGGCCATTTGTTTGTTACTGGCCCTACTAGCACCCTCCTGCACAAAATAGTTTGATCTAAAAATAGAGGGGGAGTTGCCTGTCAGAAAATAGCCATTATGGTAGATTCTTCCATCCATGCAATATAATATTAATGGGGGAATCTAGAGAATTTTACGACCAGCTATAGGACCTTGTTACACTATTGTGTATGTGTTCTACATTACAACGTGCAAAAAGCACATGAAATCTAGTTACTCTAATAATCCATTAAGCTCCTCACATTAATGTGTTGCATTAGAGCAGTTGTCTCCAAACTACGGCCCAGGGGCCAGATGTGGTCCTTTGGTAGCCTCTATCCAGCCCTTGGGGCACTATTCCATCCACAACTGGCACCAATGATGGGGTGCTACTGATAGTGCCCCATTGTTGATAACAATGGGGCACTATTATTCCCACTGATACCAAAAGGACACTATTCCTGCCCCCGATACCAACAAAGGGGAATGATAACTCCTACTGATGCTGGGACATTTTCTACTCCCACTGGCCACAGTCTGGCCTCCCTAAACTCTGAAGAACAGTAAACTGGCCCTTTATTTAGAAAGTCTGGAAACCCCTGCATTAGAGTTCAGTGGGGTTTTTTTTCTAAATCTCAATTGCTGCAAGCAAGCAAAACAGCAGTCTCCTCTTTTCATTGCACCCCTGCCATTCCATTTAGCAATCAGAAGAGAAGAAATTACCCTTCCATGTATGGAGTAGCATATGTCACAACAAAGGTGCTTGATGACTGGCCCAGCCCCGAACCCTGTATACCATCTGACTAGAACGACTGAACTTAATTATAAACCTATGCATAATAATGGATAGATAGAGGGCAAGTGAGCCTGGAGGAAGTCCACCCCTCCTTAAATGCACAAGGACATACTGGACACCCAGCATATAGCACAAAGGTGTCCAATGCGTCCCCTCACCAGTATTCCAACAGTACAAATGGCAACTGCCCCCCCACTTAATAACTGGCCTTTGCTGCAAAGAGCACATAGAAGGGTAATGCAATACAAACAAAACCAAAGAAAACTCCCAGCTCAACTTACCAATCATTATTATGCATGTGCTTCTAATATGAAGGCTCTCAAATATACAGAGTTAGGACTGCAGATAATACTGGGATGCTGTAAAGTGCCTCTGCAGCTTGCACATGTATGCAAACTAAACCCCTGTTTTTAATGCATACGGTTAGGATAATTTGGTTGGTTGTAGGCTGGTTGGCAAGCGAAGCTGGGATTTTCTTTGGTTTTGTTTGACATGCGTCGCCCTTCTATGTGCTCCTTGCTGCGAAGGCCAGTTATTAGGTGGGGGCAGTGGCCATTTGTTTGTACTCAACTAGAAATGTATCTTGTTCCCAGTGTATAAGCCCCCCATTGGCATCTTATAAATGTGGCATGCATTTCCCGAAGTGCAACAAACTTCAACAAGAAGATTCTCATATTCAATAGGCCTGTTCACACCCGAGTGCCAGTCACCCTACATTTTTAGCCCAATAGACTAATGGGAGCACCTCAAAATGCATTACATGGGCGATTTAGCTCCTGACAACCGGTCTCCTCCTCCTAGCAACTTCAGGCATGTCAGCAAAAGGAAAGATTCAAGAGTGTCTACGCTGGGTGACTCATCTGCCTGGTGAGGACTCGATCGATGCTCATTATGGCAAGTGGCAGAGGACATTATTCAGGAGCTCCGACACCACACAGAAAAGCCAGGAAGCAGACACAAAATGATGTCACAGATAATACTGCTTTCCAAACGCCAAAGCTTGGGAAAAAAAAAAAAAAAAAAAAAAAAAAAAGAAGAGCATTGACACATGGAAAAAAAAAAAGATACTTAAAAATTGCCTGAAAGTGCTCATGCTCAAGTGTAAATGAGGGCTAAAGATTTAGCAGGTAAGTAAGAGGAAAAACATGTATGCGCTGCTGGGGAAGGCATATCAAAGGGCAAAGCACAGGTTTACTTTGAATGCCTTGTGTACCAATACTACAGTTCTTTAAAAAAAAAAAAAAAAAGTAAGTATCGACATCCACCAAAAATATTCAAAGTTTAGGCCAGGTGTTCAGGGCCCAAGCATCATTCAAAACTGAATAGCCACAGAACAATGAAAGGGTATCCCCTAAACGGACTTTTAAGGCACTAAAATGGATTTGTGGAAAAAGCACACTTTATTAAACATAGTGTACATAAGATAAAATATTGGAATGGTTACAGTTACTGTGTACAAATCACAACAATTGATAGTAAATTTATGGCAATTCATCCGACACGTTTTAGAGTATCTGTCTCCTTCAGGGGTGTCTCTAAAAAGGTCAATCATATATCTACAATGTAGTGGTAAAGCAGAGTTAGACACAAGTATATGGCGATATGGGATACTAAGCAGCATATATGTTACTATCAAGAAAATATTGTGTACACTTACACAATATTTTGTAGAGATATCGTAAACAAAACATTCCGATAAACTTTAATAAAAACAAGAAACAATGAGCGGGACCGTGTCTCCAAAAATCTGCCCATTTCAATTGGCTAATCTTCAGAGCGTATAATGGCATCACATCAAATAGAAACTGAATGTGGCCAGGCTGGCCCAGGGGAACTGGACACCTGACATTGCTGAAGTGAAAGGAATGCGTAGCCCTGCAAGTGGGGATAATTGAAAATAAATTTTATTTGGACTAACAATTCTTGTTTCATTTGTAACTTAGTTTGTTGCATTCTTTAACTGATTTATGGCATGTTCATTACTTAAAAAAAGTGTATAAAAACGATATATACAGAATATTATAGGTATGGAACACATTATCAAGGTATATGTCCTACCTGTTTGTATAGAAACATAAAGTTTGTATGACAAACTATATAATAGATGTCAGCTGGAAGATGATAAATGCATAACAAACAGGATATAGATATACATCTCACTTTTTGTAGTGATATTAGATATACAAAAGAGTACCCCTTCATATTCTCAATATCACCAAATCCCACAAACTACTGCATGCTCCGAATAATGTGGCAGGATTTAATAGAAGGGTATAGAGATAAATGAATCGTATGTATAAAATAAAATTGCATCGTTTGAATATGTAGCTTGTCAACAGTCTACAAGCTTAATAGCCAAAATAAGAGTCAACATTTGTCTTATTGGATGTCAATTATCATATAAATAGAGCAGCAGTAGCAGAACTGGAATGAGGAAATGAATATGGCGTTTCCTTTGTATATCATTTGCACTGTTGCTACCAGCCGATTTCTCTGAAAGCACAGGTAGAGAGAGTGCCTAGGGCAGTAACACATGCCTATTTATCTGGCCTCATTTCTTCTAAAAATGTTGTCCTCTGCTCAACAGGAAGGAGCATTCTTTACACTCGTGGGATATTTCCAACCTGATGAAGCAACTATGCAACCCAGGTATGATAATGTAACCAGGCAACCAAGAACTGCCACCACTAGCCAGTAACTGATTTCTAATTGTGACAAGTCCTACTGACGTAATCAGTGCTGGCACACAGAACCTGTGTACTCAAGATAAGCAGTGTTTGCAGGGTCAAAGATGGTAACTCTAAATCCTAAAACACTATTCCCCCATTCACAGGGTCAGTGTGGATGGGGGAATTCCTCCCACTAACCTATTATCTGACAGTGGAGAGACTTGCCCGTCATCAGAACACACTGATCAGCACTAAGGATGAGCTCCGGTGTGTTCGCATACCCCACCAGGAAGTCGGCACTGCGCTGTGCTAATCACAGGCAGTGAGACATTTCCCGATCTCTGCAGCTACGCATCGGGACAACGTCTCACTGCCTATGATTGGCACAACTTCCTGGCGGGCTCGGCATTTGTGGGGTATGCGAACACGCCGGAGCTCACCCTTAAAATCAGCACCACTGGATATAGCTGGCGGCACTAATCAAGAGAAATTTTACTGCCCATATGCGGATTGAAATTTGTTCGGTCCCTGCTGAACTGGCCAAATTTCAATCCATGCAAGGACAGCTTAAAATGGTTGTGAAGGCTGAAGGTTTTTTGCCCTCATGCATAAAAGGTGAAAAACCTTCCATGTGCTGCTTCCCACACAGCCCCCATAATACTCACCTGAGCTCCCTCTTTATCCAGGGGTGGACACAGGAGCCACGGCTGTCCTGGGTCTCTCTCTCCAAAGAGGACAGAGCAGGGTCAGGGCTGAGACTTGGCTCTGTGTGTTTTATGGATGCATAGAGGGGAGTTTGGGAGCAAGCACACACCCCATAGCAAGCTGCTTGCTATTGAGGGCACTGGTCAAGGGGGAGAAATCTCACTCACCCTTTTTTCCCACCCCCTCCAGTCTCTGTTCCAACTCGCCTCTTCCATTTTTATCTCACTTTTATGCTCATTTCTCTTACTCCTTCCTATTTTTAGTTAGCGTCTTGAAAAAGTATTCCACCCCCCCCCCCTTGCATTTTTCATGTTTTTTGTTGCCTCACAACCTGGAATTAACAGGAATGGTTTGAGGATTTGCATCATTTAATTTACAGAACATGCCCGCAACTGAAGGTTTTTTTTTTTTTTTTTTTAATTGTGAAGCAAACAAATAAAAGAAGAGAGTCAATGTGCATAACTATTCACCCCCCTAAAGTCAATACTTTGTAGAGCCACCTTTTGCAGCTACCACAGCTTCAAGTCACTTTGGATAAGTTTCTATGAGCTTGCCACATCTTACCACTGGGATTTTTGCCCATTCCTCCTTGCAAAACTGCTCCAGCTCCTTCAAGTTGGATGGTTTGCACTTGTGAACAGCAATCTTTAAGTCTGACCACAGATTTTCTATTGGATTGAGGTCTGGACTTTGACCAGGCCATGCCAAGACATTTACAGGTTTCCCCTTAAAGGGGTTGTAAACCTGTGTGTTTTTCCACCTTAACGTATCCTATGCATTAAGGTGAAAAAAAAAAAAAAAAAAAAAACCTGGCAGTAACCGCCCCCCCAGCCCCCCTGTTTTACTTACCTGAGCCCTGGAACTTGACCCGGCAGGAATGAGTTGTCTCTGTCCGGGGTTCTCGGGCTCCTGATTGGATAGATCGCAGCCATTGGCTCCCGCTGCTGTCAACCAAATCCAATGACACGGGCGCCGGGGCCGAGTCCTGCATTTGGCCTCTATGGATGCCGAATGCTGGACTCGGGAGCACGCCCGCAAGATAACCCCCGGGAGAGCGCTTCTCCCAGGGGGTTATCTATAGTGGGGAGGAGCCGCCGAGGGACCCCAGAAGAGCAGGTTCGGGGCTACTCTGCAAAACGAGCTGCACAGTGGTGGCAAGTATGATGTGATATGATAGGTTTGGTTTTTTTTTGTTTTTTAAAATGAACCCTTACTATAAAACTTTAAACTAGGGCCGAAACAACTAATCGATGAAATCAATTATTTTCATAATCGATTAAAATCGGCCAGCCGATTAGTTGGCCTGCATACAGAATGCATTATTTCTTTAAATATCAGGAAATACAGTGCAGCACACATACAGCTCAGTACACCATCCATACATGTCAGTAAGTGCCTGAGAACTTTTGAATGTGTGAGGAGCAATGCCTCATGGAACATGTAGTCCTGGGCAGGAAGTGAGTGGTTCTAAAGACAGAAGTTTTCTTTACCTTGCTATTGGGGCACTCTATACTGTACTTAACGCACAGTAAAAGCAGTGTAGAAACATATCAAAAGCAAACTGCAAAGGTTTGTACCGATGGAGCCTTATGCTGGCCACACAGATCAATTTTCAGACAAGAATATTCATATGAAAAATCTTTCTACATTCACTGAATGAAATAATGTTGTTTGAAATGTGCTTTTAACTCTGTTTTAAAATGAATGTAATTTCTGAACGAAAACCACATACGCTGTCTGAAAATTATTTTGACCAAGAAGTTTCCTATTATTATTTCTACATTTTCCTTTCACTGTGGTTGAAAACAAACGTTGATTTGACTCCACTAACGATTCGAAAATCGAACGCTCTTAAATTGAATTTTTTTTTGAAGGAAGACATTGTTTGTGTGGCCAGCATATAATATATTACAGTTCTGTTTGAAAATCCGCAAAACAGTCTTTTTAAAGAAAAAAAAAAAAAAAAAAAAAAAAAGTTCATCTTGAGTCTGCTGATATTTACCGGATTCAACCTCTAATAGTATATACAGTACATCTCTTCTGTCTGTTATTCTCAGAGTGAATTAGAGATTTTGCTCTCTAACCATATAGTTGGTTATTTATATTTACCACTGCATATAGGAGATATTTATGAATAAAATTGCCTTTTTTTTTTAAACTTTACATATTAACAAAATTGTACAACACTTTTAAAAGTTTAACCAATTAAAACGAAACAATAAATCGGCCAAATAATCGATGATGAAAATAATAGTTAGTTGCAGCCCTACTTTAAACCAATCAAGTGTTACTTTAGCAATATGTTTGGAGTCATTGTCCTGCTGGAAGGTGAACCTCTGTCCTAGCCTCAAATCACACACAGAGTGGCGCAGGTTTTGTTCAAGAATATCCCTGTATTTAGCACCATCCATCTTTGCTTCAACTCTGACCAGTTTCTCAGTCCCACAGCATGATGCTACCACCACCATGTTTCACTGTAGGGATGGTGTTCTTTGGGTGATGTGTTGGGTTTGCGCCAGACGCCAGCATTTTCTTTGATGGCCAAAAAAAAAAAAGTTCAATTCTAGTCCCATCAGACCAGAGCACCTTCCTCCACACATTTTGGGAGTTTCCCCACATGCCTTTTCGCAAACTCAAAAAACGTGCCATTTTGTGTTTTGCTGAAAGTAATGGCTTTCTTCTGGCCACTCTGCCATAAAGCCCAACTCTGTGAAGCATACGACTTATTGTCATCCTATGTACAGATACTCCAGTCTCTGCTGTGGAACTTTGCAGCTCCTCCAGGGTTACCTTAGGTCTCTGTGCTGCCTCTCCGATCAATGCCCTCCTTGCCTGGTCCGTGAGTTTTGGTGTGCGGCCGTCTCTTGGCAGGTTTGCTGTTGTGCCATGTTCTTTCCATTAGATTTGATGGTGCTCCTAGATTTGGATGATTTTTTTTTTTTTTTTTTTTTTTTTTTTTTTATAACCTAACCCTGACTTGTACGTCTCAACATTGTCCCTTACTTGTTTGGTTCCCTCACGGCAGCGTTTGGTTAGTTGTGCCTCCTGCTTAGATGTTGCAGCCTATGGGGCCTTTCAAAAAAGTTGTGTATATGTAAATGACAGGTCATGTGACACTGATGCTGGCCATACACTATACGAAAAATCGGCCGAAAAATCGTTCGTATAGACACTTCGTTCGTTTTTCGGCAAGTTAATGGGCACAAATCGATAATAGTTTGTGACGTTTTTGTGGGGAAAAAAAACGAACGGGAAGTTTGGAAAATTCCTGCCGAACGTACGATAACTTGCAAGGTTAATGTGTTTCCCGTCCGAACTGTCTGCACTAGGTATATGTAAAAAAAAAAAAAAGAACAAAAAATTATTTATTCATGTCCACTGAACAATTTATCGGTCATTATATGATGGCACGATCGTTTGCGGTCACGGTCGAACGTTCGTTTTTCGAAAATGGGTTCGGACAATTTTCTGTATAGTGTATGGCCAGCATTAGATTGCACACAGGTGGACATCATTTCACTAATTATGTGACTTCTGAAGGTAATTGGATGCACCAGAGCTTTTTATGGGCTTTATAACTAAGGGGGTGAATACATACGCACATGCCAATTGTCAGTTTTTTATTTCTGAAAAATAATTTTATGTATATATTTTTCTAATTTTACTTTACCAACTTAGACAATTGTGTTCTGATCCATCACATATAATTCAGATTAAAAAACATTGAACTAAAGGCTGTAATGTAACAAAATAGGTAAAAGGCCAAGGGGGGTGAATACTTTTGCAAGGCACTGTATGTAAAAATAGCTGCGGGATTGGACTGCCTACTGTATCATTCCAATATCACTATATATAGCTACCAATTTCATGTTCTGGCAGAGACAATTATACTAGACATACCAGTTATTTTCACCTGTGTGAAGTCATGACACTCCGTATGCAGCTTTTATTGTTAAATATTTTACCTATTGGATGGATATTGAATTGTTCATAACTGTAAAGTATCGATTTAATTTTTTGGGCTTTGGCCTCCCTGAGCTTTATTAAAATGTATATTTGAAAAAAAAAAAAAAAATTTGTACAGCATGCTCAGCAGGTGCACGTTAGTGAAGGAAATAGTTTGTTTGGGCCAGCTTGACCCAAACTAAAGTGAAAATTAACCTGTTAAAGGGTAAAAATCAATGTTAAAAGGGTTACTAAAGGCAATTTATTTTTGAGATAAAATAAACATGGTATACTCACCTGTTCTGTGCAATGGTATTGTACAGAGGGTCTCTGAACTTCCTCTTCTGGGGTTCCCCAATGGCGATCTTGGCTCCTCCTCTCCTCCATGTGCCCCCATAGCAAGCCACTTGCTCACCAGTGCCACGCACTGTGCGGCTTGCACCCCCCCCTTCCTCCTCACAGCATTTGATTGAAGGCAGCAGAACCCAATGGTTCCTGCTGCTCTGCAAGTCCCTGTGCATATCGCTGGATCAGTTGAGAACTCAGGTAAGTATTTAAGGAGGATGGGGGGGCGGACGACAGCAAGCCATAAAACATGTTTTACCTTAATACAGGGAATGCATTAAAGTAAAAAATGCTTTGGCTTTAGAACCAGATCACCAGGTGGGAAAAAACAAAAAAAAAAAACCCCACACACACCTAAGGTTTGGTAAGCTGCAATATATTACATTTTGTTTTGGGGTTTATTACCACTTTAGGAAAACGCAAGCTGCCTGGGCCTGGTAAGAACGCTGATCCACTTACTTCAGTAATTTCAGAGTCGCCTACCTAAAACAAGCATGCAACCAATGAAGGGAGGAAAATCAGAAGTCCTTAGATGCAAACTTATACTGCATCTGACTCAGTAAGTATTAAAGCCACTAACAGCATGACTGCCAAATAACTAGCATTTGATCAGCAGTGGCACTGGCAGCCAGGGCCGGTGTCTTGCCGAAAAAGTTCCCCTGGCGGGTAAGGACCCCCCTGTAATGCGCTTGCGCAGTGCGAAGCATGACGAAAAACATACGCAGCTGAGAGTCAGCTGTACACCGCCTGTGCAATGAACACCACATTCTAACAGACGGTCCTGATGCTAACAGACAATGCCGCACGCTCCCGATGCTCGTGCAAACAGCTCTGCCCTTTAATTTAATATTCAACCTCTTCTGTAGCATCCACCCCTTACCACGATATGACAGTAATACACCTGCCCCTTGCAGAGTAGCACAAGCATCGGGAGCAATTTCCTGCTCATTGCACAGGCGCCATATACAGCTGACTCACAGCTGTTCAGCTTCGGAGATTTTCAGCGGCTCCCTTGCTGTTCGTACTGCGCAGTACAGGGGGGTCATTATCCGCCAAGGGGAACTTTCTCGGCAGAACACCGGGACAAGGTGTGGGCGGGAGGAGAAGCTGCCCTGGGCGCTGTGGTATCATTTGAGGTGGGGGGGGGGGGGGCGTTGCATTGATAGTGCCTACCTACAAACTGGCAGAAGTACTAGAAGAGGGGAATTTTGTTTGGGGAGAATTCTGGTTTGCAAAGGGAATTTATGCTTGGGGGGGGGGGGGTATAAACATGCAGATTACTGCTCAAAGGATTTTGGAGGGAATGGAGGGGGATCTTTGCTGACACAATTTACTCATACATTTTGTGGAGGGGGTGCCTTTTGACATCTTTGCCCTGGGCGATGGATGATCTTGCCCCGGGAATGCTGGCAGCCTCCATGTTTTTCTTGCCACAGGTTCTCGTTACGTGTTCAAACCAACTATCGGAGGATTTGAGGCATTATTACAGCTAATCAATAGTTATACAAAGATTAGCATGGAAACGTTTGAATACTGGGTCAGAGGGAATCTTTTTACTTCCCTGTGGAGGAAAACAATCATAGTTGCCTAAGCTTACTTTAGCCTTCAGAAAGAAAGTTTGTGAAAGATGAACGTATAAGACATTTTACTTTTTTTCAGTGTAATTAACCAAACTATGTCATGATGTCCTTTGTGAGGTTTGTATTGCGACATATGCCTATTGGCTAATGCTTGAATCATCCTATGCATCACCCGTGCATACTTGTTGTAACAACATGCTAAATATTTTCACATTTTATTAAAACTGATACTGACACGTTCCAGCTCCTGGGTACTTTAGGATTTCCTTTCATTCATTATTCTTCTATTAGCGCCAATTTAAAAAAATCTTGTGCTGCAATCCATACAAATATAATTCCGTTAAAGCAAATCTATGGTCGAAATGGAAAATCATGTATTTTTACAAATTGTATTTTAATTATTTCTAGCCTACTAGAGTAATTGAGACAAATCTTGAAGTTTGTAAACTTACTTTGTGAAGATCCCCACACATTCACTCCCTTGAATTCTGACACGTGATCTAGTCTCTAGATCTAGCCACCTGGGCGATTTACAAGCTTGCCTTTGTATTCTCGTGTTTATTCTCAAAACCAATAAACATATTGAAACAGCATTCTGTGACATGTAATCAATATACCCTGTGAGTATGCAATGCTGTGTCACACATTTCACAGAGCCTGCCTTCTGAACCACACAGGAGCTGAGAGATGGAGTTTCAGGAGGCGGAGTCAGTATAGGAATCATTGATTACAGACAGCAAGGTACCATGGGATATGTAGTTCCTAGGCTTGTTAGGGATGTTTTACAATCTCTCCTGAACGATTTACCTTTACAGATAGTAACCTACGTTTAAAAAACCATCAGTTTTGCCACGTTTACATGTTCCTTTTGCATTGATTCCCCCCCCCCCCCAAATAATCAAAAACGCCTGTAAACAAAACACAGCTAAAAACGCGAGTTACCGCATTTACCATTTCAACTGCCTAAAAAAGGACTATAAAAAAGGACCCCGTGTAGATGTACTAATAAGATAACATAACAGAGGAAGGTTCAGGGGCAGCTGAAAAACAAAAAAAAAAGCCCAACTGCTCCTAAACTTCTGTTTACCAGCAGCAGTGTACATGATGCCTTAGAAAACTGAAAATAAGCTGCAGAGGAAAAGCTGCAAAGCACGCAGAGAATCCAGAAAGTTGTAGAAAGAGATGGTCAGCAGACAGACAACACGAGTCCAATATAACTATTGTTTTTATTGATATTTATGTGATGTTCCTAGTTGCTACATTTTGTTTAAATAAACTTTTTTTTCCCCCTTTTAGCATACATTCTTAAACGCTGATATTTGGATTTTATGTGACAGATCTGAAAGCAGCTCATGTTTGCGCGCCTGCGTGAATGCCTCCACTGAAAACAATGCAGTGTTTTTAGATCCATAATTAAAAAAAACATTTGTATATTTTACAGCCATGTGAATGAAGCCTCAGGCTCTATTCGCACCATGGCATTCAGTTTTGCGCCAGGAATCGCCACGATTCAGAAATGCCACAAACCGTGGGATGCCCTTACGATCCCTGTTACTTTGAATGGCACCCAAGCTGCAGCACAATTTTGCCACGGTTGTCGCGGTAAAATCTCACAAACAGAATCATAGGACGCCCGTCTTGCAACGTCACAGGAGCAGGTCCAGGCTTGGAAAAGATCGCAACCATATGGTTGGGATCGGCCCACATGCCCAGCCCATCTGGCTCAGCCTCTCAGCAAGCTGGCTGCTCCTGCCCCCTACACAGCCCAGCACTCCAGTAAGTGAGGAGGGGGCAGACTGACAGTCACCAGCTCTCTACTCACGGAGCTGTGAGAACCGAGCGATCAGCAGTGTTTGATCCCTGGGTTCTCAGTCCTAGAGCCGGCAGAGAACAGATGCAGCATCGGACCAATGCTGCATCCAACTAAGCAAGTATGACAACAATAAAAGCCATTCCCATACTTCTCTTTTAATTTATTACATGTAATAGGTAATGGCAATATGTAATGTGCAATAAACTATAGCAATCAAAGGTCAACATTCCAGCTGTTTTTGATTTGAGTGGAATGGGGGAGGGTTCGAACCTCTGTCAGGCTGTTACTGTCTTCTAGGGCTCTGTCAGGTAGATTTCCCCTCACTTCCTGTCCTGCTGACGTTTTACCAGACAGGAAGTGAAGGGAACTATCCAACAGCAATACATACAGAACTACAAAAATATATTTTCTTTAGTAGAGAAGGGCAGAAGGCTCAGTGTTTTTTAGAAGTGAAACTGAGGACAGATATAAAAAAAAGGGAATTGCCAGCGTTAAATTGATTTTAAAAAGCGCATGCTCCAGGGCTGTCATCCCATTACTGACTTTACTACCTAGTAAACCTTTAACTTGTAGGTAGCCAGTGAACCCACATAATGCATATTCCTGGTCAGAGACTCACTAGATCAATCTCTCTCAACCTTTTTACCCCAGTGAAACCCTTAAAATAATTTTCAGGTCCACTCCTAAAAATTTTACCTATGGCTCACAGTACCTTAGCAAGACCAGTAAGTTGCAGATATTAGAATAAATAAAAGGAACAAAGTGGAATACGACACCCAAGGTGGGTCTTTAAGAGTTAAATGATAAATTATTTTGCAGTTATAATCATAGAATTACTTTGGTAATCAGTGAAGGGTCCACTTATAATATAGTCAGTAGGAGAGAAGCTCTTACAGTCTACGTTCAGTAAGAGGAAGATCACCTCTTACACTGGACGTCAGATTTAACTAAAAAAAAAAAAAAAAAAAAAACTAAAACCTAGTTTTCCCCCCCTTTAACCCAGCGGGCTAAACAAAAAAAACTTTTAGAGCGCAGGAACGCTGTACTAACTATTCAATGTTAGTACAACGATCTCCCCCGCTAAGCTATTGTGTTCTGACAGGGGGACTGCCCCCCACCAGAACACACCAGACAGCGCTGATCAGGTGTTGATTGGCAAAACTTTTTCAATCATGCCCCTTTGAAGAGAAGCCAGTCGAACAGCTGGCATCTATCGGACCAACTGCCGTACAAACAGGTCGAACGTTGGTCGGTTTCTATTGAACCAGCCGATGCCACTCGATATTCGGCCTGTGTGTATGGCCCTTTACAGACAAGTCACTAGAGTAGTGATGGCAAACCTTGGCACCCCAGATGTTTGGGAACTACAGTACAGTGTAGATGAGCATCATGGCGAAATGTAGTTCCAAAACATCTGGGGTGCCGAGGTTCATCATCACTGCACTAGAGGTTCTCTAAGCTGTGGCCGATTGACCCTCCCATCTGATGGTGCTTGCATATTTCCTGGTCCAAAAATCAGAGCCACTGTTTGGCAGCCCATAGATAAATCCCCCCTCCCCCGTACAGCTGGCTTTAGGCACCAGTCACACTTTCACGTAGCGGGAACAAGTGTTGCCATTTCTGTTGTGAAATTTGCACAAGGTTTTGAGAGTCCCATTGGGCCAGCCTATTCACTTGAATGTGCTACCCTATACACCATTGTCGCTCACAAAAGAAGCCTCAGCTCCTTTAAAAAGGGGATAAGCTTCACGGTTTGCCATGCCACAATTGTGGCAGAATAGCATCATGTTTGGAGGTGCCATTAAAGTGGTTGTGAACCCTTGTTTACAACTTTATGTTACAGGGAAGCCTATATTAAAGCGGTTGTATAGTCTTTTTTTTTACTTTTACCTACAGGTAAGCCTATAATAAGGCTTACCTGTAGGTAAAAAAAATATCTCCTAAACCTTTACGGTTTAGGAGATATTCCCCTTGCTATACGCCGCTGACTGCAGCGGCGCATGCGCACAGGGGATTCTCGGCTGAAGCCCGGCAGCTGCCGGACCTGGCCGAGTAAGAAATCTCCCGCGCGCATGCGCGGGAGTGATGACATCGCGGCTCCAGCCACTCACAGCGCTGGAACCGCGATACCCGGAAGACACGCCGAGGCAACATGACAGCTCCCTCGGCGTGGACCAGGTAAGATACTGACGCCTCGTTCTAAGGTAAGTATTTCATAATGAGCTAGTATGCGGTGCATACTAGCTCATTATGCCTTTTGCTTTACAGGGTTAAAAAAAAAAAAAAAATTGCGGGTATACAACCGCTTTAAGGCTTACCTGTAGCTAACAAGGATATCTCCTAAACCTGCACGGTTTAGGACAGTGGTTCTCAACTCCTGTCCTCAGGACCCACTAACTGGCCAGGTTTGCAAGATAACTGAAATACATCACAGGTGATATCACTTGCTGCTCAGTGATTGTAGTATTCTAGTCTGCATCTCCCCAAGGTAATACTTAAAATTCTTGCCTGTTAGTGGGTCCTGAGGACCGGAGTTGAGAACCACTGGTTTAGGAGATATCCCTGTGCCGACGTCATGCAGCACATGCGCACTTAAGATAACAAGCAATGGCGCTTTATGTCGTTGCTTCAGTTGTACTGTGCTGTTCGTTCTGGGACAACATGTCGGCGGTCGAAAGGGGAGACGTGGACCGATGCGGGGGCTGCGATCCGAGGGAAGTAATACATAATTAGCTAGTATGCTATGCATACTAGCCAATTATGCCTTTGTCTTGCAGGGTTTTTTGTTTTTTTCGCTCAGGGTTTACTTCCTCTTTAAGGCATAATGGCAGCCAAACACGTGTTGTGCAGTGATCGCCACATAATTTGGAATCGCGATTCTGCCTGTCATTCTAAATTGTCAAGTCTGAATGAATCCTTAAAGCGGAGTTCCACACAAAAATGGAACTTGCGCTTTTCGGAACCGCCCCCCCCGGTGTCACATTTGGCACCTTTCAGGGGGGGAGGGGGGGTGTGCAGATACCTGTCCAGGTATTTGCAACCACTTCCGGCATAGACTCCCACTTTTTTTAGGTTGATGTAGGGGGACTCCCTCTTTAAGAGTTTATTTACACTTGCAGGGGTAAAAAACAGGCAACTGATCCACAATGCATGCGGTTGCAGCTTTTTACAGGCAGGGGGTTCCCAGGGAAGTGAAAAGTATTTGAAGGGTTCCTCGGGGGTGAAAAGGTTTGGAAGGTTTGAGTTCACACTATTGTGCAGAGCCGCTCACAGAAGATGGACCAGAAGACGCACAGCACTGCTGTGCAATACGCGCCACAGCCACCCTGGAGATGTGCGAATCGTCTTCATGGAGAGCTGGTCACACTCTCCTGTCATGCGAATTGGGAAATCCACATCAGTGTGAACCCATTTACTGCAATTATATATTTTTATTAGTATTGACATGCTGCTACGTATGTAATATGTTCACGTTTCTTTCGGAGTTCATTCACACCAGATGAGCACATTTCCAACTCATGGCAACCAAAAAGAAATAAATGGCTCCCTACAGCATGTTGCGTTGCGCTGTGAAAAATATGCGGCATGCACTAACTTTTTTCCAGCACAGTGCAACACAACAAGTTCAAATGCAAAATGCAAGGCAAAAAGCCTTTATCTTTCTCCTGGCTGTGTTTATATAAAGAGAAGGTAATCCTGTGCAGAATTACAAACACATGTTGGGACCTCATATTCTTTACATGGGAAAATCATAAGGCAAAAAAATATTTTTTTCCCCCCCCCACAGACAAAGAAAGTTTCACTTTCAGAGTTAGCAAACAGAGGGACCTGGGATCAGGAGATCCGGCTCCCCACCCATGTCTGGGCTCCATTGGAACAAAGAAGATTGGAAGGAGTCATACTTTGTGAACTATTCTATACATGGGATGGGTGCATTGGACACACCACATTCCTTCAACAGGTGTGATGAGAAGTAGAACTCATGGTTAACTCTTACCATATAGAATGATCATGGACACCTCTCTTCCACACACAAGTATCATTCATGAACACCTATGTGTACAAATGTGAAGTCACATGTATCAGGAACATAAAGCATGGCTCACAATAGACAGCTGAGTCTTTCCTACCTTTGGTCTGTTCAGCCACCTTCTAACCACAGAGGGTAACATCATGTAGCAGCAATCGCAGAAGCTCCTCCAGCTACGTGCTAAGTATGTGTGGAAGTGCACTGCTTGTGTCATGTCTACACTCCCACACCTCTCTCCTCCCTCACCTGAGCAAACAATGACTGGGGAGTGACGTAAATGTAGACCTGAGCGAGCTGCTGTGCACTGGGCGACCTGCAGGGAGCGCTGCTGTCACTACACTCCTCTGTCTCTGTCTGCAAGGAGCTGCAGCTGGTTCATCAGCAGTACACAGTGACCGCTAATGAATCACATGTGGTTGTGGTTGCAGTGTAATGAGCACCAGGAAGACTTTTATGTCATTTTGCTCTAAGTAAAAACCAATAGCTGACATATAATGGAGTCTTATGATGATCATAGGTTGGCCAATGATGCGACACATAGGAGTGAGCTGGGAAGGGTTGCCAGCTAGATTGGGTCTTTGTGCAATGTGTGATAGTTTCTTTCATTAAGACCCCTTTCACACTGGGGCCGCGTTTGTGTTCGCAGTAAAGCGCTGCTCTGGGCGAGTTGGAAGAGCTGTATTTAGCGCACCCAAAACGCCTTGCTCATTGGAATGAATGGGCAGCGCTTCCAAAGCGCTGCAACACAGGAGTCTTTAATCTCTTCTTTGGGGTTAAAAGCGCTGCTTAAACAGCGGTAAAGCGCCGCTAAAACGAGCGACGCTTTACCACGAATGCAGCCCCAGGGTGAAAGAGGTCTTACTGCTGTTTAAGGGTACTTCCACACTGGGGCCGGGTTCGCGGTAAAGCGTCGCTTGTTTTAGCGATGAACAGCATCTTTGGGGCAAGTTGGAAGCACTGTATTTAGCACTCGCAAAACACCCTGCCCATTGGAATGAATGGGCAGTGCTTCCGAAGCACCTGAAAAGTTCTGCAGCACAGGAGTCTTTAACCCCTTTAGTTAAAGCGCCCCGCTAGTGGCCGAAAAGCGCTGCTTAAACAGTAGTAAAGCGCCGCTAAAACAAGCAGCACTTTACAGCGATTGCAGCCCCAGTGTGAAAGAGGTCTTACTGCTGTTTAAGGGTACTTTCACAATGGGGCCGCGTTCGCAGTAAAGCGTCGCTTGTTTTAGCAATGAACAGCATCTTTGGGGCGAGTTGGGAGCACTGTTTTTAGCTCTCCTAAAACACCCTGCCCATTGGAACGAATGGGCAGCACTTCCGAAGCACCTTAAAAGCGCTTCTGAAGCGCTGCAGCACTGGAGTCTTCAACTCCTTCTTTGAGGTTAAAAGCGCCTCGCTAGTGGCTGAAAAGCGCTGCTTAAACAGTAGTAAAGCGCCGCTAAAACGAGCGGCGCTTTACCGCGAATGCAGCCCCAGTGTGAAAGGGGTCTTGCCGCTGTTTAAGAGTACTTTCACACTGGGGCCGCGTTCGTGGTAAAACGCAGCTCGTTTTAGCGGCACTTTAGTGCTGTTTAATCGTAGCTTTTCTGCGCTTTTAACCCCCGCTATCGGCCGAAGAACGCGTTAAAAGCGCCTGTGTTGCGGCGCTCTTTAGGCTGTTCGTAATCGCTAGCCATTCATTGCAATGGGCAGGGGCACCGCTTCCAAACCACCCCAAAGATACTGCTTGCAGGACTTTTTCTAACGTCCCGCAAGCGCACCGCCCCCAGTGTAAAAGCACTCAGGCTTTCACATTCGGGTGGCAGTTTTCAGGCACTGTTTCTAATGCTAAAACGCCTGAAAACTGACTCAGTGTGAAAGGGGTCTTACTAAAGCTATCCCAACCCACCCTAAAGATGCTCCCACAAGCGCATCGCCCCAATGTGAAAAGTCACACTTGAAGGAATGGGAGGCGGTTTTCAGGAGCTTAGCAGAGGCTATTTCCAGCGCTAAAGCGTCTGAAAACCGCCCCAGAGTGAAAGGGATCTAAAAGCAGCTACAATTGTTGCCTTGTTGTCTTACACCACTTTATGGAATAAAGGTTCCTAGGATGAATTCATTCAGCTCTGTGTACAGGGCCACCTTGTGGTTATTTGCAAAATAACATTTTCAGATCGTCTTTTTTTTTTTTTGCATAATGCTAGTCACAAACTGAACTTGAAGAGTTTACTAAAGTTACAAAAATTCTCGTACGGAGTGGCGGCTGGTGTTTTTTTTTTTGAGGGGGCCGCAGACAACCCCCCCATGCTGTCGGTCGGGTCACCTGCACTCTCCCCCCCCCCCACGGGCTGTGGGTCATCCAGCCCCGCACTTACCCCATCTAAGTTGCAGGCGGGCAGCACTCCTACGGCAGCGGCTTCCATTGTGTCTCCTCCTCCTCTGCATCACGCCGACTTCCCCCGTGTGTCTCCTTCCTCCTCTTCCTAGGCGTCCAATAGGATCACCTGTCCTTTCAGCCAATCGGGTGATGGGTCTTAAAACCTGCTTCCTGAGCAGGAAGATCAATGTTACAATTACGAATATTCATTGTTACACAAGCACTGTGCCCGAGCCCACCCTTTTTTGAAGCTTATTAGAGTCTCTGGCTCTAATCACGTGCTTAAAAAAAAAAAACTCATTGGAATCCATGTGTCCAGCGCCCTGCATGTAGATTAGGGGCCTGGATGCATGAATAGGGGGCGCGGCACCCATGAACTCCTAATGGATGGGCCGCCACTGTTTGTACAACAGAATAAAAAATTGGAAGTGATGTCATGTGTTGTAATATATTGTATTTTCGAATGACAACTGTACTGAATAAACGAAAATTGTCCGATCTGGTATCATACGAGAAAAATTTTCGTGCTCGTCTGATCGGATAATATCAGATGAACTGTCGTGATCGGCTCTCGAAACCTCTGTACTAACGATCAGATTATCCTACGATCTCTTCAAAAGTGGCATTTTTCGTATGATTTTTAGATCGTGTGTATGGGCCATAAGGCTGGGTTCACACTGCCGCATCCAATTCACAATAGTGTGACCCAGCCCAAAATTGGAAGCCCCGCTCCCCCCCCTCTGCTGCCACATTTGGCACCTTTTGGGGGAAGCGGGTACCTGGTTTTGACAGGTACCTGTTCCCACTTCTAGCTCAGTTCAGCCCCCCTCCTTCCCCTTCTGGGACACTTCACAGGTCCCAGAAGACTGCGGCCCATTCACAGGTCCCAGAAGACTGCGGCCCATTCACAGGTCCCAGAAGACTGCGGCCCATTCACAGGTCCCAGAAGACTGCGGCCCATTCACAAAGCACAGCACACATGCGTAGTAAGGAACTGGCTGTGAAGCCGCAAGGCTTCACTGCTGCTTTACCTTGGTAAAGATGGTAGCGTCAGCACCAGATAGCTGATTGAATATACGGCTTGGGTGAGGCTCTTCTGAACACTTTTCTCCTGGCTGGATAAAAGCAGCGTTAAAGAGGAAGTAAAGTCTTCCTCTTTAATTGTACCTACAGATAGTAAGGCTTACCTGTAAGTACTGTAAATATCTCCTACACTTGCACCGTTTAGGAGATATTTACTATATACACTGCCGCTCGTGCCGTTTCTTCAGGGCCCGTGCCGTTTCTTCAGGGCCCGTGCCGTGACCGGCGGCTCCCGCACGCATGCGCGGGAGTGACGTTGTCGCAGCTCCGGCCAATCACAGCGCCAGAGCCTGCAAAACCGGAAGCAACTCCAGTAAAGATGTCGGCCCTGTCAGCTGTGTGCCGGCGCCAATTCAGGTCATCGTTCTAAGGTAAGTATTTCATAATGAGCTAGTATGCGATGTATACTAGCTCATTATGCCTTTGTCTTGCAGGGTTTTTTTTTATTTTTTTGGAGGTTTACAACCTCTAAGTTAGGTTTCGAAGAAGACACTTGTCTGATTTTTTTTCCAGTTTTATTAAAACATCTGTCAGAAGCCCACATCCCTCTCTTTGTCTCTGAAGTCAGGTTTAACGATAATCCTGACACCCACACACACTTTGATAATTTATTAAATAATAAAATACATTTTATAATTATTACGTTTTATTTATAAAGGATGTCTGGGGCCCCCTCTGGCAAGGGGGCCCAGGGCAATTTCCCCTTTTGCCTCCTTATAAATCTGGTAGTCCGTAAAGCCTGTTTTTTTTTCAAGCGTTTTGGTATTTATTATTTTCATTGCCCGGAATATTAATTTTATTATTAGGCACGTCAGGTGTTTTTTCTGCCCAATGGTTCCTTTTCTGAATGATGTTTTTGTGCGTTCAGATTTCTGCCCCTGAACTCCCTGAAAAACCTATGGCCTCATGCACACTGCAGCTCAAATGTATATTTTACAGGCGGTTGACATGTTTTGTTTCTTATCCCTAAACGACCCTCCATGCAGACATAGGGATGATTCACTAAGAAATACAAGGGGTTATTTACGAAAGGCAAATCCACTTTGCACTACAAGTGCAAACTCCAAGTGCAAAGTGCACTTGAAATTGCACCGAAAGTGCACTTGGAAGTGCAGTTGCTGTAGATCCAAGGGGGACATGTAAGGAAAATTAAAAAACAGCATTTTAGCTTTCACATGATTGGATGATAAAATCAGCAGAGCTTCCCCTAATTTCAGATCTACCCATCTGATTTACAGCGACTGCACATCCAAGTGCACTTTCAGTGCAATTTCAAGTACACTTTGCACTTGTAGTTTGCACTTGTAGTGCAAAGTGGATTTGCCTTTCGTAAAAAACCCCCACAGTGTCTTGGAAAAGTATTCATAACCCCTTGACATTTTTCACATTTTGTCATGTTACAACCAAAAACATAAATGTATTTTATTGGGATTTTATGTGATAGACCAGGGTTTCTCAACTCCAGTCCTCAAGGCGCCCCAACAGGTCATGTTTTCAGGATTTCCATTATTTTGCACAGGTGATTTGATCAGCTTCACTGCCTTAGTAATTACCACAGCCGTTTCATCTAAGGGAAATCCTGAAAACATGACCTGTTGGGGCGCCTTGAGGACTGGAGTTGAGAAACACTGTGATAGACCAACACAAAGTGGCACATATTTGTAAAGTGGAAGTAAAATTATAAATTGTTTTCAAAATTCTTTACAAATAAATACTGTATCTGAAAAGTGTGGCGTGCATTTGTATTCAGCCCCCCCTATACTTTGTAGAACCACCCTTTACTGCAATTACAGCTGCAAGTCTTCTTGGGTATGTATCTACTAACGTTGCACATCTATAGAGAGTGATATTTTTGCCCATTCTTTTTTGCAAAATAGCTCAAGCTCTGTCAGATTGGATGGAGAGCATCTGTGCACAGCAATTTTCAAGTCTTGACACAGATTCTCAATTGGCTTCAGGTCTGGACTTTGACTTGGCCATTGTAACACATGAATATGCTTTAATTCCATTCCATTGTAGCTCTGGCTGTATGTTTAGGGTCGTTGTCCTGCTGGAAGGTGAACCTCCGCCCCAGTCTCAAGTCTTTTGCAAACTCTAATGCCGCATACACATGACCGGACTCTCCATCAGAATAGACTCCAACAGTCTTTTCGATGGAGTTCCGACGGGATTCCGCTAAAAAAGGACTTGCCTACACATGATCACACCAAAGTCCGATCGTTTAGAACGCGATGACGTACGACGGGACTAGAAAGAGGAAGTTCAATAACCAGTAGCCAATAGCTGCCCTTGCTTCGTTTTTGGTCTGTCGGAATAGCATACAGACGAGCGGCTTTCCCCATAGGAACTGACTCCGTCGGAAAGATTTGAAACATGTTCAATTTCTAGGTCCGTCAGAATTTTAGAAAGAAAAAGTCCGATGAAGCCCACACACGGTCGGAATGTCCGACAGAATGATTGCGTCTCACCTTTTCTGCCGGAAAATCAAGTCGTATGTACGCGGCATAACAGGTTTTCTTCTAAAGTCTTGTACACACGGTACGAAAATCATTCTTACCGTTAGTACGCTCCTTTAGACAATTGTTTTCCAATTTTCGGACAAATGTTGAATGACAGGCTAGTCAATTTTTGGCGAACAACGGCTCCACGTCTGATTTTTGGATGATCAGTACACTATTCCGTCACACAAACGTTGAAAGTACAAACACACATGGGTGGAATCAAGGTACGACTGGGAAGAGTTTATTATTGTAAACTACCATTCGTAATCTAGAATTAACATTCGTGATGCGGCAATTGAAAAGTCTAAATTCTCATCTTCTTTAATGGGATAATAATGAAGCTGCTTTGCATGTAATTTTGCCAAACGTATTTTAAAGGGCATTTGTTTTGTACGATTTGAAACCACCAAACTTCTACTAACACAAAATTAGCAGAAGGGGCCCAAAGGGTGGCACTTGAGAAATGAACGTCCTCTTTATAATCTCACAGTATGTCGCTACGTTCGTGTTTGTCAAACGACAATTAGTATGCAAGACAAGATCCTGGCACACCCCCTTTTGACAAAAATCAGAAGCTCAGTCGTCCAACAATCATACGATGTGTATGAGGCTTAAGATTGCCCTTTGATAGGCTCCAACCATCTTCCCATCAACTCTGACCAGTTTCCCTGTCCTTGCTGAAGAAAAGCATCCCCGCAACATGATGCTGCCACCACCATGTTTCATGATGGGGATGGTGTGTTCAGGGTGATGTGCAGTCATTGCAGTGTTAGTTTTGCTTTTAGGCCAAAAAGTTAAATTTTGGTCTCATCTGACCAGAGCACCTTCTTCCATATGTTTGCTGTGTCCCCCACTTGGCTTCTCGCAAACTGAAAACGTGACTTCTTATGGTTTTCTTTCAACAATGGCTTTCTTCTTGCCACTCTTCCATAAAGGCCAGATTTGTGGAGTGCATGACCAATAGTTGTCCTGTGGACTACTTCTCCGACCTGAGCTGTGGATCTCTGCAGCTCCTCCAGAGTTACCATGGGCTTCTTGGCTGCTCCTCTGATTATTGCTCTCCTTGTCCGGCATGTCAGTTTAGATGGACAACCTTGTCTTGGAAGGCTTGCAGTTGTGCCATACTCTTTCTATTTTCGGATGATAGATTGACCAGTGCTCCGTGAGATGTTTAAAGCTTCAGATATTTTTTTTAAAACCTAACCCCGCTTTAAACTTCTCAACAAGTTTATCCCTGACCTGTCTGATGTGTTCCTTGGCCTCCATGATGCTGTTTGTTCACTAAGGTTCTCTAACAAACCTCGGAGGGCTTCACAGAAAAGCTGTATATATACTGAGATTAAAAATACACACAGGTGGAATCTATTTACTAATAAGATGACTTCTGAAGGAAATTGGTTCCAGTAGATTTTAGTTAGGGGGATCAGAGTAAAGGGGGCTGAATACAAATGCACGCCATACTTTTCACATATTTATTTGTAAAAAAATTTGAAAGCCATTTATCATTTTCTATCCACTTCACAATTGGGTGCCACTTTGTGTTGGTCTATCACAGGGGTCTCCAAACTTTCGAAACAAAGGGCCAGTTTACTATCCTGCAAACTTTGGGGGGGCGGACTGTGGCCAGTGGGAGAAGAGAATGTCCTGCTGTCAGTGGAAGTAAACAGTTCCCCATCTCAATAGGGGGAGGAATAATGCCCAATCATTGGTGTCAGTGGGAGGAACAGTGCCCCATCACTGGTGTTAGTGGGAGGAATAGTGCCCCATCACTGGTGTCAGTGGGAAAATAGTGCCCCATCATTGGTGTCAGTGGGAGGAATAGTGCCCCATCATTGGTGTCAGTGGGAGGAAAAGTGCCCCATCACTGGTGTCAGTGGGAGGAATAGTGCCCCATCACTGGAGGAACCATGCTCCACTGCTGCTGAAAGTGGGGGAGTAATGTCCCAATGGCCGGATAAAAGCAAGCAAAGGGCCGCAGTTTGGAGACCCCTGGTCTACCACATAAAATCCCAATAAAATACGTTTATGTTTTTGGTTGTAGCATGACAAAATGTGGAAATTTTCAAGGGGTATGAATACTTTTTCAAGGCACTGTAAATACCGCATAAATGTTTGTGTTAAAATAACTCATGCAGTATTTATCTCAAAAGAATGCATTAAATATTTATGTATTTCTATATTTATCATTAAAATTTATCATTATTTTCAGTGTTTTTTTTTTTTTTTTTTACATGCTACCTCTGCACCAGAGGAAGATAGTTCTATAAATAAATGCACATAGAAATATTACGAAACTGTGAAAACAATCTAGCATGCTTTCATGCACAGAACGATCTCCCTCTTGTGAAATGTTACAATTTATTTTCAATCCTGACCTCAAGGCAGCACATGTCCACACTGATTCATTGTATACTTTTAGGCTAGGTTCACACTGGAACCCACTGCGGATCGCACAGGAGCACTGTGCGTCCCTGTTCCCCGTTTCAGGATCGAATCAGGGCCGAATCTATGCCTAAATTCGGCCCTGAAACGGAGCCAAAGACGCACGTTTCTGTGCAGTGCACTCCGCAGCTGCAACGGAGATATGTGAACCGGCTTCATAGGGAGCCAGTCACATTCTCCTGCTATGCAAATTAGATGCAGGGGAAACCCGCATCTAATTCGCATAGGTGTGAACCCAGCCTTAACTTACTGGCCAGAGTTCCCCTCATTGTTATTTTGTAGATTGCTAAAATACTAACTGCCTACTGCCAGGGGATAAATAACGAATTTGTGTGTTCTTTATAGGCTACTTTCACACTGGAGGCGTTTTAGGGCTAAAAATAGCGCCTGTAAAGCGCCTAAAAAACACCTCCCCTGCCACCCCGAGTGCTTTCACACTGGGGCGGTGCGATTGCAGGCCGGTAAAAAAAAGTCCTGCAAGCAGCATCTTTGGGGGCGTTGCAGGAGCGCTCCTAAAACGCTGTGCAGGCGCTTCGGCAGCGTTGGCCATTGATTGACCCTTTTCCTGCCGCTAGTGGGGCACTTTTATCCCCCGCTAGCGGCTGAAAAGGGTTAAAAGCGCCCGCAAAGCGTCACTGCCGAGGCTAAAATGACCGTAAAGCGGCGCTAAAAATAGCGCCGCTTTACTGCCGACGCCCCCCGCCCCAGTTTAAAAGTGCCCTTAGTGAATTGCCAATAATAGGGGACGAAAGAGAGTGGATTTACCTCAGAGCAGTGACGTCGCTAAGGAGGGCAGGCCACAGACGGGTGACACCCGCCAGAGGGGTGACACCTGTGGGCAGTGGCACCACACCGCTAACATCGCACGGTTCTCACCCCTACACTGATCTCTCACATCTCGCCTGCTGTCTTCCTCAGCGGAGTGGACCGAAGCCGCCTCCCCCTCCTCAGTTTACACCTACACAGGAGGAGGGAGTCCGAGGGACACACCACTGTGCATATCCTGCGCTGTTCTGGGGTCTGTACAATGTATTGTAATGCAGATGGACGTGTGCTAGGTGGCGCTATGGGAGGGGGGGTCTGGACTTATGGAGGAGGGTCTGCACTGAGGGGGTGTCTATACTGATGGAGGGGGGTCTGCACTGAGGGGGTGTCTATACTGATAGAGGGGGGTCTGCACTGAGGGGGTCTATACTAATGGGGGGTCTATACTGATGAAGGGGGGGTGTTTGCACTGAGGGGGTGTCTATACTGATGGGGGGGTGTTTGCACTGAGGGGGGATCTATACTGATGGAGGGGAGTCTGCACTGAGGGGGTGTCTATACTGATGGGGGGGTGTCTATACTGATGGTGGGGGGTCTGCACTGAGAGGGTGTCTATACTGATGGAGGGGGTCTGCATTGAGGGGGTGTCTATACTGATGAAAGGGGTCAGCACTGAGGGGGGTTTATACTGATGGAGAGGGATCTGCACTGAGGGAGAGGGGTCTATACTACAGGAGGAGGGTCTGTACTTAGTGGGGGTCTATACTGAGAGAGGGGGGTATGTACAAAGTGGAGGGGGGCTGTACTTAGTAGGGGGTTTATACTGAGAGAGGGGGGTCTGTAGTTAGTGGAGGTGGGTCTATACTGATAGAGGAGGGTCTGCACTGGAGGGGGTCTGCACTGAGGGGGTGTCTATACTGATGGAGGGGGTCTGCACTGAGGGGGGTCTATACTGATAGGGGGCATGCACTGAGGGGGTGTCTGTACTGAGGGAGGGGGGTCTGTACTGAGGGGGAGGTCTATACTGATGGTGGGGGGTCTGTACTGAGGGAGAGGGGTCTATACAGAAGAAAGGGGGTCTGTACTTAGTGGAGGGGGGTCTGTACTGAGGGGGGCTATAGTTGTTGGGGGGGGGGTGACACCAACCCTAGTGACGCCACTGCCTTAGAGTAAGGCCCCTTTTACATGGGGTGGATTCCGTCAAACAGATCCACCGCCGGAGGATCTGTCCGCTGATTCCCGCTGAGCAGGCAGATGACAGGCCATGTCTGCTCTGCTATGAAGAGCTGACACGGACACAGCCTGCTGTCCTCTATGGGGCAGTCAGATGGAAACAAACCACCTGTCTGTTTCCATCCGACTGTCAACTGATCTGATCCACCAGAGGAGAATTGAAATGATCCAACACAATATATGAACAGATTTTTTTGTGCTTTTCTACAATTTTCTTAATAAAGTTATATTGTTTTATATGTATATTATCAAAGAATAAAGTGGACCAGAAAAATAAGTATTTGTTAAAGTATAAATAGAAGTTTTTGGCTGTGTCAGTTTTCTAGAAATGCATGTGCTGTATTGTTCCATGTAGCATCCTGGAGTTTAGGCAGGGAGCTCCCCACAAATTTACTTGGTTGATTTTTAGAGATTTATTGATTCCTCCCTAAGTTTGGCCTTGCTGCACTTTTCTCTTCTACCACTAGGTGGCCGGGTACTTGGTGGTACTAGATATGAGAGGGGAAACCCAAGGTCAGGTTATGGGTTTATGGGGTGTCTCAGCCAATGGGCAGGGGTTTTCTTGAATCCCTTGGCCTGCTGCGGAAGCCTATATATTTGGGTGGAGTCAGGTGATCTATGTTCTGTGCCACCTGGACGGCTGTCTGGGTGAACGTGTGTCATATTGCCCGGACTGCTAGGCTGAAGATGGGGCCTATCCTGGGCACATCTGGCTGCTAGGCTGTCTGAGGGCCTCTCCAGAAGCAAGAGAGAAGTGCAGGGTTGGGACTGCAGCTTGCAGTCTAACCAAAAGTGACAGTTCTGTCGGCCAGAGAACCTGTCATGGCCGGAGGTAGAGGGCAAGCTGACGCCAGTAAGAGACTATCCGCCCTATTACAACAACTTTGTTCAGATACTCCCATCAACTTTGTCTGCGTTCATTTTTCTAGTATTCAAGAGAGCGGAGATGACTCTGGAAGAGCAGCCGAGGACCTCCAATCTCGAGAACCAGACCATCAGACGCAACCGTGCTAGACATGGATGTAGAGTTGTACTCAGTGACAGAAGGCTTGGCCTGAGGAGAAGGTGAACTGGGTTCCAGAAGCTGAACTGTGCTAGCAAGGGGAACCATGACCTAATTGGCTGATAAGGTATCACTGCCACTAACACCACAACCTCTGTTCGGAGTCTTCTTAGAAAACCCGAGGTTGACCAGGACTGGAAGAATTGCATAGGTCCTACCGCATTTCCAATGATCCATCAGGGCATCTGCACCTGAAAACCTCCACATGTAGAGTGCATTCATTGTGGAAAAATCTGTTAGAACATTTTGGACTCTGGGAACATACGCCGCTGAGCTGTAGGCTCGATTCTTCTGAGCCCAAGACATAATTGGCTCCACTTACTGTAATAGAGAACAGGCTGTAAGTCCCCAGGCTGTCTTTTAACATAGGAGACGACCGTAGCGTTGACTAACCTAAGAGCACTGACGCTTTATTTGTTATATGGTGAAAGGCCTGAAATCTGCTTCCTGGCTCCCACTGCTGGAGTAACCCCTTCCAGAAAAGCCGCCTTCCCCAGATTCCACTTGATCCTCGGATTCGTAGACACCATAGTGCCAATCATTTTAGACAATGAAAGGCGTGCAGGTGGGAAGAAGACCGGGCCATGAGTATTCAGATCCAAAACATCAGGATCCAGAGCCTAGGCAACGATCCAAGATTATATTGAACTGAGCCCGGAGGCCCACAAGAGACTGAGTGGGCTCCAGGTGTCTCCTTGCCAGATTCAGCAGCCAGCCGAATTTGAGGAGCATAGAACCTGAGCTCTGGGCTCCAGCAGCTGAAGACATCCACGTAACTAGGACATCCACGTAACTAGGCAGGCGTATGCTCCTTATTTTGATAAAGATTAACAACCAAAAAGACCCTGAAAACACACAGGGTGATGTTGAAAGCCCGAATGGCTGGAGCTTGAGATGGTCTTGACCTACAGTGAACTGAAGGAACTTGTGGAAGTCTTCTACAATGGCATATGAAGGTAAGCATCTTAAGTCTATTGGAAACAAATCAGTCACTGGCTGGACCCCCTATTAATCAAGGACGATGTTTCCACCTTCAACTTCTCCTTTGCTGAAAATTGTCTCAGGTCTGCAAGGTCTAAAACCGGCCTCTACAAGCTGTTCCTCTTCATGACCATAAGAGGGGCGAGTACCTGCCCTGAAATCTCTCACATTTAGAGAGTGGCACAGCAGCACTTTGCGACACCAGACACTTATATAAAGCATGAGTATATGATTTCTTTACCTCAGCGTGAGGCAAAATCCATGGAAATGAATCAGAGAAGATGGAGGGCTTCTGATGGACTATGCGTGGCCCAAAAGGATCACCTTGACAACCCAATAGTCTTAAGCCCAACTCTGTAGCTTCTTCGATTCTGAGTTCAAGCTTTAGCATAATTCTGAGGGGATATTAGGTCCCCTCACCAGCTCTTCCTAAAATCCCAACTGGGTCTGTAAAAATTTGCGACCCTCGCACTCTCTGAACTTTGTTCTCTAGACTGTCCTCTTCTGGCCTAGCCAGTGCTGGTTCTGAGGTAGGACCTCAACTTGCCAACTGTGGCCTGGGTTATGGTGCTATCCATCTTGCCAAAAGATAAAGCTCCCTAAAAGGGAATGATACACTACGCCTATTAGAGGCGGGAACAGCAAGCCCAGGCCCCAGCCGTTACAGATGAGAGCATAACCCGTGCCACTATGCAGTTGATGTCATTTGGAGCCTTAACATGGGAAACTACACCAGCTCCGAAACTGAACTACAGAGTTCTGAAAATGCTCCTGAATACTGCATCCACATTCTCCATCCACATTTCCATTCTTTACAATATAGCCACAAGAGCCCAGGCCGACTTTTGGGAAATTCATTGTATCTTCTAAGGAAGAGCGACATGCTTGCTCGCCTCATTAAGGCCTCAGCCATTTAGAGAGGCAGCCTTTAGATGCTTCACATCCTTATTTATGAATGGATAGAGCTTGGCCATCTTGTTTAGAAGGAAGGGATGTCTTGCGACCTTGCTCCACTTATCCAAAGTGATGTACCCTAGTTCTGTTAAGAATGAGAATTTAGAACACTCTCTCTACGGCTATGTCTTCAAGTCGTGCGATTCACAGTGCGACCCTGATCCGACTCCGAGTGCAGCGCCGATCCAACTTTACAATCTCTGGATCAAAGTTGCATCAAAAGACGCATCAAAGTAGCGCAGGAACCCCTCAAAGTCTCTGCAACTCTAATGCTATGTACACACGGGCGGAGTTTTCAGCAGCAAAGGTCCAACGGTCTTTCCGATGGACTTTCAATGGACTTCCGACGGACTTTCTAACGAAGGGACTTGCCTACACACAATCACACCAAAGTCCGACGGATTCGTACGTGATGACGTACGACAGGACTAAAATAAGGAAGTTGATAGCCAGTAGCAAATAGCTGCCCTAGCATCGGTTTTTGTCCGTCGGACTTGCATACAGACAAGCGGATTTTTCGACCGGACTCGACTCCGACTCAGTCCGTCGGAAAGATTTGAATCATGTTCCAAATCTAAAGGCCGTCAGATTTTCGACAGAAAAAGTCAGCTGAATGTCCGATGAAGCCCAAACATGGTCGGATTGTCCGCCGGACTCGGTCCGTCGGACCAGTCCGGCCGAAAAGTCCGCTCGTGTGTAAGCGGCATTAGTTGCATAGATTGGAAAGGGTGCCATTGAACCTAATGGGCTGTGACCTGGCATGCGAGCCCATGTGTCCAAAGTCCCATGACAAGTCGCACTAGTGGAAACAGAGTCCAAAGGTGCTTACAGAACTTCCTCTTGCTTTGCAGGAGACTCTACCTTGGCTGGGACAGTTCCAGTTTATCTTGGTCATCCTAGCGAGAGAACACGCCGCAATGGCTGTTGGACTTCGTGTGTGGCTTGTATCCCACTCTTTAAGGGATTCTTGCACCACGTGCCTCACTAGGGATTGCATTTGCTGGAAAACACCATCGCCTGGGCTTAGCATGGCTCACACAGAGACTTGTCCTCTGGGACCGGAGTCCCGCATCCCCAGCAGGCTCACTCCTTGGAGCAGCTGACATAGCTGTGGGTGCGTACAGGAGGATTCATAGATTTTGCTATGAAGGCTGGACCTTGACGATGACGTATGACAAATACATCTGAAGAAAAATTTTGTGACCTAATGATGTCTTTATCAACTTGTGCCGTGTATTGTCAACCTGACTTAGAAAGACTCACAAAAGCAAAATAGGATTGAAAGGAAATGGTAAAAGAACTTAAAAAGAGTACCCAGGTCAGCAAGGAAAGTTACACGCACCCTCTCATACCTGCTACACAAGGGCTGCCCACACGGGGGGCAGTGATACATACACAGTGTGAACTGCACAGACAGACAACCTTTTTTTTTTTTTTTTTTTTAAAGGGTACATTTTTATTTATTTACAATACACAACAAACAGTAAAACACACAGTTATGTATTTGGAGCGAACATCGCTTAATCCTTAATGGAATACATGTATCTGGCATACAGTCAGTGGACACAGAACTACATACAAATCAGGGTTGAATATCTCACATCTGAAACCATTCGGAATTCGGGGGCATATCTTTGTGAAACTTCATTAGGAGTTATAGTCTCCATTAGTATATCAAGGAGCAGGTGGTATGGTACCTCTGACCAGAACTTCCTAATTGGAGTGCACTCCCACATCACATGGAAAAATGTGCCATCAGCCAGGCTGCATCGCGAGCATAGCGCAGAGGGTAGTTTGTATATAAAATAGGATCCATGGTATAAAATAGGATCTATACAACAGTTTAGTCTGGATCACCTTGTCACAAGATGAGATGACAGAAAACACCTGGAGAGGGAGCACCTCCTGCAAGATATCCTCCGTCAACTCAGGTATGTCAGCTCGCCATCTATTTACAGTGCTGCTAAGCCTAGTGGTTGTGGAGTGCAAGAGAGACCTATAGTATGAAGATACAAATTTAGCATGAGAAGAATCAGTCAGTAATCATTCTAGCGGGGAAAGTTGAATGACTATATTACGAAGGCCGAACTGCGTTGTAGCCGTGTGACGTATCTGCAAGTATATGAAGTAGGCCGTGTGGAGGAGACCGTGACTCCACAAACAAGAAGAATGTATTGTCTGAAAATAAGTGCATAATAGTTTTCACCCCCCGTTTAGACCAAAATCCTCTATTAGTTCTATGAAAGAATTCTTGTAAGTTTGGGTTCCCCCAAAGTGGAGTGTTAGGGGAGTATGTATTGTGTGTGTTGGACCACAACATCTTAGAGAGCCTAAAGATCCGTAAGGTCATTGCCAGGACATTCGTACCCTCACATCCCCTAAGTGACATTCGGTGTACCAAGTTCTGGAGGGATTCATAGGAGGTAAGAATGGCTGCCTCCAGAGCAGTGGCCGCATTGTTAGCTTCAGGGTAAAACCACCAATGCGCATGTGCCAACTGCGAGGCGATATAATAAGTTTGTAGACAGGGTAATGCCAAATCTCCCTCCAGAACTGGTAGCTGTAGGGTATTCCTAGCAATCCGAACTTCCCTCCCCTCCATATAAAGGTGGTAAGAATGGAATCTATCTCTTTAAATTTGACTTTTGTAATATATACTGGTGAATTACTTAGAATGTACAGGAAGCGCGGTAGGAAAATCATTTTAAAAATATTTATCCTACCCAAAAGTGTCAGGGGAAGATTATTCCATGTCTAGGTTAATCTCAATATAAGATGAGATTGGGTGTTGTATCAGAACCCCTAGATATCTAAAGGAGCTGACTATTTGTAATGGGCATGAAGGCGGTAATACTATTGATGTTTCCTGGTCTATCAGGAATAAGAGAGGCTTATCCCAATTGACCTGAAACCCGGAAAAATGCCCAAACCTTCGGATAATATCCAGCAGGGCCGGAAGAGACAACTGGGGGTCCGACAAGTAGATCAACATGTCATCAGCATAAAGGGATACCTTCTCTTCCAGACCCCCAATCGTTAGTCCCACAACCTCCCAACTGGACCTTATCATGCCCGCCAAAGGTTCTATCACCAGTGCGAACAGCAGCAGCAATAGGGGACATCCCTGTCTGGTGCCTCTCTTTATCAGGAAGGGTTTACTCTTAATCTGGCAGTGGGCTTCAGATACAGCAATTGTACCCATCTAATAAAGGTGTTGCCAAATCCAAACTTTGCCAAGACTTCTAGGAGATATGGCCATTCGACAGAGTCAAAGGCTTTGTGAGCATCTAGGGCCAAAACGGCCCTAGACCCCACATTGTCATGAGCGGCTTGCATATTAGAGAAAAGTCTGCGCAAGTAGATGGAGGTCGATCGCCCAGGGATGAACCTAGTTTGGTCCGCTCCAATAACAGAAGTAATGACTGTGTTCAATCGTCAGGCGAGCACCTTGGCTAGAATCTTTACATCCGAGTTAATAAGCGAGATCGCTCGATATGATTCGTAAAGTAGGTGGTCTTTATGGGACTTGGGAATGAGGACAATAAGTGCCTCCGACATGGAAGGCGGTAACTGTCCTGTCTTCATGGCAAAGTTACCGTATATACCTTAAGCAAGTGTGGGATAAGTAAATCTCTAAAGTGCATGTACCACTCTATGGGGAATCCATCCAATCCTGGCGTTTTATTTCTAGCAAAGGATTGTATGGCCTCCCCTATCTACTCAGTTGTTAAAGGAGCATCAAGCAAGAGGGCTTGATGGTCCTGTATATCCGACAGATAGTCATCTAGTTCCACTATAGTTTAATGAGCTCTAGTGGCGTATAAGGAGGAATAGAATGTGACAAATACTTCCATTATTTCTCTGTTTTGTTCTACCACTACTCCCGCTGAGTTCATAATTCTCGGGATGCTGCATGGCTGATAGTCAGGTCTGGAAAGATAGGCCAGCAGGCGACTGTTTTTGTTGCCAAACTTAAAGAGTCTTTGGTTTTGATGCAACAGCTTTTTCTGGGTGCGCTCCAAGAGCACCAGATGTAATTCTCTGGCTCTGTGACTCCAAGCAGCGTGTGTCTCAGGGGTAGGAGATGCAGAATAGACAGCCTCCGCATCCCTAAGTCCCCCTTCTGCCTCCACCAATCTGGACTGAGATGCCTTACGGGCCCGCCCAATAGCTGCAGCAAAAGAGCCACGTGTGGTGGCCTTAAAGGCATCCCATACCACCGCACTGTCTGTTGGTTATCCAATAGAATTTCATTTCAGCCACACTCTGATCCACCACGACCTGATCAGCCAGCCATAGAGGGCTCAATCACCATACCAGGTATGAGGGGGAGGTGTCCAGGACAAGGTCCACCAATAAAGGGGAATGGCCAGACACCGCCCTGGGGAGGTATTTAACCTCAGTCATAAGTAAAGCTGACGATACCAGAGGTCGATACGAGACATTGTACCGTGAGACTCTGAGTGGCATGAGTACTCCCTCCCATGCGCGTGTTTCCATCTCCAGGCCTCCACCAGGTCAAACTGGGTCAGATAGGAACCTAAGGGTGCGGGGGGTAGTGTGGAGCAACTGAATCTAACCATGGAGTTATCAAGTACTGTGTTTTAATCACCAGCTATCAATAGAGGACCCTCAGCAATTGCCAATATTGAGCTCATCACTCACGCAAATAATTGTTTAATGAAATGAGGTGGAGCAGATAGGCTAGTTACGGTATATGGTTTACCAAGGAGTTCAAGTACAATAATTACAAAGCAGCCATTCGGGTCTAGTTTAATGTGTTTGATGGTGATAGGCGCTGATTTGGCTATAAGGATAGAAGTGCCCCGGGCATATGTTGAGTATGTGGAGTGAATAGCATATGCAATTTTTGCCCTTTGAAGGGCCATGACCCTGGAGTTCTGTAGATGGGTTTCCTGGAGAAGGATCACATGCGGGTTATGGCATGCCAAATATTCAAACATTAGTGATCGTTTAACTTTGGAGTTAAGCCCCAAACATTCCATGAGATTAAACGTAATCTAGTCATGAATAAACATAAACCATAATAATTGAGTCCCAGTTCTCGCAGCACACCAGAGACAACCGTATCATGGTGCTCGATGCGCTTCGAGAAGTATAAGGGAACGTATATATACGAAAGCTTTTTTCCCAAAACTGAAAATGCAAAGCAGGGGGGTCATAGTATAGTCCCTTAACCAACAAACTTTAAGAAGCGGGGGTAACCTGTAGTAACGGGCTTCCGTCTTTGTCCACACAGAACAAATATATGTAGTGAAACCGCAGTCTAGGAGGAAAAAACATTTTCAAAATGTAGACCGGTGCCATCATGCAGCTGCTGGGATGGTGGCAATGGCGGCGCAAATCCCAGCGCTTCCTCCATGGCAAGGTCATATTTAACCATCCCCAGCTGTGCTCCGGGGTATGGAGAGGGAGATCCCCCGTAGACCGCTTGGTTTGGCAGGATTTCTGGAGGATACGTGCGACTTGAACAGAGCTCAGGCAACTCACGTCCTCACATCCCGTTCGTTGTCCACGCCCCCACAGACAGACAACCTGCACAGGTGAACAAATTATAGCAGAAATACACAGAGGCAGCATACCAGGGTGTTAATGCAGAGCATACCCTGTGATGATTGCATACAGCACTTTGGGAAACTGCTGCAAGCTCCCTACAGAGAAATCCCTACATCAACAGTATTGACCGCCAATTGAATTTCTTCACTGAAATGATGTCACCACCACCCGCAGCGCCCATGTGCTGGGCCCCTGGGCAGGAGCAACCCAGGGAGTACCTTCCATTTAGCTCGCTCTATACTCTGCAAATAGCCAGGGCTCATCGGAGTATCGTGACCTGTCTTCCCAGTGCTCCTCACCATCTGGTCTTGATCGCGGAGAGAAAAAAGTAGATGAATAACCAAGCCGGGCCTTAGGAGAAGGACAAAAAAGGAACACGGCCGCTGGCTTGGAGCAAAGATTTATGGGAGAGGGGTCCTATAGGGGGGAGTGGAGGCAGGGTTAACCCACGCGTATGCTGCCATGGAATCTGTCAGTAAAACATCATGTGTGTCTTTTTACAGCCCCCAACCACTCCCCCTTATACTGCAAAGCAGAGGAGGGTGGATAATATATGCTGTGGCCATAAAGCATTTTATGCAACAAAAATTATCCCTGCTGCGTTCAGCCACAGCCCTTCCCTGTTTTCCCAGGCTCTCCTATTCCATCAGGTTGGATTGGCAACACGCAAAGGAGAAGGGGGAACATCTTTTTCTCTCTCCCCTCTGTGAAAACTGAGGCCATAAGTTATAAGGATTTCATCACTGCATTTACCTGGCTGGTACCAGCTAATCGGCTGCCTTGGAGATCAGTGGATGGATCAGGGGTCTAATAAACCCCTGGTCTCTCCATAAAGAGGATCTGCCACTATCCAAGGTACAACAAGCAATGATAAATATCACTTAAAGACAAAGCTACAATTTTTTTCAGGATGGGCCTAGGGGTGGGGTTGGGGGCCCAGTCAGGTAGGCTGTACGGGACCCCATGATTTCTAACAGCAGCCCTGGCTACAGGCATCTGAACATTCATATTTGAAAACAGCCCCCATTGAAATACATAGTATTTGGGATGTTGAGAGTTTTGGAGCTTCAAGTTACAAAAAGCTCAGGTTTTAAAGGGATTCCATCAGGCAAAAGTGAGTATAATTTATCTTTATGTTGCCTCCTTGTAGAACCAGCTATATTAAATTGTCACTCCACTTTTGCAAGAATTTTAACAAACTGTTGCAGAGTCCTACCTGTTTCTGCTATGAAGAAAAAGTTGTTTCTTGTCTGCTAAGTGAATGAGAATGGAAGGGATGTTTTCATTATTAATCAGCTAATGCAATTGCCATTTTATAATAAAGAAATGCAGGGTCTGCATCCCTTGGGGTATCATACCAAAAATGAAGTTTGTGTTGCAGGGGATGCCTAAAATCTGATTTGTATGCTAGTGAAGACTTCTAGGAAAATCAGTGAGCCAATCACTAAAGCAGGAAATAACATTTCTGGGGGTGTTTCGTACATCAGTGGTGTACGCAATGCATTCAAGTTATCATATTACATTGAAATTTACAGAAAATTACAGCACTGCAGATTGAAAAGTAAAGGTAATATTCCTTGTGTAGCAATTGTATATGCTATATTATTTTGTTTTTATTTGCTCTTTTTCCACTAAGTGACGTAACCCTTTAAACAAGAAAAAGATTCCCAGCATTTTTTGTGTGTGTAAGGGCTTATTCACACTAGTGCGTTAAACTGCCTTTTTAGTGCACTTGTAAAATGCAGGTCAATGCTTATACACATAAAAAAATGTTGTTATGTGTCCAGTTCACATTACGATGCTGCATCTTGTTAAAATGCAACATATATGCCTTTTAACGCAACACATGTAAAATGTGCATAAGTAAAATACTACTATTACTATACAAGTAAAGAAAAAAACTTTGCATTGTCATTCATTTTGTCCCTTTACAAGCACCCATACCAGCGGCCATCTTTGGGGAATTGGAGAGTGGGGAGAAGAGGGGTGTGTGCAGCGCAGGTGCTTTCTAGTCAGCACGTCAGAATTCATTGATCTTGATGACTTTGTAGCTCATGTTCGGGAACTTCATAAATCCTTCTATAACCACCTCAATAGTGGGCACTTTGACCAGCTTCCTGTCCAGGCCAAATTTCAGCTTTTAGTGCTGTTGCACTTTAAATGACAATTACGCAAAAATAAGCTGTTATAATTTTTTGAGACATATAGAGCTGTCTTTTGGTGGTATTTAATAATCACTGAGTTTTTTATTTTTTGCTAAACAAATGAAAAATTTGGTTATAAAATTTTACAACAAAGTAATTTTTCTTCTTTACTAATGTGCGTTGATGAGGCTGCACTAATGTGCACTTATTATCAGTGTAAACAATGTGCTGACAACCTTGCCAGTTACCGGCATTCCTTTCCTCACACAGACACATCATGTGAGGAAAGGACTGCCAAAAACCGGCAAGTCTGTTTACATGTGATCAGCTGTTATTAGACACAGCTGATCACATGGTAAAGGGACACTGTGATTGGCCTTTTACCCTGATCTGTAAACAAACACAGAGCGTGCTCGATGCACGCCCCAGGGGGCACGCAGGCTGCAGGGTTCTGGGAAGACATCTGTGGAAACCCTTCCAGAACTATAGTACCACGCTGTAGCCGTCTTTTGGCTATAGCACGGTCCTAAAGTGGTCTAAAACTGGCCTTTACTTTCTCGTTCTGAGAGAAATGAATGTACCCAAAAGTGTGTAGCGGCTTGCCCCTATCTCCTCCTCAGTATAGCTAGAGCAATCACAATGATTACAGCTGTTGTGCTAAACATCCTGTTTACCTAAAATCTCTATCTATAAAAATGAAAAATGTGTTCACTCCCTCCATCTCCAACTCACAAACAGGAACAGGATGTGATGTCACAGAAAAACCTGCAAAATGGATAGCATTTTAACATGCACTCAAATGCATGTCAAAACATGCCTCAACACAAGTCAACAAGCGATAAAACGCAAAACAATAAAATGATTGGAAATGAACATCCATTTCCCCAGCAAGACAGTGCAAATTCAGCCTTATTGAGATGTCACACAGACATCTCACAAAGTTCGATTGCTGTACTGCATGCAGTATTTTTTTCCAGCGTATCATGCCCACACGTCTCTGCAACGTAGTGGTGTGAATGGGGAACAGAGGAGACATTTTGCCTTGCCTATGCGGTGGGATTGCGCTAGACTAGCTGCCCAACATAGACCCATCACATGCGTTGTGAACCAGCCCTGAAAGTGGAGTTCTGCTCCCCCCCACCAAAAATTAAAAGCCAGAAGCTACATATACTGTAACTGCTGACTTTTAATATTAGGACACTTACCTATCCTGGAAACCAGCAATGTCAGCACCCCAGCTGATGTTTCCATCGGCTGTCAGGTGCTGCTGCCGCCTTTCATAGTAAGGGAACCCGGCAGTGAAGCATTTTGGCTTCACAGCCGGTCCCCTACTGCGTATGCGCGGTGCAATTTCTGAACAGCCTGGTGGCAGGGGAAGGAAAATGGCGAGATATTTTGAAAGTGGGGACAGGTACCTGTCAAAAACAGGTACCCTCTCCCCCCTCAAAGATGCCCGAATGTGGCATGGGGGGGGGGGGGGCGGGAGTTTAGGAGGAGGCTGAAAGGCAGAGCTTTCACTTTTGGGTGTAACTCCGCTTTAAAGAGTAACTTCACTTTTGTTGAGAAATAAACATTCCCCCCTGGGTGATCTATGTACATTGCAAGAATTTTAACAAACTTTGTTGCAGATTCCTAACTTTTTTTAATCTGAAGAAATTCATGTGTGTTTCTCTATGTCCATGTGGGAAAGTGAATCTAATGGGAGTGGTTTCATAATTATTAATCAGCTGTGCACTTGCAAAGCTCTGAGGAAAGCTGCTGGTTCTGCATCCCTTTGGACGTGTTTTCCTATTGGGAGTATCTCACCAAAAATGACATTTTTGTTGCAGGGGATGCCTGAAATCTGACTTGTATCTTAGTGCAGACTTCTGGGAAAATCAGTGAGCCAATCACACAAGCAGGAAATGATGTTTCTAGGGGGCGTTCTGTACACATTTTGTGTACAGAACACCTCCAGGTAGCCATATTGTATTGCATTTTCAGAAAATTACAGCACTGCACATTGAAAAGGAAAGGTGATTTTTAATAACATTTAATTACAATATGACTTTTGTTGCAATAGGATACGCTATATTATTATTTTTCCATTTGCTATTTTTTTTCCCCATGAAAGTGGAGTTACCCTTTAGGCTTGGCTCACACTAGTCCGGGGCGAATTGCAGCTCTGTTTTCTGTGCGAAGATAAAATGATTCCTTCAGCGGTTCCTCTCCATTGTAGCTGCAGATCAGCTGACCTGGGAGAGGGGAGAAATGTAGGAAGAGGGGGAGAGCATTCCTGTTCAGAACTGAACACATCTGCGAATCAGATGCGTTCCCACTGAAGATTATGTGCCTGCAATTCGCACCGCACTACCTAGAAAGCACACACGATCTTTGTGCCATGCGAATGCAAGGCACATACAGTATCTCCCAAAAGTGAGTATACCCCTCACACTTTTGTAAATATTTTATTATATCTTTTTATGTGACAACACTGAATAAATGACACTTTGCTACAATGTAAAGTAGTGAGTGTACAGCTTGTATAACAGTGTAAATTTGCTGTCCCCTCAAAATAACTCAACACACAGCCATTAATGTCTAAACCGCTGGCAACAAAAGTGAGTACACCCCTAAGTGAAAATGTCCAAATTGGGCCCAAAGTGTCAATATATTGTGTGGCCACCATTATTTTGCAGCACTGTCTTAACCCTCTTGGGCATGGCGTTCACCAGAGCTCCACAGGTTGCCACTGGAGTCCTCTTCCACTCCTCTATGACGACATCACGGAGCTGGTGGATGTTAGAGACCTTGTGCTCCTCCACCTTCCATTTGAGAATGTTCCACAGGTGCTCAATAGGGTTTAGGTCTAGAGACATGCTTGGCCAGTCCATCACCTTTACCCTCAGCTTCTTTAGCAAGGCAATGGTCGTCTTGGAGGTGTGTTTAGGGTCGTTATCATGTTGGAATACTGCCCTGCGGCCCAGTCTCTGAAGGGAGGGGATCATGCTCTGCTTTAGTATGTCACAGTACATGTTGGCATTCATGGTTCCCTCAATGAACTGTAGCGCCCCAGTGCCGGCAGCACTTATGCAGCCCCAGACCATGACACTCCCACCATAATGCTTGACTGTAGGCAAGACACACTTGTCTTTGTACTCCTCACCTGGTTGCCACCACATACGCTTGACATCATCTGAACCAAATAAGTTTATCTTGGTCTCATCAGACCACAGGACATGGTGGTAATCCATGTCCTTAGTCTGCTTGTCTTCAGCAAACTATTTGCGGGCTTTCTTGTGCATCATCTTTAGAAGAGGCGTCCTTTTGGGACGACAGCCATGCAGACCAATTTGATGCAGTATGCGGCGTATGGTCTGAGCACTGACAGGCTGACCCCCCACCCCTTCAACCTCTGCAGCAATGCTGGCAGCACTCATATATCTATTTCCCAAAGACAACCTCTGGATATGATGCTGAGCACGTGCACTCAACTTCTTTGGTCGACCATGGCTAGGCCTGTTCTGAGTGGAACCTGTCCTGTTAAACCACTGTATATTCTTGGCCACCATGCTGCAGCTCAGTTTCAGGGTCTTGGCAATCATCTTATAGCCTAGGCCATCTTTATGTAGAGCAACAATTATTTTTGTTCAGCTCCTCAGAGAGTTTTTTGCCATGAGGTGCCATGTTGAACTTCCAGTGACCAGTATGAGAGAGTGAGAGCGATAACACCAAATTTACCACACCTGCTCCCCATTCACACCTGAGACCTTGTAAAACTAACGAGTCACATGACACTGGGGAGGGAAAATGGCTAATTGGGCCCAATTTGGACATTTCATTTAGGGGTGTATTCACTTTTGTTGCCAGCGGTTTAGACATTAATGGCTGTGTGTTAAGTTATTTTGAAGGGACAGCAAATTTACACTGTTATACAAGCTGTACACTTACTACTTTACGTTGTAGCAAAGTGTAATTTCTTCAGTATTGTCACATCAAAAGATATAATAAAATATTTACAAAAATGTGAGGGGTGTACTCACTTTTGTGAGATACTGTATGTGAACCATACCCATTGAAAATAACATGTTTTCAAATGTTCTGTGAATTGGATGCGGTGTATGCCACATCTAATTCACAATAGTGTGAACCCAGCTTCAAAGCAGGTTCTGGTCTTCCTAGTCAGCGACGGGCATGCTAAACCCACCTATGCCAGCTCACCAAGAAGCTGTCACCTGTAGGAGCCATTCACCTGCAGTTGGGTCATTCACCACCCACACATGCTGTTTACTTGCCCCAGGGACAGATAATTGGCCTGTACAAATGAATGCTTCCAGGGCTCATGCTAGCCATACACCTGTCGAAAAATTGTTCAAATGCGTGTTCAAAAAACGAACACACGGTCGTGAGAGCAAACGATTTTGCCATCATGTAATGACCAAATATTGATCGATAAATCCTTCAATGGACATAAATTAATCTGTTTTCATTTGTTTTGTCACATATGCCTAGTGCAAACTGTTTGGGGGAAAAACACATTAACCTATCAAATTTATCGTCTGTTTGTCAGAAGTTTTCCAAACTTTGCCTTCGATTTTTTTTTTTTTGGCTCAAAAACGTCACAGCTGATTTTTTAATTTGTGCCCATTAACTGGACTATAAACAAATGAACAGTCCAAATGATAGATTTTCAAACAATTTTTTGCCTTGTGTATGGGCACCATTAGGCTGCTTTCACACTGCTCTAACGAAAAAAAATGCATCAAAAATGCACCTGTGTTTCTGGTTTGTTTTATGGTTGCCTGACTCGCAGCATGCACCTGTAAAACATGGACTCAAAAAGTGCACTAATAAATGCAACCGTGGGGCTTTTTTTATTTATTTCAATGGGGTGCTGTGGTTTTCAATGTTTTTTTTAGCAAGGTAAAAGTGCAGCAAAAACCATCAATGTGTGAAAGGCCCTTACACACGTCTTCTGTCGCTACAAATTACCTGCAGGTTTAGGGAAGCCCATATTTCCTAACACCCACCCAGAAGATGGCTACAGTAATATTGGGTGCCTTTGAGGGTGTGGTAAGTGGGCAATGTGGTTACAAGACCCTCTCCCTCACAACCATTCTGAAACAGCAACGTGAATTTTTGTCAGAAGCCTTCCTTCTATATTCTCCCGGCGTTTCATCAGATTTGGCGACCCGTCAGAATGTGTAACGGAAGTGACGTTTCATCCCCGCCATCTTGCTACACCCCACACTCCTCCATAGTAAGGATACAGTGAGAAGAGGGAAAGCGGACATCTTGTTACACCCACCGGAGTTTTGCATTTCACACTTATTTTTAACAGTAAAGTGAGTTTATATAGTAAAATACAGTACTTAGAACTCCGTGTAGCGCTGGTAGATTTCTAATCTACCGCTTATAGGTAACTTTAATGGATCATTTGTGCTATACATTGTTCAGGTTTAATCTAAGGTTAGTTTAGCCTCTGTTCCAGCTTGGCTGTGTTGCGTGCAGTTCCAGATTGAGACTGTGGGTGTCGTTGTCATCGTGGGTCAATGTTGGAAAGCAACAAGCTGAAGTGTATGAGTGCTCTTCTGTCCCGGAGATAACTCGGCGGAGGTGGTCCTCTGAGTTGCATTCTGGGAGAGGGTATTTATGGGGCAGACGCCATGTTTCGTAGAGCTTTTTGCCTCGTGGCTATCTTGGCCTAGAGGTATGTGTCAGTGAGTGCTATCTCGTAGCCCTCTGGCTTGGAGGGTTACGCCGCTGCAGCTGTGCAGTTAGGCCCAGAAGCCTGTCTGGGGCCTGCTACTGCTGGGATGGTCCTGTGCTGTCTGTCCTGCGGGATGAAGCCGGACAACTGAGAAGAATCCAGGGGAGGACCCGTCTTGGAAGCTGGTCTGGAGAAGGGCCTGGTGACTCAATTGGAGGATGCATCCTAAATTACCCTACCGCACAAGTACTGCTTAAAGGTTCTGGTACTGTGTTTGCTGTTAATCGAAATATACTACATCCTGTGGCAGAAGATCGTATGAGTTTGTCCCACCAAAGTCTGTGGCAGAGACTTTTTGTTCGTGCTGCGTTCCGGCTGTTAGGTCAGTGAGAGAAACCTATCCGGGCGGGCAAAGATTTAATCCTAAACTGAGAATACATCCATCCTAAAGATTTAAATTCCTTGACGCTACGCCAAGAAAAGGTATTTGAACACCCCTGCAACTCTCCTTCTACCTCTTTTCTGCTACTTCTTCCAGTTATCCCCATTAAAGCATTGGAAAAGTACTTAAGTGACTGGTGCCCACATTGCCTCGCAAAAGCTAAACGAAGATCCCTAGACCCGGTGTTGGTGAAATTACAGGTAACAAGGTGACGGTAACAGCCCGCTTTAAATCAGCAGCTCCACCATGAGTTAGTGCTACATCCATCTGACTGGTTAGATGTTGAATTTTAAAAGCAGCAACAAGCCTGCTCATCTCATAGGTTTGCTAATCTGACAGAAGTTTGCTGCTTTTAAAATTCAACATGTAACCAGGCAGACGGAGTTCTAGGTACTGTATTTTACTATATAAGCTCACTTTACTGTTAAAAATAAGTGTAAAATGCAAAACTCTGGTGGCTGTAACAAAATGTCCGCTTTCCCCCTTCTCAGTGTCATACCTTCCAACTTTCTGAGATGGGAATGAGGGACACCTATTAGCAAAAATATGTAGGCATAGGACGCACCCCCTGCCACACCCCCTTAAAGGAGAATTGTACAAAAAAAAAAGATTGGTTAAACCCACAAGTGCTTATTTACCACTACTATTCCTTCATGCTGGCCTTTGGAATTTACAGATGCAGCAATTTAGAAATTGGATGAATGGGTTAGCACTGGGAAACACATTTGAAAGATAAATAGTGCTTTTTATATACAACTATATAGATCAGACCAAAATGAGGGACAAATTAGGAGGAATGAGGGACAGAGGGACAGTGTTCCAAATCAGGGGTGTCACATCACATTTGGCTACCCATCACATTTGGCTACCTGCTGGAGTGCGCATGCGCGCGGCCGCCATATGCATTCCAACACAGTTGTAAGACCACTTTGTTTCACTCGGCATAATTATAATCTAACTCTATGTCCACTTGGATGGTGGGGCTTGAACCTGGACTCAGGGGTGTGGCCACAAAATTCAAGCGCAGATCGCCAGAGTGTTGGGACACATATGGCGGCATGCATGCGCAGTCCAGCGGGTAGCCAAATGTGATGTGTCGCCATATGTGATGCTACAGGGGCAGTCCCTCAAAATCAGGGACAGTTGGAAGCTATCTATGCAGTGTATCCTTCCTATGGAGGAGTGCGGGGTGTAGAAAGATGGCGGGGACGGAACGTCACTTCCGTTACACATTCTGACGGGTCGCCTAATCTGACGAAACACCGGGCTCTCAGTTCACACAGTGTACGCCCCACCCACTGACATCACTTCCGGGCTTTTCTAGTGGCTGGGAAGTGTCTGTTACTCTGATAGTGGTGGACCGGTTTGTGTTGTTGTGCTGTTAGTGATGTACGGCGGCTATGCGCTCTCTCAGCTATGTCCAGCGGGCTGTGCTGGAGTTCAGTGGCTCGCTCTTCCCGCATGCGCTGTGCCTCGGGGACGCGGACAATGATTCGGTAACCGGGGATAGGGGGTACATGGGGGTGGCTGGTCACATGACTGATGTACTCACCACGCCCCTTTCCCTCTCTCCTTCCAGCTGAATGAACTGATCCTGGGAGACACCAGCGGGAAGTTGCATGTATACAAGAATGATGAGAGCAAGCCATGGATAACCCGCTGCTGTACTGGCATGGTGAGACCCCCTCCTACTGCTACATGGAGACCACCTGTCTTCTAGGACTGCCATAGGCTGTGGGTTTGCCATGATTGTCCCTGGAAATGATCCAGCACTGGGATGAAGAGTTTACAAGTGAAATACGTAGTGCTTAAAATGTTCCATCAGATTTTTGAATATACCATTTTATCTGAATTACCCCGGATATCTTTAGCTGACATCCACTTCTCACACAGGGACCTCTCCTGGTGGGTGGGGAAGATGAATTCCTCGCAGTTTCTACCTATGTGAGAAGTACCTATCCTCATGTGCCGCAAGGTTATGAGAATGACCCCCCTCTCTCTCCTCTTTAGAAGTGTACCGCATTGCCTATATCCTCTATTTTAGGATTATCTCCTCCTTTATGGCAAGTATGACATAATACATGGCTGCCTCTTTTATCTACCCTGTGGGTCGTTCCTAAGAGTGCTGGGGGTCTCCTGTGTACCCCCTACCAGTATACAGTCTTATAATCTTTTATAAGCATCACAGTTATAGTCATTGTTTTCACCCTCTTCCTGATGAATCAATATACAAAACATGCTGATTGTGGCCGTCGTAGGCATGCGCATGAGGTGTGCTTGGGCACACCCTAATCACCGCGTGCTGTCTCCCGAGATCTGCTCACAAATGCATCCAAGGAGTGTGTAGCCCGTGCTGCGTGTGAAACCATTTCACATGCAACAGATCGGGAGGCTTGTAAGAGCCGCTCAGTCTGTGAAACTGTCAGCTAACGTAATTGCTTGAAATAAAGAAAGAAAGAGACTAACTCAGCGGTATGGGCGGGACCGAACAGCTATCAAACATCAGCCAAGGGGATGAAGAGGGGGCGAAAGGCAAGCCTAGGTTATTAAAACAGTGCCACATCCAATAAGCAAGATACATACAAAAAGGGTTCCCCTGGGTGGACTTTAAAGGCACTTGGTAATGTCCTATGTAAAAGTATGCCAAAGTATGCAACAATATAATAGTAAACAAATTTTATTTATGAAAAAACACAATTTAAAAAAATATTAATGAAACATTAACATATTTGAGCAATTCGTTTCTATCACCATACAAGGTAGATACATGAAAAGAACTCTCCTTACACCCAAGGGGATGGGGTCTGGGAGGGCTGCTACATTTGTGGCTCCGCCCCCTTTCTTAAGCAACCCAATCATTGGCTGGTGTACACATCGCGGCTGAGTTGTGACAGCTGGTCTTTCTTCCAGTAAGCAGTTACATTACATGACAGAGTCACACACTGAGCGGCTCTTACAAGCCTCACTATCTGCTGCATGTGAAACTCCCCCTCTCCTCTGTCCATGCCTATTAATGCTGCCAATCAGGGCCTATCAGTGCTGCCAATCATTACCCACCAATTGGTGCCAATCAGTGCTGATAATCAGTAGTGCCAGTCTGTCCCGCCAGTTAGTGCCCACCAACGCTGTCAATCACTGCGGCCTCTCAGTGCTGCCTATCGGTGGTCATCAGAGATTCCAATAAGTGCCGCCCATCAGTGCATTGAGTGCGGGGATGGGGAGATGAACTCAGCAGCCAGGCACATTGTCCATGGTGGGGGAGAGGGCGGCCTGGTGGGGCACAACTGAAATCCGTTGATGTTTATTAATGCCGCATGCCAATCTTTAGTATAATGGGTAATCACCACACTACTATTTACAATAAACTACTGGAGGTAAAAGGCCCACCGCTAAGCACTGTTACTTTTGACACTCTAATGTATATTTGTGTGTGTGTGTGTGTGTATGTATATATATATATATATAATGTATATATATGTATATATGTATGTATGTATGTTATACACACACAGACACGCATGTGTGTTTGAGCCTTGGGGTGCACACCCTAATGCAATAAGCTGTGCAAGCCTATGGTACCGAATACCTTCTGACTCATTAGAACTTTCCGTTAGTCCTGTGTTGTATAATTGGTATGTAAGTTGGTATTTGAAGTGTCTAGTCTCTCAACCACTTCAATACAGGGCACTTATACCCCCCTTCCTGCCCAGTCCAGCTTTCAGCGCTGTTGCATTATGAATGACAATTGCGTGGTCATGCAACACCTGTACACAACTGAAATAAAGTTTTTCTTCGTTTTGTTACAAAACTTTTTAAATAAGTTTTCTCCTTCACTGATGAGGCTGCACTGATGAGAGGCAGTACTGTTTGGCACTGATGAGGTGGCACTTATGTGCAGCACTGATCAGGAGGCACTGGCCGGCATCACTGATAGGCACAGATTGGCATCCCTGGTGGTCCTGGGTGGGTATCCTTGATGGGTCTGAACTGATAATCAATGCGCTGATTATCAGCGCAGACCCCCCTGTCAGGAGAACATCTGATCTGCTCTCCCCTACTCGCACCTGTCAGTGCGAATAGAGGAAAAGCAGGTAAACGGCGCTTCCTGGTTACCTTGTGATGAGCTGTGATTGGACACAGCTCATCACATGGTAAAGAGCCTACATCATAGGCTCTTTACCTAGATCAGAGGTGCAATGTGTCAGGCTGACACACCACAGATCGCCGCACTGTACGCCCCCCGCGGGCGCACACACTAGCAGCTTATCCTGCTGGACATCATGTGACACCCAGTCAGGACAATACAACCACTTTCCGGCCATCATTTTGCTATATGGAGGATGGGAAGTGGTTAAAGTCATTCTAGCTGTACATAGCTGATGCTACATATCATTGCCATAGACAAAAAAAACAACAACTTTTAATCATGTATTTTAGACCATTTATATTAATAAAGTTTTAATTTACTCAGTTTGCTTTGTTGAGAGGGTACACATAAAAAGTCCCCCAATATATTTTACTCTTTCACGTTTGTTTTGGGATGTGGTGTAACTTTAAATTCCCAGGGAGACCTTGCCCTTTTTTTTTTTTTTTTCTTATTCAAAATGGAAAAAAGTTTGCCTTTAGTTCTACTTTAACTGCTTCAATACTGGGTACTTTTACTCCCCTTCCTGCCCAGGCCAATTTTCAGCTTTCGGCACTGTTGGACTTTCAGTGACTATTGCGCAGTCATGTAATGCTGCACCCAAACAAAATTTTTATCTAATTTTTTTTTTTGAGACAGAGCTTTCTTTTGGTGGTATTTAATCACTACTGGGTTTTTTTATTTTTTGCTGAAAAAAAGACCAAAAATTTTTTTGGGGAAAAAAAAAGTTTTTCTTTATGGTAGCAAATTTTGTAAATAAGTCATTTTTCTCCTTCACTAATGAGGAGGCACTTGTGGGCATTAAAAGCCAGCACTGATTGGCATCACTGATTGACAACACTGATGGGCACTGACTGGCATCATTGATGGGCACTGTGTTGGGGCTGCACTGATAATCAGTGCCCTAATTATCTGTGAAGGTCTCTCCTGTGAGGAAATGCCGCTGATCTACTCTCCTCAGCTCACACCCTGTCAGTGTGAGGAGAAGAAAGCCATTAACCAGCATTTCCTTGTTTACATGTGATCAGCTGTGATTGGACACTACTGATCGCATGGGTAAAGAGCCGCGTCATTGGCTCTTTACCAAAATCGGGGATGCGGCGTGTCCCAGGACACCGCACTGCCAATCGCTGTGCTGTGCAGTACTTCAGTCATTTTTTAAATCTTTCCATCTAATAAATCTTCTGCCCTTGTTGTTTTAACTTTGGATAGTAAAACATTTTTTTTCTGTCAGTAAATACCTTATACAGCCCACTTCCTGTTTCTTGTCTGGTCATTAGCCTAGGCTTATGGCATCATGCACAGTTCTCTCTCTCACTTTCATGAGAGTTTGCCAGGAAGGGAGGGGGATGAGTCATAAGAGGGCCAATGAGAGCAACAGTACAGAATCACAGTATATATAAAATAATATGCAAAGTGGTTAGAGGGAAGCTTCAGGATGGCAAAGGTGTTTTATTACAAATTTCTGTGAGCAGACTGCAGTTCTTTAAGGAAACCTGACTACATGTAATTCCTGCAGTTGATTCTGATAGCTCTTACGTGTTGGTCTACTTGTTCTCATTCTTTCAAAGTTAAAACTATTTGCCTGGCTTATATTTCAGCTGACCTGTGTCGGTGTAGGAGATGTTTGCAACAAAGGAAAGGTAAGAGTAAAGAGGATTCGTTTTTTTATTTTTTTATGTCAATAGAACGCCAGCCAAAATATCAAAATAAACAGAAGTCAGTTAAAATTTAAAATCAGCTTGGATGTTCAGCCTGAAGCAGGACTTTACCCATAACAACTTGATAAATAATCATGTTCTTTAGCAAGGAACACACATACCTAATTATACTACTAAAAAGAGTGTGTGCGCTGTAAATTGCCCCCAGCATTGCTCCTGTTTCTTCTTGCCAGAAGCTGCCATTTTCCTGAAGCCTAGAGCCCCTGAACAGCAGTAAATCCATAAAGCGGAACTAATCCCATTGATTTAGGCCTCGTTCACACCATGGTACAGAAACATCAGTTTTTCTGAACGCGTTCTGCAAGGGCACGAGAAACAATTGTTCTCCATGTGTCCTGTTCACACCAGAACATGCAGGAATCTGCAACTTGTATGCAGTTTTCTGCATGGGAAAATACTGACGTGACATCAACATTGGTGTCAATAGGGCACATAATTGACATGCATGAAAACTGATGTCAACCTACGTAAAAAATGATTGAAACGTGCATGAAAACTGATGTCTGCAAGTGAAATCTGCGCAGTTTCCATGCAGGTGTGGTGTGAACGAGCCCCTAATGGTTTTTTTTTTTAAAAAAAGGTTACATTCCTGGAATTCTGGGATTTCTGTTGCATTTGCTTGTATGTCCTCAACCAAACTGTCAAACCATCAAATGGCTGGTGTCATAATTGTTCACATGTGCAGCACTATGGCTGTTGCAGATCACACAGAAGCAGCTTCCTTGCCTGTAAAGGACAGGAGGGTTTAATTCTGCTTTAAAGCCATCCTCTACAACTTCGGCAGTGCCTAAAAATAGCAACTAACCATGTACAAAGCAGGGTGAGACAGTGTATTGCTGGATTTTAAATAGTATAGGCATTTATTTTTGTTTTACATAGCTATACCTGAAAAAAGGGTCATCCTGAAGTTCTCTAGCAGGACTTCATTTTCTGACTAAAGTTCAGCTTTAAATCCAGAGGTTTCCCCTGCAGTACTTTTGCTGTTAGATGATTTTAGTTTGATAGCCAGCATCATTCAGTCCAGTTCCTCTGAGCCCAGCACATCCTGTACTTGCCCTGTCTTATTACTGGACAGTTAAGAGAAGCAACACAGTGGTGCGCTCATGGCTCTGCCACTCCTATCAACATGTTTCTTCTCAGCTCGTGAAGCCTCCTAAATTCTCTTGTCTTGGTGGAATGCTGAGCCATTCTGAGAGGCTAATCTTGGACAGTTTTCTGTAGTGTCAGAGCTTGCTGCCCCCATACAGGATGATAATCCGCCTTACTCGTCAGTAGGAATGGCAGGAGGCAGAAATGATTTCTGTATTTTCAAAAAATGTTGATGCCTTTCCTGGCAAAACCATTGAAGTTTTAGCATCCTAGGAACATTTGGGAGGATGCTGCAGGTAAACACCTGTAGGTATTTGCTCATCTTGCCTAGAGCAGGTTTACCCCTTCTTCCCTAGTTAACAGTCTCTTCATTATCTTTTTACATGTCGGTTTGTTTGGATCTTTTCGTGTCAATTTAATTCCACTTTTCTGTCTATGAATCCGGTATCAAAGGTAATGTCCACCAATGATGACACTACTACATGAAGGCAGTGGTAAAGATCTATACAGTTTAGTCAAGAAAACCTGTACTTTGTAAATATGTAGGCTGCCATTGCTGACTTTGTCTTCTGAAAATGCTAATTACTTGAGTGGCATAATTATCTAATGGCTTCCAGACATTAAGCCAATGATTATTTGCGACACTGTCATATTGTAATATAATGTTAACAAAAAATACTTTTCAGAGGAAAAAATCTTGCGAGCCACAATAATCCAGTGCCTTAGTGGAGAAACAACTGAATAAATACCCGGCTGCAAACGCAGATCACGTATTCATAACCGTGCGGTAAAACATCAACAAAAAATTGCATTGCGCTTGGGAATATATCGAAGTGTCTATACACCCTGGTGATATCACATGAAGAAATCTAAAGTGCAATGTGCAGATACTATGGATCTAAAACCCAATCTGCATACTTAAATAAATATATCAACACGTGCAACAAGGTGCCGTGTGCAATAAATCCCAAAGTGTAATGTGTAAACAATGCGTATCTAGATCATGTAATATACAAATATAACAACGTCATATGACGAAACGCGCTTTGGGATGAGTTGATGTGCTCGCGTTTATCTGTCTAAGCGGACGATCGTTCGCACAGTCGGCCGGCTATTTTGGTGTTTTTATCATCTCATTGTTGTAAGTGTAATTTTTATTTCTATTAAATGATACTTTACCGGATTTACGCTATGGTGAGTTCCTTCTTTCCTTCTGGGTAACATTCGGCTACTTCCCATGGTTCCTGATTGATCGTGGTATCCCGGCTGTCTGCTGGACTCTTCCATCACACCGACCATCTGGAGATATCGTTTTAGATCCCTCTGGAAAAAGGCCCTGGCAGAGTATTTAGCCATAAGCTCATCTAGCTTGCCTTGCGATTCGAAGCACATTTATCAAGCCCTGGTGTAGTGGATAGAAAAGGACAAAGTGTTGGGGGACCCCTACAGAAGAAGGAGGAGGAGAGGTGGAGATAGAGCTGTAGGGGACCCTGAAGGAGTGCTTAGAGAGTTTGTGGAGCCATATAGAAAATCTGCTTGGAGAATCAGCTGTTACTAATCATTGAGCCCAGGGGCGGCTCCATAGCGTGTATTGACGCAGCTGAACACTGTGTCACACGCTCTAAGGTGAGCGCAACCACATTGGGGGCACCAAGGCACTTCACGGCATGATCTGAGCACGTTTGATTTAGCACTGGAACTGTTTTTCTCTGAAGCACTTTTACTATTATATGGAGTTTTGTTGTGAATTTATCACTTCACATTGCCGTGTTGGAAGATTTTTCACGAATAAGGACGATTATAGTCTTTAATATTTTATATAAGGACGATTATAGTCTACCTATCACAACAAGTGGTTTATTATATTTTTTACCCATCACTTTTATTATTACAGTGGATTTTTTTGTGATATAAGTATGGTACATTATATATTATGCACTTTATTTAGGTATTTATGCTTTGCTGTTTCATATATTTATTCTAATGTGTACTTAGATTCAGGTTGTTATATTTGTATATTACATGATCTAGATACGCATTGTTTACACATTACACTTTGGGATTTATTGCACACGGCACCTTGTTGCACGTGTTGATATATTTATTTATTTAAGTATGCATTTTGGGTTTTAGATCCATAGTATCTGCACATTGCACTTTAGATTTCTTCATTTGATATCACCAGGGTGTATAGACACTTCGATATATTCCCAAGCGCAACGCAATTTTTTGTTGATGAAAAAATACTTTTCCTTTCCAATCTGCAGCGTGTTCATTTTCTGTAAAATTCAATGCAATATGACAACCTGGAGGTGTTCTGTACACCCCCAAGTATGTAATTTCCTGCTTGTGTGATTGACTCACTTATTTCCTAGAAGTAAGTACAAATCAGGTTTTAGGCATCCTCTCCAACAAAAATGTCATTTTTGATGAGATACTCCCAATAGGAAATCACGTCTAAAGGGATGCAGACCCTGTAATTTTCCTCAGAGTACTGCAAGTGCATCAGCTGATCATTTAATGAAAGTCTCTTCCATTTAGAATTCGTATCCAAGACACAGAACAGAAAATAGCTTTTTTATTTAGAGCGGAAAGGTAGAAATCTGCAAGAAAAATGACACAGAAAAATATCGAACGGGGACTTATAAGGTGCCTAATCAAGATGCACTATAGCATATTTTAAAATATAATACATTTTATTCCATACATTAAAAAAGATATTACAATCTTCTCTAAAGTTTTTACAAAGATGAAAAATCAAATACCTTAAAAATGTACTGTACAACAATATTTGCTCAATATGGTTCGACAGATTATGGCTTCTTCCGGAGACTTTATACTTTTATTGTACAGCGTACCCGAATAAATCTTCAGGTCAATATGCATGTGCACCAGAGCTACAGGACTACCGCCAATAGGATATCAGTGTGTCATAGGAAGACCATAATGCCAAAGAAAACCTGTATATTGGACATGTAAAGTTATCTGCTAGAAAGATTTCAACTTCTGAACTGAAGTTACTTTGATCAACCACCAGGGAGAACAAGTCCAGTCTCACAAACAACCCCAAAACTTGATGCAAGAGAGACATCCAACCAGCAGCTTTGGACATTAGATGGCAATAAAACATCTATGTAACAGCCATACATGGGCGGACTGACAACTCATGGGGCCCCAGGGCAATAGAAGATTATGGGGCCCCCAGGCTTACAGGAGTAAGTAACAAACAAAACATATAGAGTAAAGCAGTCGGGATGAGCACCACGCTCACATCAGAGTCCTCCCTTACATCAAAGTCCCAACATTCTCCCTATACATTACAGTCCGCAGAGTCCCACCCTATGGCAGAGCCCCCCCCCCCCCCCCAGTGTGCCACCCTATGGCAGAGCCCCCCCCAGTGTCCCCTTACTACACCTTTGCACTTTAGTGCTTGGTGTGGCAGGCAGATGGCAGGAAAAGGCCTTTAAATTAGAAAAAAAAATCCACTTGTTGCAGGCTCTGAACTGTGCAAGTGAGTCGTAGAGCCAGTGGAATAGTGAACTGCTGTGGTTGATCTGGCAGTGGGGCATGTGAATAAAAGCCATGCTTGATGTGTGCCATAATATAACTGCATAGGTGTGTGCCCAGACCTGCCCTGCTACCTGATCCGAGGCCGAGCTCAGCAGTTCACCATTCAGCTGCCTCCGAATGGCAACAAGTGGATTTTTTACGGGCATGGGATTGTTATATTGACTTCTGTTTAGCGGCAGTAGGCACACATGGATCAAACAGTATACATACACACACAGTGTACATGTATAGACATAGACACACAGTATACATATAGACACACTGTATACATATATATATACACAGTATACATACAGTATATACACATAAACACGCATAAACATAGACACACAGTATACATATATACACATAGACACGCAGTATACATATATACACAAAGACACACAGTATACATATATACACATAGACATAGACACGCAGTATACATATATACACAAAGACACACAGTATACATATATACTCATAGACATAGACGCACAGTATACATATATACACATAGACATATACACACACAGACACACACCAGCACTTTTAATCCAAAAATCAGCCTGACTGAACACACTGTTGCCCCCATGTCCTGGCATGCTGGGACTTGTAGTGCCCCAGCAGCTCACAGACACATTAGGTGGTAATGCGGGAGAGAAGTGGACTGTGCCTGTGTACTGGTGGGCAGGTAATTAGTAGGCAGGATAGTAGAGATTGGGGGAGAAGTTCAGAACATGTCCTATCTCCAGAAGCATGGCACTTCTCACACAGAAAAGCTATCTAACAGCTTCAGAGACAAGAGGAGCCCTGCTAGAGCAAAAACACATCCTCCCCCTCCCTCCTGCTCACCAGGGTAAGCCACTGACAAAAATACACTCAGTTCAGCTCAGCAAGCTTACCCTTCAGCAGGTTGCAGTCCACCCCACACTGCAGTGTCCCCTCCTCCCTCTCCTCTCCTTTAGAGATCGACCGATATGGGTTTTTCTCTGGCCGATGCCGATATTTAGAAATCGCGGTGGCCGATATATGAGGCCAATTTTTTTGGGCCGATATATTTGGCCGATTTATTTATTTTTTTTTCCCTTCAACTCATAAAAGCTAACAGTTAGACCCCTTTCACAATGGGGTGTTTTTCAGGCGCTTTTGGGATAAAAATAGCACCTGTAAAGTGCCTGCAAAACGGCTCCCCTGCAGTCACTTGGGCTTTTACCCTGAGGCGATGCGCTGGCAGGATGTTAAAAAAAAAAAAAAGTCCTCTTTGGAGCGGTGTATAGCGCTCCTCCACCACTCCTGCCCATTGAAATGAATGCGCACCGCTGTCGAATCGCCTGCAAAGCGTTTTGGCAGCGGCGCTTCACGGGCGCATTTAACCCCTTCCTCGGCCGCTAGCTGGGTTATAAGCGCCCCGCTAGCAGCCGAATAGCGCCGCTGAAATGAGGGTAAAGCGCCGCTAAATCTAGCAGCGTTTTACCATCAACGCATGCCTGCTCCAGTGTGGTAGCAACCTTAAGGGCCCTTTCACACTGGGGCGGGGGCAGCGTCGGCGGTAAAGCGCGGCTATTGTAAGCGGTGCTTTACCGTCGGTATTTGTCCGCTAGGGGGGGCGGTTTTACCCCCCGGTTGGGGCCGAGAAAGGGTTAAAAACCACCGCAAAGCGCCTCTGCAGAGGCCCTTTGCCGGCGGTATAACCGTGCTGTCCCATTGATTTCAATGTGAAGGAGCGGTGTATACTCTGCTCCTTCACCGCTCCGAAGATGCTGCTAGCAGGACTTTTTTTCCCGTCCTGCCAGCGCACCGCTCCAGTGTGAAAGCCCTCGGGGCTTTCACATTGGAGACAAAGCAGTGGCACTTTCGGGTTGGTTTGCAGGCGCTATTATTAGCGCAATAGCGCCTGCAAACCACCCCAGTGTGAAAGGGCCCTAAGTAATAAGTGATACAGAAAATTTCTTACATTTATTAAACAAAACAAACCTCCAATCAGTTCACTTGTATGTATAATTTAGATAACAAAAAAAAACTATCTTAAATATTAAATACACAAAAACAGGTAATCAAAACTTTTGGACGAAAAAAATGGGCTAACTTTACTGCTTAGTTTTTTTAAATTCATGAGTGTATTTTTAAAAAATAAATTGCGTTTGAAAGACCGCTGCGCAAATACCGTGTGACATAAAATATTGCAACAACCGCTATTTTATTCCCTAGGGTCTCTGCTAAAAAACATATATATATGTATAATGTTTGGGGGTTCTAAGTGATTTTCTAGCAGAAAATACAGGATTTTTACCTGTAAGCAACAAATGTCAGAAAAGATTTAGTCTTTAAATGGTTAAACTGAGAACTCCTTCACAGGGAGTTCAGCTCATTGATAAAAGAACCTGAAGAGATACAATGTTTCTTCTTATCAGATTTGGCAGGCTGCCCAGAGGAGGAGAGAAGAAAACTTCAGGCAACTTGCATTGAGTCTATTACAGAAGTCATTTGTAAGACACACTGAAGTTATAATCTGCCTTTATCAGCACAATCGGCTGATGCCGATTAAGTAAAAAATGCCAAATATCGGTCGATATATCGGCTGACCTCTACTCTCCTTCCTCTCCTCTACTCTCCTCTCCTCCAGCAGTCCACATCTCCTGCTTTGAAATCAAATGAGCCGCGGTGGGGAAGGGGGCATGCATACTGTGTTCCTATTGGCTGATGAGGCAGTGCAGAGGCGGGGCAGCTATAGCCTTAGGGATTTTTGCAGCAAAATGATGTCGGCAAGGGACATTTCAGGGACAGATGTAAAAAAACACAGATTTTTACATGCTGTACCTGGTTTTGCTGAGGTTGGCCACTCTGATGGGGCCCCCTAGTGGCCTTAGGGCCCTGCAGCCATAACAACGCATAACTCATCATAGACAAAATCTTTCCCGGGCTGAACAAAGTAGGTCTGGTGTAATAGATCTTAATAACACATGGTAGCCAGGGATAGCTCCTGAGTTTGCAGCATGGCAGATCTATTACAGTACCACACTTACTTTGTTCATATTAATACAATGTCTCTCTTGCGTCACGTTTTGGGGTTGTTTGTGAGACTGGACTTGTTCCCCCTGCTGGTGGTTGATCAAAGTACAGTTCAGAAGTTGAAACCTTTCTAGCAAATGTGACATCTGTTTGTAGAGCCTTGTATATTCATTGCTCTTTGCGTTGCCTTTTTAGGAAAAAAAAATGGTAATTTATTTGGTCTTTTACTGTTCTTTATCACTTTTTCTTTAAGAATCTTGTGGTTGCGGTCAGCGCCGAGGGATGGTTTCATCTTTTTGACTTGAGCTCCAAACTGGATACTACATGGGACTTTATGGGAGAGGAAATGAAAGCCAACTACACTCAGCATCTGCCTGCCAATACAAAGCTTGTTTTGATAAGTGACATAGGTAAAAGCAGACTGACTGAAATGCTATACTGTACCTTTTGCTCTATTGATCCACAACTGTATTTGTAGGACCTGACAGTTTTAACTGTCTTTACATTTTTTTTTCCTTCAAATTAAATAAAGGAGCATACAGTTCTAAAACGTCACAAGGTGCATACAGGGAGCACAGCCTAATTGCTTAGTATTTGAATTTTTAATCGATGTATTGCACCAGCCCACCCCACTCCCTTTTTGTCGGTAATCTAGTGACCTTGGAACTGAACTAGCCATTTTTTCTCTAAAAATAACAAACATGTTATACTAACTGCTCTGTTGCAGTAGATTTGCACAGAGCAGCCCAGATCCTCCCCTTCTGTGCTCCTGGCCCCTCCCTCCTGTCAAGTGCCCTCACAGCAAACAGCTTGCTATGTGGGGGCACCCGAGCTGAGTCACAGCTCCCTGTGTCCATTGAGACACAGAGCCCCGGCCCTGCCCCCCTCTCTCCTGATTGGCTGATTTTGATTAACAGCAGTGGGAGCCAGTGGCGGCGCTGCTGGTGCTCAGCCAATCAGGAGGAGCATCTCGGACTGCCAAGGCACTCATGGACATCGCTGGAGAGAGGTGGGGTTTTTTATCTTCATGCATAGACTGCATTAAGGTGAAAAAAACCTGCCTTTACAACCACTTTTAAAGCTGGCTAATGGAGCAGCTTTGAAGGTAACCTGGGTGCAAATGTAGTAAATGTTTTGGTTCTTTCATAAAGTTTGTTTTGAACTGATGTCTCATAAAAGAGCTGTCTCTTTGATGGATACATTGAAGCCAGCTTATAGCTGTTTAACAGTGGATACTGCTCTATCAAAGCATAAAGCCAATACTCTTTCCTGACTTTATGCTGGCAGTTCTGCCAATATATTGTATAACTATGTTTAGAGGGTGCGATAGTTCCTTATATCTTATGTTCAGTTTTCTTGTTTAGATGGAGATGGCCGATATGAGCTAGTCTTGGGTTACACTGACCGTGTAGTACGGGCTTTTCGCTGGGAGTGTCCCCCAGATGCTGACTTGTCCTATGGTCAGCTTGTACCTTTGAAAAAATGGCTTCTTGAGGGACAGGTAAGCTTTAGAAACTTGTAAATGTTAGCCTGGTTGTCAAACAGAAGGTAATGGCTGTTATTTCTTTTACTGTATGGAATCTTGCCGAATATTGCAGTCACCTTTTTAGGCTCACCACATGTTAGTCTGGCTGTATAATCCCCTTGAGATCTATCAGCAACTGTGTAGTACAAGGGCTTGCCTAATTACATAGAGAGTGATTAGATAGTTTAGATATGTACACTACATAATTTAAGTAAATCTAAAGGAGAAGTTATAAGTATTCTAATATGTATAGTAAGCTTTAGAGTAAACCAGTTCTTCTAGGAATGCAGAATCTGCTGTCGCTCACCTTCTGTAAATACTGGTTACCTGGCTGTCTAATGCTTCAGTGATTTGAGATCCTGACGTGAAATAAGTAAGCAAATGGAGATTAAATGTCAGAGTTTTTTTCACTTCAGATTTACAAACTTGTTCAGTCAGTAAAGCCATCGGATTCGCATGACAGCCAGGCAATTAGTATTTTAAGGAGAGTTCAACAAATGATTGCCTCCATACATCCTCGCTACAGGTTGTTCCATGAGATAAGTATGAAATTCGATGGTGGAGTTCCAGTGCAAATAGTTTATCTAGATTTTGCTAAGGCATTTGATTCTGTACCTCAGAATCAGGGCTGCGACTAATGATTATTTTCACAATCGATTAGTTTGACGATTGTTTCGATTTAACCGGATAAAAACATCAAAAATAGTGTGGTGTATAACTTAGTTATGTCACGTTTAAAAAAATTTCATTTATTCTTTAATATCTATACGCAGTAGTAAATATAAATAACTAGTTATATGGTTAGGGAACTAAACCTCTAATCAAAAGCAAAAGAAGAGCAACAAGTTTGAAAAAAAAAACACTATTTTGTACTTTTCCTATAATAAATATCCCAATTTAAAAAAAAAAAAAATTCCCTCAGTTTAGGCAGATATGTATTCTTCTACATATTTTTGGTAAAACAAATCGCAATAAGCATATATTGATTGGGGATAGATTTATGGCATTTTTGTTTTTTACTAGTAATGGTGGCAATCTGCGATTTATTAATTTTTACTTTTTTGTGACATTGTGAATTGTCTCCCTTGACGCAGCCAAGACCTTTGACTTGGTTGAGTGGCAGTTTCTCTGCTGTTTCGGGTTCGGCCCCAACTTTGTCAAATCGCTCACTATCCCTTGTAATGCTCCACAGGCCAGGGTGGTGGCTAATGGTTGGACCTCTGGCGCCTTCCCACTTTCACGGGGGATGCGACAGGGGTGCCCCATCTCCCCCTGCTATATGCACTGGAGGTGGAACCCTTATCGGTAGCACTCAGGGGACACCCGGGTATTCACGCGCTGACATCTGGCTCAGTGGAGGAGAGGGTGGGGCTATACGCCGACGACATGATACTGTATCTCTCGGACTCTGGCCCCTCCCTCCAGACGGCCCTGCAGATTATCAAGAACTTTGGTAGGTTCTCAGGACTCAAAATAAATTGGGACAAGTCCCAGATCCTTCCCATGGATGCATCCCCCCCCCCCCCCACCCTGTCAACGGAACCGGCCAGTTTGCCCCTAGTTAGAATAAACACTTTTAAACATTTGGGAATACAGATTTCCCGGTCCATGGCCGACTTCATCTCGCTAAATGTGGAGCCCTTAATTCTGCTCTTTAAATCCAAACGTGGGCAAGATTGCCGGTGGGGGTAATGGGGTGCATAGGCCTAGTTAAGATGATACTGTTGCCTAAAATCTTATATGTGCTGTGGCATTCTTCAATATACATTCCATTTAGGTACTTCAAAATCATGGACACACTCCTACAATCCTTTTTATATGGGGGCTGGACAGGCACAAACTCTCCTGGAAGGCTCTACAGTGTCCAACTACATTGGTGGGCCTTGCAGTCCCAGATTTTGGGTCCTACTACCTAGCAGTGCAGCTCTCCCACTTATACCACATAGATAAGTCAGACAAACACAGATATTTGGCCCTGGTATGTAGCCCAGCAGACTCGGCAACTCCCACACCCATTCTGTGATGTGCTGCGGGGTCTGAGGGGCTTTATGGTATATCCAAGTTGTTCTGGACACTCAGCACAAAAGGGTCTGGGACCTGGTGATGTCCAAGATGGTTTGTTCTGTGTTCCATGGCAATACCCCCTGTGGTACAATAAACTTCTCCCAGAGCTCCTTCAGGTAACTGACCCCACCATTTGGGACACCTCAGAGTATATACCTATTGTCACATGTTCTTCACAATGGAGAGATTAAGACATTTGATCAGTTGAAAGCAGAATTCACCTTCCAAATTATATGATTTTTCGCTTCTTTCAGGTGCGACACGCACTCCACACTCATTTTATGGGTACTTATTCTGATCTATTGTCCCTAATATGTATAGCGATGAACCACATCAACTCATATCTGTTTTCTATAATATGCTCACCATTGTGCTGTAACTAAGCTAGCATATTCTATTAAGCAGAGGTGGGTAGATGGTGTTGGAGAATTGGAGGACGAGGATTGGGGTGAGGTGCTAGAAACTCCCAATCTGGTGTCCCCCAAATTGTCTGACAGACTTGCACAAATCCTATATTACACAAAGGCATACCTGACCCCACAACGAATGGCTAATTTCTGCTCCTTCCACAGCTCTATGTGCCCCAGGTGTCTGACCTCTGTCGGCACATTTGACTACCTTCTATGGCAGTGTCCTCGGATTCAGGGATACTGGTCGCAGGTCGTTCAGTTCCTAAAGGACCAAATGGGCTCATCAGTATCGTTGGATCCCAAGCAATGCCTTCTGGGCCTATTTCCCGATATTGGAATAGGCAAATATATGCTCTAATTCCTCCATGAAACATTATTTGCAGTGAGAAAGCGATTAGCCCGGAATTGGATCCTGGCGTCTACCCCTACGCTAGCTGCTTGGCTCGCTGAAATCAATAACATACCTTACCCTACAAAAAGGCGATTTTACGTTAATAGAGGTTGCCCGGACAAGTATCATGAACTCTGGGATAGATGGTTACAATCCTCTTTACCTTGCACCTCCTAGTCTGTCTGGTACTCCATATATTGGTACTGTCTAACCATTTTTCTTATGTTGTCTATATGTCTCTATATGCAACGTATCATTATCGATTCATATGGAAATAATTGACACCAGTTCTACCTCCCCTTTTTTTTTTTTTTTTTTTTTTTGTTATAATTGGTTTATTGGGTTGTGTGACTCTCCCCATTTTATATATATATATATATATATATATATATATATATATATATATATATATATACATATTAAATAATTATTTGCAGTTGTCCTGTATAAATCTTTTGTACCAAACTCCATAAACTTTTTGTTTAAAAAAAAAAAAAAAAAGTATGGAGGAGGAACCTGCTGTGTGCTGCTCCATTTTAAAGGATCTGGCTGTAGTTCATGTTTTTGAATTGCTCCTTTTTACAGTTTGTAAACCTTTTCAAAGCTATATTTGTTCCCTGGGACTAGAGATACGATTTTGGATATTTTGGGACTTACAAAATGTTTATTGCTTTGTAGGTGGACAGTCTTTCTGTGAACCGTGGAGCGGATGGTACTCCAGAACTAATGGTGTCCCAGCCAGGTTGTGGATATGCAGTTTTGAGGTGTACTTGGAGTAATGAGACTAGCCTGGTATCTGAGAGGGCAGGAGCAGCTGAAGCAAGGTGAGGAGAGATTTTTTTTTTTAAAAGCACTAGTGGATGATTTGTAGCCTTTACTAAAGGACTATTAGCCCCTGTTCACTCCAGTACGACCTGTCATGCAGTTATAGATCAAAGTCGCATGACAAGTTGCACCCTATTTCTGGCTATGGAACTGTTCAAATGGGTGCGACTCTGACTTGCACCGGCTTTGAAAAGGTTCTTGCACTATTTTTGGCTATTTCATGTGCGACTTGCATTGTCATCTGTGCATGAAATTGCAGTGACTGGCTGAAGTAACGCGATTTCAAAGCTGCATTCAGTCTGTAACAGGGCTAAAAATTTGAAAATAAACTATCATGGTTTGACCCGTTAGAGCAGTAGTAAATAATAGTTCAACATCTCAAACATGTACAGTAATGTGCGTATTTAATGTCATGCATTGGAGCAACCTCATGTGTATGGGTTCTTTTGATAAACTTGACATACAGTATCTCACAAAAGTGAGTACACTTCTCACATTTTTGTAGATGTTTTATTCTATCCTTTCATGTGACAACACTGAAGAAATGACACTTTGCTACAATGTAAAGTAGTGAGTGTACAGCTTGTATAACAGTGTAAATTTGCTGTCCCCTCAAAATAACTCAACACACAGCCATTAATTTCTAAACTGGCAGTTGACTGGCAACAAAAGTGAGTACACCCCTAAGTGAAAATGTCCAAATTGTTCCCAAAGTGTCAATATTTTGTGTGGCCACCATTATTTTCCAGCACTGCCTTAACCCTCTTGGGCATGGAGCTTCACAGGAGTCCTCTTCCACTCCTCCATGATGACATCACGGAGCTGGTGGATGTTAGAGACCTTGCGCTCCTCCACCTTCCGTTTTGAGGATGCTCCACAGATGCTCAATAGGGTTTAAGTCTGGAGACATGCTTGGCCAGTCCATCACCTTTACCCTCAACTTCTTTGGCAAGGCATTGGTCGTCTTGGAGATGGGTTTGGGATCGTTATGCTTGAATACTGCCCTGCGGCCCAGTCTCCAAAGGGAGGGGATCATGCTCTGCTTCAGTATGTCACAGTACATGTTGGCATTAATGGTTCCCTCAAACTGCAGCCCCCCAGTGCCGGCAGCACTCATGCAGCCCCAGACCATAACAATCCTACCACCATGCTGGACTGTAGGCAAGACACACTTTGTTCTTTGTACTCTTCACCTGGTTGCCGCCACACACACTTGACACCATCTGAACCAAATAAGTTTATCTTGATCTCATTAGACCACAGGACATGGCTCCAGTAATCCATGTCCTTAGTCTGCTTGTCTTCAGCAAACTGTTTACAGGCTTTCTTGTATATCATCTTTAGAAGAGGCTTTCTTCTGGGACATCAGACCAATTTGATGCCATGCAGACCAATTTGATGCAGTGTGCGGCGTATGGTCTGAGCACTGACAGGCTGACCCCCTCCCCACCCCTTCAACCTCTGCAGCAATGCTGGTAGCACTCATACGTCTATTTCTCAAAGACAACCTCCTGATATGACGCTGAGCATGAGCACTCCACTTCTTTGGTCGACCGTGGCAAGGCCTGTTCTGAATGGAACCTGTCCTGTTAACCACTTCAGCCCCGAAAGAATTTGCCCCCTTAATGACCAGGCCATTTTTAGCGATATGGCACTGCGCTGCTTTAACTGACAATTGCGTGGTCGTGCGATGCTTTACCTAAACAAAATTGACGTCCTTTTTTTTCCCCCCACAAATAGAGCTTTCTTTTGGTGGTATTTGATCACCCCCTGCGGGGTTTTTTTTTTTTTTTTTTTTTTTTTTTGCGCTATATACAAAAAAACAGTGCCAATTTTGAAAAAAAAAAGCTTTTTTTTTTTTTTTTTTCTTTTTGCTATAATAAATATCCCCCAAAAAAGTTATAGCATCTACAAAATAGGGAATAGATGTATGCATATATATAACCCCTTGATCGCCCCCTAGTGTTGATCCCTTGCCTGCCAGTGACATTTACACAGTAATCAGTGCATTTTTATAGCACTGATCACTGCTTCAATGGTCCTAAAAAGTTGTCAAAAATGTCCGATCTGTCCGAAACAGATCGCATATATATATATATATATATATAGATAGATAGATATAGATATATATATTATATATAGGCAATCTGTATCAGACACTTGTGACAACTTTTTGGGACCATTGATGCAGTGATCAGTGCTATAAAAATGCACTGATTACTGTGTAAATGTCACTAGCAGGCAAGGGATTAACACTAGGTGGCGATCAAGGGGTTAAATGTGTTCCCTCATGAGTGTTTCTCCTCTAGTCAGGATGTGACTGACTAGAGGAGGAGCCAGATTGCTGCCCCTAGCTAGTAGGAACAGGCTATCTGTCTCTACACCACACACGCACGCATACGCACACACATCCCCATTCTGGCTCTCGTGGCCGGCTGACATCGGGTCCCCCCATCGTGCAGTGGACGTGCGGGAGCCCACTATAGCTGTTTAAAGGGCCAACGTACAGCTACGGCGATTTGCGCAGGAGAGCTAACCTGCCGCAGTAAAATGGCAGATGGTCGGCTAGTGGTTAAACGACTGCATTGTCTTGGCCACTGTGCTGCAGCTCAGTTTTAGGGTCTTGGCAATCTCTACTTATAGCCTAGGCCATCTTTATGTAGAGCAACAATTCTTTTTTTCTTTTTTTTTTTTTTTTTTTAGCACTGGTCCCCAAAAAGTGTCACTTAGTGTCAAATTTCTCCGCTGCAATGTCGCAGTCCCGCTAAAAATTGCTGTTCGCTGCCATTACTAGTGAAAACAATAAAAAAATGTTAAAAGTCCTTAAATCTATCCCATAGTTTGTAGATGCTATAACTTTTGCGCAAATCAATCAATATACGTGTTTTTTTTGTTTTTTTTTTATTTTTTATGTATTTATTTTTTACCAAAAATATGTAGCAGAATATAAATTGGCCTAAACTGATGAAGAAATTAGATTTTTTTTTTTTTTTTTTTTAATTGTTGCTTTTTTTAAAAAAAGATGAAAAAAATAAAAACCGCAGAGGTGATCAAATACCATCAAAAGAAAGCTCTATTTGTGGGGAAAAAAATGACATCAGTTTTATTTGGGTACATCAGCGCCGTATTGCAAAAAATGGCCTGGTCAGTAAGGGGGTAAAACCTTCCAGAGCTCAAGTGGTCAATAAAAAAAAATAAAAAAACCTTAACCTTAATCCCTAACCTAATAAAATTAAAAGTGTTAGGCTTTTGTAAAGGTACCTCATCCATCTCAGTGATTGTCTACAAAAAACGATTTTTAGATATATTAGATTTGACTGGTACCAAAGAGGGACGACTGCACAAGATTATAAAAATAACAATTTTTTTTTTTAATTTAAAAAAAATGTAAAAGTGATTGTATAAAAAAACACTAGGATATGATACAGCATCAATTCCTATGATATAGTAGTTTTCTTTTTAAAGTGTCCTATATTCAAGTAAGTTAGGTGACTCCAAGTATAATATTCGGCACCCAAACTAGTTCTTTTTGGTAGATGTGTGTTAATCTGTATTGTTTATATATAGGTCTGTATGCCATTTCTCTACACCACTGGAATCTTATATTAGCTGCACCACCAGTATCATGCAATAGCATTAGCAATACGAGTGATGTGTAAGTTGACACTGCAAGACATAAGAGGCTGATCATATCAATATATAGGATATAGAATGTATGTTGATTTATTGTGCTTTTTCTTCTGGTTAGGCCATTTTTCTTTGCAACCAAGCTAAGGAGGTCCTGAAAGACCTCTTCTTCGATCAATTGCAAAGTTTTTATAGTGATGGTTATGAGTATGGTTAACATTGCATTTGTAACTGTATTTTGATGTTGTTTTTTTTATATACAATCACTTTTAAGTTTTTGTAATAGTTATTTTCATCTTGTGTGGTCCTCCCTCTCTGTCCAATATATCTAAAATGTAAACGTTTTTTTGTAGACTTTAACCTAATTAACCCCTTCCAAAGAAAGTAGATTTTGCCGCCCCAACTTGAAAATGCTAATTGCCTGGCTGTTACACTGATTGCCTTAGTACTTTGAGTGGCTGAAGAATTGGTGATGGCAGACTTTTTGTTTAAAAAAAAAAAAAAAAAAAGTGTCTTGTAAAATCTACTGTGTAGCTTTGGCTTAAGTGTAACTCGCTTTAAACTTTGCAGAAGCTGAAACTTGTTGAATTGAACTTGGGGGTATAAAGGCTATTATAAATGTATTCCTCGATAGCCACAAATTATATAAATACACTTTGTATGTATCAAATGCTTTTGCATACCCAGATATTACATTGTAAAAGAAGAACAATGACATCACTGGGCTGTAAGTAACCTCAGCAGAGAGTATAGCTGTGGGTGGGACCCAGCAGGTCCACCCATTACAGGCTCCCTGTATAATGTTATTAGGGTGGCGGATACAAGACCAGTCGCCCTCCAGAAGTAAAGCAGCAGTGACCAGCCTTTTTTACAGAAATCTCATGCACATAGGAAAAGTGCAAGAGCTGGTTGAATTGTAGCAAATATGTGGTGGAAATTTCAACTAACAATATGCATGCCTCTTGTATTTAGAAAGTACAGTGTTTTGCCTGGAGTTAAAGTAGAAGTTCAATCTCTTACTAAGTTTAAATCTGCTCATACCCCTTTTTAAATCCTATACGAACTACCCTGTAGATGAGAAAATGCGTATACTTACCTATTCTCACGGTGCTCTGGTCCAGTCACGTGACCTCCCCAGCGGCCGGCTTCAGGGAAGGAGTGAGTTCAGCGACAACAATGGCAATGCTTGGGCAGTGATGTCACCCATAGGCTTATGGGGCATTGTTTGTTGCCTGTCCCTCCTCTGCCCTGGAGCCACCACTGGGAGCCAATCTCGTGACTGGACCGGAGTCCTCTGAGAAAATAGGTGAGTATAAGCATCTTCATTCTACAGCAGTGGTTCTCAACTCCAGTCCTCAGGACCCACCAACAGGCCAGGTTTTAAGTATTACCTTGGGGAGTTGCAGACTAGAATACTGCAATCACTGAGCAGAAAGTGATATCACCTGTGATGTATTTCAGCTATCTTGCAAACCTGGCCTGTTAGTGGGTCCTGAGGACTGGAGTTGAGAACCACTGTTCTACAGGGTAGATCATATAGGATTTAGATTGTGAATGGGAGCAGATTTAGGCTTAGTAATAGGCTGGCCTTTTTGCTTTAAGTTAGCCTTTATTATGCCCTGGACCCATTAATGTAACCACATACATATCTGATCTTTCACCTGTGAAATCCTTTTCTCCTTCCCATGTTGTTTTTCAAACCATACAGTTTTTTTTTCTCTGTCCTTAGGGAAGTTTCTTCAAGAGATGTAATCCTCCACCAAACATCTGGCCGGATCCACAATAAAAATGTTTCTACACACCTCATTGGCAGCATCAAGCAGGGTGGGTATGTATAGCTTGTAGGTTTTCCTTGAATTTAAACAAAAATGCTCAGCCTGGTGTCATTAATAATACAGTTGCTATTCAAAATAAAATTTTACCTTTGCTGATTCTTGAGGCCCAACGCAGAAAAGAAAGTTCTGGGTAAAGTGATCAGGATGACAAGTTGGGGACATTTATCAGTGTTTGCAACCTATTTATTTCAACCACTAAAAATCATGCTAAAGAAATGCAAAGGATTTTTACTCTATTTGCAGCAATCTTCCTTAACTGCTAAGATTTAATATTTGCGACCTGATGCATACAAATGGCAGCAAGGAGCAATTTTACACTAAATTTGTAACTGCCTTTTGCATCCCAAATTAGACGCAGAACAATCAACAAGTTAAAGAGGAAGTAAACCCTGTTGGGTTTTACTTCCTCTTCATTTCCCTGCAATGGTAAAGCATAATGGGCTACTATGCATCGCATAGTAGCCCATTATGTATCACTTATGTGAAACCGAAGCCTGTAATGTCACCGTTGCCCCCACTAGCAGGGAGTGTCCATCTTCGCCCCTCTTCCTTCCGGGGCCACGAACTCCGGCTCTGTGACTGGCTGGAGTCGCGTGACGTCACTCCTGCGCGCAGGGAGCCGCCAGTCACGGCATGAATCCTATTAGAAACGGCACAATGTGCCCTTTCTAAAGTGCACATGCATGCATAACATCGGCGATAGGCTTTTTCGTAAATGTCTTTTAAACCATGGAGGTTTGGGAGATATTTCCAGCACCTACAGGTAAGCCTTAATATAGGGTAGGGTGTACAACCACTTTAAGAAGTCAGTATAAAGCGGTATTACCCACTTGCCGACTATAGCAAAATGACAGCTACAGCGTGGTTGTCCAGTTCTGGGAGGGTGTCATAAGTCGTCCTGATGATCAGGGCAGTCTCAACATTGCACATCAATCAGTGAAGGAGAAAAATGTACCTGTTTGCAATTTTATAACAGAAACTAAGGAAACACTTAATTTTAAAAAAAGACAAAAAAAAAATTTTGTTTAGCAAAAAATAAAAAAACCCAGCCAAAGAAAAGCTTTGTTTGTGTGAAAAAAATGTCATGGGTACAGTGCTGTATGACTGCGCAATAGTCATTCAAATTGTGACATTGCTGAAAGCTGAAAATTGGCCTGGGCAGGAAGGTGGTAAAAGTGTCCAGTAGGCAAGTGGTTAAAACCAAAAGCAAACGTTTTATTTTGCAGTTTACCAATTCTTAATTCGTTTTCATTTTAGGCCTTCTTTCCTCTATTTTCATCTAGTAATATGGCCGGTATGTCTGCTTTACAACAGAACAAGCTGTCCTGCAAATGTAACAGAATGTTGAGACAAATCATTTACCACTGACAGGGTTGCTTACAATGATGAATTTTTATTTAATCCTGTAAAACCTTTATCCAAAAAGGAAAAATAACCCGTGCTTTAAAAAATTACTTCTTGTGCAATGGCATGTACTGCACATCAAACATTGTTTATTTGTAAAATATAATTATTTACCTTTTTATTAACTTTAGTAAC